>CM040811.1:1395650-1900650 GCA_022829025.1 Squalius cephalus | reverse complement strand
ATTGCTACTGACTTATAAAGCCCTAAACGGCTTAGCTCCAGTTTATTTAACGGATCTTCTATCGCCCTATAATCCATCGCGCTCTTTAAGATCACTAAATTCGAGGCTTTTGGTCATTCCCAGGATATCCAGATCAACCAAAGGAGGGAGAGCATTTTCACATTTAGCTCCAAAACTCTGGAATAGCCTTCCTGATACTGTTCGTTGCTCAGACCAGTTTAAAACTAGATTAAAGACGCATCTCTTCAGCCAGGCATTCATATAATACTTTTAATCTTACAGTTAAATCCGACCTCTAGATCATAAACGCCAGAGGAGAACTGGCCCCCGACTGAGCCTGGGTTCTCCCAAGGTTTTTTTTTTTCTCCATTAGGTCTCCTGATGGAGTTTTTCGGTTCCTTGCCACTGTTGCCTTTGGCTTGCTCAGTTGGGGATACTTAATTTAATTAATCAATCAACAATACTATTGATCAGCATTACCAAACGTGGACGTTTTCCACTAGAAACAAACATTGATGTATTATTTTAATTTAATACTGTGAAGCTGCTTTGATACAATCTGTATTGTGAAAAGCGCTATATAAATAAACTTGACTTGACTTGACTAGTCCAGCAAAGAGTTGGTGCCGCTTTGGAACCAATTTTCCTTGTACATCTTTATACTGAATGCCATTCGGCCCTGGGGCAGATTTTGCTCTGGCCTTCCTGAGAAAGGAGTTCACCTCCTGCCAGCTCGGTTCCTCAGCTCTGAAGGGGGTAGCTGGTTCTGTTGGTTTTATGAGTTGCTCAATCTCCTCCAGGCTGTCCTCCCTTCTGGGGTCACTATGGACTTGACGAAGGAACTCCTCCACCTCCTCCTTTGTTGCTTTCAACTCCGCTGATCATACATCACCCAGAACTTTCAACAGATATTTGAAAGGATTCTTGGGGAAATCTGTCCTCTCCTTCATTCGTCGCTTCCTGTCCCTACGGTGACATTCAGCTCTTCGCAAGATCTTGATGCACTCCCTCAAGTTGTCACGGATTTCCGTGAGTGTTGGTCTGTTATTTCACGAAATGCCTTCCTGAGCCTCTGCAGATCCCCTCTAAGGATTGCTATTTCCTTCACGCGTCTGCTTTCCTTTGGCTAGATATTTGTTTTGGCCTTCAGCTCTTTTTTTCCGAAGCGATCAGCGCCTATGCACCAAAAAATGGAACCCATAGCCTTGAGCTTCTTATCCACATCTCCTGCCAAGGCTGTTTCCAGCACCTCATCCACATCGTGATCAAACCTCTCCCAAACCTTGCCGCTGCAGCGGCCAGTTCACTGATTTCTTTCGGGCCACTCCTACACACATGTCCTGTCCAGGTCATCTAATGTCCTGTGGTACCCCCATCTCTGCCTGGTGCTTAGTGTCCTCTGACACATCGGCGATGCCGTTCCAGCTCCCGTCTTCATCATGTGCCTGGAGATTCCAGGGGCAGTGGTTTGCCTCCTCCCCCGGCCTCGCCTCCGTCTCACCAGGTTTCCCTGTGCGTTGTACATTATGTTCCGGTTGCAAGCATTTCATCTTTGACTGATGTATCTTCAGCCCCCTCTCATTTTTACATATCTTCCCACATCTGCAGACCCGGGATAAATCGCTTAACTGTTCCATAGTCGATTGTCCATCATGAGTGGTCATAATAATGGTCTGTCCACTGGGCCGATCATCCTCCCCTGCTCTCGCTCGACCCTGGGGGTATCTTGTAATGTACCTTTCCATAGCGATTAGCAATGGGTTCCTCCTCGCAAAGGTTGTGCTTCGGCCTACCAAACCTCCACACCCCAGTTTTGGTCTTTCCCAAATGTCAGCCGTCTTTCCTAGCTGTCACCGTTCTTCCTCGGTCGCCAAAATACGATGTGATCATCGCAGCTGGCCCACCTTTACAGGTCCTCTGCCCTGCCCCATCTGTGAGTCAGTGGCATCGCTTTCTCCTCTCCTTCTCTCCTCCTTTCAAGCACCGTCCTTCTCCCTGGGCCAGCTCAGGGCTTGGCTACATCTCTCAACAATATAATATAAGTCTCAGGCATCCCAGAATGTGTCTGAAGTTTCAGCTCAAAATACCCCGCAGATCATTTATTATACCATGGCTATTATACCATGGTCAACCCTTTTTGAGTGGAAGGAAAATCATGCTGTTTTCGTGCATGTATCTTTAAATGCAAATGAGCTGCTGCTCCCCACCCCCTATCCAGAAGAGGGCGGAGCCTTTACAGCTCATGCCTCGGATACTTTGCTAAAACTAAAACATCTGTTTGATTTGGATTACCATCTGTATCACGATCATGGTCAAGAGACTTTGCAGTTATTCATCATCATGAAAGT
Source organism: Squalius cephalus (assembly GCA_022829025.1). Taxonomy (NCBI): domain Eukaryota; kingdom Metazoa; phylum Chordata; class Actinopteri; order Cypriniformes; family Leuciscidae; genus Squalius; species Squalius cephalus. The sequence continues at coordinate 1,898,302 of CM040811.1, read as the reverse complement.
TTATTATATTTAGTCCCTCTGTGGTGAAAATCCAGCTTTAAATGTTGTTTATGTGTCTATGTGGTGTTTTTAATATGCTTTAAGACAAACCATGTGCAAATTCATAAGTCGACAGCATTGCTGAGTATTTCCTCCTTAAAACTGCAGTGAACCAAAGACAGTCTCAAAAACACGCTTTGAAATCGCTGGTGTTTCTGACGTCACAAACTACCTTGTAACCAATCAGATCAACGTGTAATCGTCAACCAGTTGATCTCTGAGCTGAGTGAGTGAGTGGAGGCGGGGCTCATTTGCATATTCATAGAACCACATATACTAAATGAGGCAAGGGTGTCGAGTTACATTCAAGATATTTTAATAGGCATGAAGACTTTTTTTTTCAAGGAAAACCGTTTAAATGTGTCATTTTGGGGATCAAAGAAATTGATTACGGGGGGACTTTAAGGTCATCGTGAAATCTTCTCTGATGTGATAGTGAAACGGCGTCTCGGAAGCAGAAATAAACTTGATTTTGTCAATCTGGAACTGATTTGATCATAGAAAGTGTTGAGTTGTCGAGTGATAGGCTGCTTGTTTGCCCATTCTACAACTTATTGCCAATTTGTGCACATGATTTAAAAAACTTATTGAATCATTTATCAAGTTAGGTGATGCATTTGCTGGTACCTGAGAGAGCCGTGAGGAAGACCAGACCGCCTGTAACCTTGGCAAACCTCCTCAGAAGAAGCATCTGTCGGCTGTCAGGAATCTGCAGTGAACAAGAGCTGAGTAAGAGCTGAGTAAGTGCTGAATAAGAGCTGAATAAGAGCTGAATAAGAGCTGTAACAGCGTCAGCAGGGTTTGAAATTAACTTTTTCACTCACCAGCCAATCTGGCTACTAAATTTAAGTGACCGGCCATTCAGAACTTCTGAGGAATTGAACTTAAAGGGGGAATTGAGCAAATTGAGTAAACATAATAAGTAACACGCCAAAATGGCTAGTGCTTTGACAGCGTTACCCGCCACAGCTGATCTTTACCCGCATTTGGCGGGTCCGGTCAAGTCACCTTCATTTATATACCACTTTTAATAGATTAGATTGTTTCAAATCAGCTTTACAGTGATAATAGGAGATTACAGTAACAGAGATTGTTCAGGCTTTACAGCAGCTCTAGAAAAAAGTTATTGTCCAGATAAAGATAGTTTTGATTGATTCACTTCCGTTGCAAAGATCATTAGTTATTAACTTAGCTGGCGCTAACACGACACCGTTTTAACAGAAAACACTCGCACCAAACAGGGCCTGGAGGCTTGAGAACGCAAACCTTGAAATAGGTTACAAGGTGCAGGTGTTAAAAAATAAAAAAAAATAAAAAAAATTATCATCTCCACGCAAACTTCAAAACCATGAAAACGCTGACGGCGTGCACATGTGTATTATGTGTTTACGTAAATACTGGTGTTAATTTGAAACCCGTCTGACCGCAGAAACAGCATCTGAAGGCTCAGCTTTACCCTGTTGTTGGGCAGCATGAGCGTGAGGCCGGTCCAGAGACTGGCGCAGTACAGCAGCAGAGCCGAGCCCAGGTGAGCCGCCAGCCGGTACTGACTGACCCGGGGCACGTCGAACGACTCCGGCTTCTCCTCCAGCCCGCTCTTCACCATATACCAGCCCAGAAGACCCTGGACATGTGACCCGGTCACTCAACAACACAATCTCAACTGACTGACACAAGGAAGTGCTACAGCATCATACACATTTCAATTTAAAATCATAATAAACATTTAATAACATGTACATATATAATAATAGTAGCGGTGTAACGAGACCCTCATGTCACGATTCGATACACATCAAGATAATGAACTCACGATACGATATTATTGCGATACTCCAAGATATATGATAAAAGGTTAACAAAACAATTACTGTTGATTTAAATGCTAGATTTGATATAACATTGTGTGTGTAAATGAATAGTCTTGGACTTGGTGCTGGAAACCCAACACACAGGACAATAGAGACACCAGAATAACAATATTCATGATTCTGAAGCTGAAAATACAGAATTATTGTAGACGAACATGCTTGATCTCTGTCACTGACTAGATATATTTAAAATAATGAAGGACACTTTTTACTGGTAACATCAGACATTTGGCATTATCAGGACCCACAAATATTCCCCCATTGCATTATTATACACTATATTCAACATTATATATAGTAGTTTAATGTAGTACTGACACTAAAACTAATTTTAAAACTAAAACTTTAAGTAATTGTTATTTTGGGTGAACTATCCACGATACATATTGTTGCATTTGTTTATTGTGATATATTGTGACACGATATATTGTTACACCCCTAAATAATAAAAAAACATCTAATTAATAACACCTACCATGCAAGTTATAAACTCCAAAATTCGCAATTACCTTTGTATTTTTAATTCTGTGGTGGAAACGAGCTTGCATTGATATTTCATTGCAGGACGGGTTACCTGGAAGACGACGAAGCCACAAAGACCCAGAACTCGAGGCTTCATGGAGCGGCTGAAGAATCCTCTTCTCCAGAAATACGCCGCAGGGAGAATGTAGGCTAATCCCACCAGCCGACCCCACATGCGGTGACCCCACTCCATGTAGAAGATGAACTTGAACTCTGTCAGGGTCATGTCGTGGTTCATGCTGTTGAAAACAGGCCAGCGTTGAGTAAAGGCAATCTGCATGTAATCAAACACGCTGTAATTTAAAGGAGTAGTTCACTTCAGAATTAAAGTTTCCTGATGATTTACTCTCCCTCACGTCATCCAAGATATTCACGTCTTTCTTTCTTCAGTCGAAATGAAGGTTTTAGAGGAAAACATTCCAGGATGTTCCTCCATATAATAATTAATAATAATAATAATAATAATACGTTACATTTATATAGCGCTTTTTCTGAGACCTCAAAGCGCTTTACATAGATGGGGGAATCTCCTCAACCACCACCAATGTGCAGCATCCACCTGGATGATGCGACGGCAGCCATATTGCGCCAGAACGCCCACCACACACCAGCTTACTGGTGGAGAGGAGACAGTGATGAAGCCAATCAGTATATGGGGATGATTAGGAGGCCATGATGGACAGGGGCCAAGGGGCAAATTTGGCCAGGATGCCGGGGTTACACCCCTACTCTTTTTCGAAGGACATCCTGGGATTTTTAATGACCACAGAGAGTCAGGACCTCGGTTTAACGTCTCATCCGAAGGACGGTGCTCTTTTGGCAGTATAGTGTCCCCGTCACTACACTGGGGCATTAGGACCCACACAGACCACAGGGTGAGCACCCCCTGCTGGCCTCACTAACACCTCTTCCAGCAGCAACCTGGTTTTTCTCAGGAGGTCTCCCATCCAGGTACTGACCAGGCTCAGCCCTGCTTAGCTTCAGTGGGCGACCAGTCTTGGGCTACAGGGTGATATGGCTGCTGACAATATAGTGTCTTCAATGGGGTCCAACGGGTCGAAGGTCCAGATGTGAGTTTCAGTGCAGCTTCAAAGTCTCGACACGATCCAGTCGAGGAATAAGAGTCTTATCTAGACAAACCAGACGACATTTTATAGCAAAATAAACATTATATACTTTTAACCACAAATGCTCGTCTTGCTCTAGCTGTGATGCGACACACATTACGTAATCAGGTTGAAAGGTCAAGCGTGACGTAGGCGTAAGAAATGATCTAGTGTTTACAAAGCCAACAGGCAAAGACTAAGACAAACGCCATTTACAAAAAAATAAATACATAAAAAGGTAAAACAACGATGTCGGACGATTTTGAAGTTGAAAATGAGATCCTACTCTACATTTCTGAACCGGAACACGCGTGACCTTTCAACGTGATCTTACGTAATGCGTGAAGTCGTGCAAGACCAGCATTTGTGGTTAAAAGTATATAAATGTTTATTTTGTTATAAAATGTCCGCTGGTTTGTCTAGATAAGACTCTTATTCCTCGGCTGGATCGTGTCGAGACTTTGAAGCTGCACTGAAACTCACATCTGGACCTTCAACCCGTTGGACCCCATTGAAGACACTATATGGAGGAACATCCTGGAATGATTTACTCAAAAACCTTCATTTCGACTGAAGAAAGAAAGACATGAACATCCTGGATGACGTGAGGGAGAGTAAATCATCAGGAAACTTTAATTCTGAAGTGAACTACTCCTGTAAGCTTCATGCCAGTACAGTATCAGTGTGTCATCTATACAGTTTCAAATGTTCCTCTAGTGAGTGAGAAACATATACTCACATTTTGAACTCTGGGAACTGTTTGTACTTGGAGAACTCGTCCTCCCACTCGGCTTGAGTCTGTGGCGGCTTCATCTCTTTCACTAAATGCCAGTCAACCATCGACAGCCCGGACTCCGTCAACCTGAGAGATCAGAAACATGTTTCACGCGTGTTGAACAGGTCCTTCAAAACTCTGTGCCATCAAACCTAGCCTGTTATTAACTGTTAGTCATATTTAATCATGATCTTCTGCTATAGATGCACCGGTTTGTGTCGACACGTAATAAGCGATCGTTTGCTTATGAAAATATGAAAGAGATTCTGAGTAAACAAGCCCAAACACAGTCAAACCAATAAGTTTTGATATTTTTTACTAGTGTGATCAGGACACTATAGTTCATTTCTGTGAGTGAGGAGAGCAAAATACAGTAAAGTAAAAACACTTCATACAGAGACTACCAGTGACATTTATACACATTTGGGACCAAATATTATTGGGACAATTTGAGCTGATCATGTTTTGCTGAAGTGTGTTTTCTTTAATTGCTAATGCTCTAATTTTTACACACAGACTGAACACAATGAAGCATTGCTTGGTGATTGGTTGAGCTAAACTGGTATTATCTAATTGTGTAGTTAAATTTAACAGCTGACAGATATTCAACATAATTCATGTGTGAGACAGTCTAACAGAAGGACGGACAAAACCAGTCAAATATCAACTGAGTTCTGCTCATATTTTATTACCATTCTCTAAACTATAGCGAATAAACTGATAATGTGAGAAATGTTGAAGGTGTCTGAATAGATGTTGGTCTGACTGAACTTAATAACCAAAAATAAATGTACACATTGTATTTGATGCTAGTTTATTTCTCATTAAACTAACACTAACTCACTTCAATCATTTCTACGCTGGTTCGATGGGAAATAAGTGATATCAATCAAGCATCAACTGCATTGTGTACATTTTCATGAGTGTTTATGGTTATCCTCATGAAATGCTTAATATGATAGAATAACAAACTTCAAACATATGTGTTCATATGCACAATACTTTTTCATTTATTAGATCGCTGCAAGATTTTAAAGAGTTAAAGTCTAAAAAGTAAAACTAACGTTGGATTATCAGCCTCAGATCTTAAGTTCCATATCAGTGCGTTCCTTATAGAAATGTGCTTAAATTAGACAAAACTCAGTATTCATAATGAAAGTCAGTCATCGACAGAGATGCAATGTTTTAAAAATAGTACCTAAGTTGTTGGAGCCTTGATGTTATATTAGTAAGAACGAGTGTAATCATTATACGACAGCTGATATAAAATTAACCAGTTTCAGTTTGATTTCCCAAAAGGACGCGTCCAGCCTCAGCTTTGGGAAACAATAAATTATCTCTATTAAAATCGATGCTGTAAATCATGACGCAGAGCTGAAGCTCACGGTAACTGGAAGTCGGTTTACACCACATCTCTTCCTACAGAACAGGCCAAAACTGAAGATGATTTGGAGTTTGTTTCAGGAGTTCTTGCCAAACTGAACTTTCTGGCTGGTTAAATGTCTTCAAACTCCCATTGGTCAGTGTGGTGATGATGTAACAGGTGGGTGTGGCTCTGAGGCTCCGCCTTCTTTGAGCTGTAAAATCTCCATTTCTTCTGTTTAGACGCGAGTAAAAACAGGAACACACTGGAGAGCCGCTTTATAGTAGAAACTCTGACTGAAAGAGACACTGACACTGTTTCTCATGTTTAATACTGTAAAGCTGTGCTTTAAATCAATCTACTGTATAAAGTGCTGTATGAGTAAACCTGACGTGACTGTAGATCTGAATCTCAGAGCATCAAACATCTCCACATCACATGATCAGATGCTTTCTGAACTGCTGTTTTCTCATTGTTAATGTGTGTTTATTCTGTTACTGAGAGGAAAGAGCAGCTCAAGTTTACTCATTCATCTAAATGTGGGCGGAGTCAGGATGTTCGCTAACAGAAATGTGGGCGGAGTCAGGATGTTCGTGAACAGAATAGTGGGTGGAGTCAGGATGTTCTCTAAAAGAAATGTGGGCGGAGTCAGGATATTCGCGAACAGAATAGTGGGTGGAGTCAGGATGCTCGCTAACAGAAATGTGGACTGAGTCAGGATGTTCTCTAACAGAAATGTGGGCGGAGTCAGGATGTTCGCTAACAGAAATGTGGGCGGAGTCAGGATGTTTGTGAACAGAATAGTGGGTGGAGTCAGGAAGTTCTCTAAAAGAAATGTGGGCGGAGTCAGGATATTCACGAACAGAATAGTGGGTGGAGTCAGGATGCTCGCTACAGAAATGTGGGCGGAGTCAGGATGTTTGCTAACAGAAATGTGGGCGGAGTCAGGATGTTCGCTAACAGAAATGTGGGCGGAGTCAGGATGTTCGTGAACAGAATAGTGGGTGGAGTCAGGAAGTTCTCTAAAAGAAATGTGGGCGGAGTCAGGATATTCACAAACAGAATAGTGGGTGGAGTCAGGATGCTTGCTACAGAAATGTGGGCGGAGTCAGGATGTTTGCTAACAGAAATGTGGGGCGGAGTCAGGATGCTCGCTAACAGAAATGTGGGCGGAGTCAGGATGTTCGCTAACAGAAATGTGGGCGGAGTTAGGGTGTTCGCTAAGATAAATGTGGGCGGAGTCATGATGTTCGCTAACAGAAATGTGGGCGGAGTCAGGTGTTCGCTAAGATAAATGTGGGCGGAGTCATGATGTTCGCTAACAGAAATGTGGGCGGAGTTAGGATGTTCGCTAACAGAAATGTGGGCGGAGTCAGGATGTTCGCTAAGATAAATGTGGGCGGAGTCAGGATGTTTGCTAAGAGGAAATGTGGGCAGAGTCAGGGTGTTCGCTAACAGAAATGTGGGCGGAGTCAGGATGTTCGCTAACAGTTTATCGCTGCAAAGCTGTTTCAAATACCTTTCAAAGAACGAAAAAGAACTTCACAGTGAGAATATCTGAGCCTGTAATCTACTAAATATGAAACGACTGCATTCAACCCCCGATGGATTTTTATCTAATCATGTTTGATTTTAAAAGGTATGGTTGGGATGAGATCAAATAAAGTAAGTATTGTTTGTTTAGTGTTTTTACCTGGTAACGCCTCCCAGAACCACCGCGCCCAGAACCAGTCCACTGCAGCCCAGCAGCCAGCGGCCAATCACACGATCCGACGCCACGTTGGGGAACGACGCGCTTCTGACCGACACACTCTCTGTGGTCACGGTGGTCTGTCTTCTCTTCAACAGCCATTGCCTCAAAGGGGTTCGCTATTGACAAGAAACATACATTTCAATGAATGACTGACATACAAGAAGTGGTGCATGAAAGTATCCAATCGTCTTAAGTGAAGTTATGGAGCTTTTCCACTGCATGGTACGGTACGGCACGGCTCGCTTTAAATGGTACCGGCTACCACCAGACCTACTAACAGTGTAGGGACAATAACGATCAGTCTATAATCCAACCCACTTTGAAGCGTACTAACTGCAGTGGAAAAGCAAACCGAGCCGAGCAGAGCCTAGTCGTACCACGCAGTGGAAAAGCGCCATTAGACTCCTCTAAAAGAGGACGTTTTATGCCCTTTTACAGTGCTTTCAGGCTCTACTAGAACAGGTTTTCCTGCTTGAATGTTGATTATTCTCCTCATATTCTCCATTGTTGCGGCTCCTCTCTTCCCAGTCTGTCAGGAACGCTCTGTTTACTTCCTGTCTCTATGTCTCTAAGCCCCTCCTTCTGAAAAGCACACTGTGCTCTGATTGGTCGGCTGGAGCAGTGTGTTGTGATTGGTCGAGTGCTTCGAGTGTGTTTGGGAAAAAATCCCGCCCCTTACCATAACCGCCAGTTTAACACACTACTAACTAACTCAACCAGGCCCCGCCCCTTTATTCTGCGTATTAATTATTATAATGAGGCATATTGTGACGTGTTCGTTCCCGGAAGAAACTCAAGATACTCAAGATACAATGAAGGCGTTTCAGGGAGTACAAAATAACTTTTTTTTGGAAACTTTGGAAAAACCAAATATGGTCTATTTTATAAGGTCTTTTATTTGGAAACTTTGGAAAAACAAAATATGGTCTATTTTGATTTCATGGTGACTTTAAAGACAGCGTGGACCGGTGGACGTTTAAAGGCAGTAAGTGCAGTTTTCAGACGCTCCGCATGAGGGATTTTGATTGCACGTAAATATCCATATTGAATTTTTTTTTATTTTTTAATAACAGTATTTCATACACACACACACACACACACACACACACATATATATTATATATTATTTTATTTTGTATGATTTTAGGACTTTGGGTCATTTTGTATACTTATTAATTTTCTAAATAATCGAGCAATGTGTGATATGTGACATACTGACGGACATTTCTAAAATGCGTACAGTCGTTTAAAAACATTGTTAAATTGAGCTTGAATCTCCACTCAGAACACCGAGGTCATGATGATGATATATAATCATTCACACATGCACCGCTGCTGTCATAATAGTGTCCATGTGTCTTACTTGTATCTGCTGAAAGTTCCTCCACGCAGTTTGACAGCGACACGACACGGCAAGCCTGAGCACTGGGAGCACCATGATCTCGAGCTCCGATAAACGCGTATTCTTGTGATTATTTATTATTACAAAACTAGTCACGTAACATATCGGTAACTCACTGCTCCCCCTCGTCTTCTTCTTCAGGTTTTGTTGTCCGCTTCCTTCTCAGAGGAGTTAGCGCCCCCTGCTGTTCATGCGGGAGAACCACGTGATCTACACCCTTCTAAAGGGCGAGTCCAAGGTCCAAACCGCACTGTCTATGGTCCAAACCTGGTCCAAACTCTGTAGTGTGGATGGAAATAGGGGTCCACGCGCACCCCCCGGCTTTTTTTATGCCACCTGAATTTTTTTAATCTTTAAAGTGTCTATTTTCAGAATCTGCCAGGTACCAAGCTGAAATAAAGGCTTACTTTTTAAGCCTTTGCTGCACCCGACCGGATGATATAGATTAGAAAGTGGCATAACATTTGATGTAAACAACATACAGAGACAAATGCCATACAATTCTGACCCCAGGAATTTAATGGAATGGTTATTTTTGACATATTGACCCTATTTCTGGACAAAAATAGCAAAAAATGGCCAAAGATGTGTTGAGGATCAACTATATTTTAGTTTTCTCAAGCGCATAGGTGATTTATTTTTTCACAACCTGTTATTTCTTTATCATTCAAGTGTCTATTTTAAGATTAAATTGGGTACCAAGCTGAAATAATGTCCAAAATGCTTTATTTTTAACCCTTTGCACCAAACCCAAAAAATCTAAATATGAAACAAAGTGGCATAACTTTTGATGTAAACAACTCGCAGAGACAAATGGACACATTTTCTATACAATTCTGACCCAGGGAAATTGATATTTGTTATATTTTACAACATCTTGACCATCTATGGTCAAAAACAGCAAAAAAAAAAAAAAAAAAAAAAAAAAGCTCATTTGACAATGTTTTTATTACACTAATAGCAGCCTGAAATGGGGTTTATTTGAACCTTTTACTGCACCTATCCCGGACCTGAAGAAACTGAAAATAGCTTTATTTTTGAAGTAAACAAAACAAAGCAAATTACCTTTGATATTAAGATATGAAGCAGTCAGTTCACCACACCGCATGATGGATATTGGTGAACAGGTTCCATTAACGTAAGAGGACTTGCCTTTGGCTATCACCAATACTGCTATAAAAGCTTTACAGGGGAAACAGATTGTCTACAAGTGCCAAAGGCTTCTACATCTGGAGAATCATCACTGATAAAGGACTCTCTGCGCCATCTCAAATCTCTGTCAATTCAGTCTGAAGGAGCTCCTTGTTTCCCAATCAGTACATTTTGTGTGTGTGTGTGTGTGCGTGTGTGTGTGTGTGTGTGTGTGTCTGTTCATGTTCATGTTCAGCTCCACACAGGGTGGGTGTGTGTGTGTGTGTGTGTGTGTGTGTCTGTTCATGTTCATGTTCAGCTCCACACAGGGTGGGTGTGTGTGTGTGTGTGTGTGTGTGTGTGTGTGTGTGTGTGTGTGTGTGTCTGTTCATGTTCATGTTCAGCTCCACACAGGGTGGGTGTGTGGGTGTGTGTGTGTGTGTGTGTGTGTGTGTGTGTGTGTGTGTGTGGCCTGGTAAACCCTACATTATGGGGACAAAATGTCCCCACAAGGATGGCAATATCCGAAATCCTTGTTCGTGTGGGGACATTTTTTGGTAAAACAAGGAAAACGGCTTATAAATAAAAAAAGTGATGTTTTTTTGAAAATGTGAAATTGCAGAAAGGTTTCTGTGATGGGTAGGTTTAGGGATAGGGTTAGTGTGTGTGTGTGTGTGTGTGTGTGTGTGTGTGTGTGTGTGTGTGTGTGTGTGTGTGTGTGTGATGGGTAGGTTTAGGGGTAGGGTTAGTGTAAGGGAATAGAATATACAGTTTGTACAGTATAAAAATCATTATGTCTATGGAAAGTCCCCATAAAACATGAAAACACTACATGAGTGTGTGTGTGTGTGTGTGTTGTTTTGGTCTGGCCTCCTCTCAAAGAAAACGAGCTTCTTTATAAAGTTCTGTGTTGACAGTGGTGTGTTTTATGGAGAAAGAAACACATAAAGGTTAAATGTGGTTCTAAGGGTTCTTGACTCAAGTTTAAAGAACCTTTTATACTCTCTATATATTTAAAAGAAAAACATTTCATTCATAACATTCATAACATAAAAATGAATTCGAACTAAATCCATAAAATGATCCCATGATGGGAACCCTTAAAGGATTTATAAACAAAGCTCCTGATCTGATTCATGCACTCTCTCTTTATTTGAAAAGAGCAAAACTGACATGGGCTTTATATAAATATACAGGTGTACACAACATGCAAACTTTAATACACTTTATTGCCATAACACAAACCCATGTCAAACAACACATCAGCAAAACAACAACAGGATAACATACAGACAGTAATATTAATCTTTAACATTCTCAGACGTCTGGTCCTCCAGGCTTGAAGAGTAACACACACGTTAAACACGTTAAACACACATGTAGACGTTAAACACATGTAGACGTTAAACACACATGTAGACGTTAAACACACATGTAGACGTTAAACACACATGTAGACGTTAAACACGTTACACACACACATTCCCGCTTCAGATTCCAGCATCCTTCGCCATTGAGTAGAAATGTCCCTGTTTGTGAAGCAAAGCACTGGGCGAATCGAACTCCACGATCTTCCCCGAGTCCAGCACCATCACCCTGAAACACACACGGAGCTCAGGATCACAACATGCGTCTGCAGTGTAGTTCTTACATGCATCTGAGTTCACTTTAAAATATGCAGATATAATCCATTCATATACAGGCAAACCAATAATTATTCAGACACCTGATATAAATTTGTATATTTTTCTACTAGTGTGTGCAGGACACTATAGTTCATTTCTGTGAGTGAGGAGAGCAGAATACAGTAAACTCTGACATATTACACCCAAACACTCTTCACACAGCGAGAGACTACCTGTAACGATACCCAGCTGGAGTGCCCTCGAGAGCCACCAGAGGGCGCTCCACAATAGACTAGGATCACTTCCTCATAAACTACCCATAACTCACTGCCCGGACTCATCAGCACTCATCATCTCATTCACCTGTGTCTTATCATCTTGTTTCACTCACACCATAAATACCTGGTTTTCACATTCACTCAGGGCGAAGTCTTGTTTTACTGTACTACATTTCTGAGCGTTATTTACCCGTGTGTGATTCTTGTTTTGCTGACCTTGGACTGTTTCACTGTTTCCTGATCGTTTCTCTGCCTGGCCTGACTCGGATTGTTTATTGGACTCTGATTATTGCTGCCTGCCCTCTGCCTGTTATTTGGATATTCTCTGTGTTTCCTCCTTTGATCTGTTCGCTGTTGATGACCCTGCCTGTACGACTACTCTGTAAATAAACTGCATTTGGATCTTCACCTTCGAGTCTCGGAGCCGTTTCGTAACAGAGTAGTCGTACAGGCAGGGTCATCAACAGCGAACAGATCAAAGGAGGAAACACAGAGAATATCCAAATAACAGGCAGAGGGCAGGCAGCAATAATCAGAGTCCAATAAACAATCCGAGTCAGGCCAGGCAGAGAAACGATCAGGAAACAGTGAAACAGTCCAAGGTCAGCAAAACAAGAATCACACACGGGTAAATAACGCTCAGAAATGTAGTAACAGTAAAACAAGACTTCGCTCTGAGTGAATGTGAAAACCAGGTATTTATGGTGTGAGTGAAACAAGATAAGACACAGGTGAATGAGATGATGAGTGCTGATGAGTCCGGGCAGTGAGTTATGGGTAGTTTATGAGGAAGTGATCCTAGTCTATTGTGGAGCGCCCTCTGGTGGCTCTCGAGGGCACTCCAGCTGGGTATCGTTACACTACCAGTGACATTTATACACATTCGGGAGCAAAAGTGATTCAGACACTTTGAGCTGATCATGTTCTGCTGAAGTGTGTTTTCTTTAATTGCTAATGCTCTTTTTACACACAGACTGAACACAATGAAGCATTGCTTGGTGATTGGTTGAGCTAAACTGGTATTATCTAATTGTGTAGTTAAATTTAACAGCTGACAGGTATTCAACATAATTCATGTGTGAGACAGTCTAACAGAAGGACGGACAAAACCAGTCAAATATCAGCTGAGTTCTGCTCATATTTCATTACCGTTCTCTAAACTATAGCGAATAAACTGATAATGTGAGAAATGTTGAAGGTGTCTGAATAGTTTTTGGGTTGACTATGTCCCTGTTTTGTGTTTAAGGACTCTTATTTTGAAGGGTATTTTTGTTCCTGTTGTTTCAGTTCCTGTGTTTAGTTGCAATTTTCTTCGTTTCCATAGTAACAGTAACCCTTGTTTGTTTCCATAGTGATTGGTTTCCTTCACCTGTTCCTAGCTAGCCTCTGGTGATCTTGTGTGTTTACGCCGCAGTGTTTCCCTCGTTCAGTGTCCGGTGTTGACCATTGTGAATGAATCGCGTATGTTGTTTCAGTTCTGTTTTTGCCCAGTGTCTGGATTTATTTGATTAATAAACTTCTATGTTGCACCCTGCATTACAGGAACCTGTTCATGTTAACCTGACTTTTCTTTGGTGTTGTTTAATAAATGCAATGCATTTAAATCTGGAAGTAAATCCACTAAATTATCATTCCGTGAGTCACTCTCAAAATTGGGATGATTGACTCAGTGGTAACCATAGCAACATCTTTATTTAGTGATGCATTAAAATATGTTTTGGATGTGTAGCTCAGTGCTGAATACATTTACTAGCTTTAATAAATCCACATTAGAGCTACAGGATTCTGGATAAACTGAGAATAAACATGATTTTTTTTTTTTTTTCATATCAAAATCATGATTTCCCACAATTCTGAACAGACAACTTAACAAAATTAAAAAAATGTTTAATTAATCTGAATGAATTATTTAAAAAAATAAATCAGAGTGAATGATTCAATGACTCACTCGATAAGTCTTCAATTGTTTCATTACTGGATGAATCAGTGTTTTTAAACGAATCTCTTGAGTGAATGATTCAATGACTCTATATAAATAAAATGGTCTTCCTCACCGTGAACTGTCCATAATGGTGTTGAGCCGGTGTGCGATGGTGAGCACAGTACAGTGGGAGAACTCCCTGCGGATGGTGCTCTGGATGAGATCGTCCGTCTCCAGATCCACGGCTGCTGTGGCTTCATCCAGGATGAGAATACGGGATTTCCTGAGCAGGGCTCGGGCTAAACACAGCAGCTGTCTCTGACCAAGACTAGTGGAAACACATAAACATGTCAAGATCAGAAACTAGACTTACAGGTTTTCCTGCTTGAATGTTGATTATTCTCCTCATATTCTCCATTGTTGCGGCTCCTCTCTTCCCAGTCTGTCAGTAACGCTCTGTTTACTTCCTGTCTCTATGAAGCCCCTCCTTCTGAAAAGCACACTGTGCTCTGATTGGTCGGCTGGAGCAGTGTGTTGTGATTGGGCGAGCGCTTTGAGTGTGTTTGGGAAATGTCCCGCCCCTTACCATAACCGCCAGTTTAACACACTACTAACTAACTCAACCAGGCCCCGCCCCTTTATTCTGCGCATTAATTATTATAATGAGGAATATTGTGACGTGTTCGTTCCCGGAAGAAACTCAAGACTACAATGGAGGCGTTTCAGGAGTTCAGAAACACTGACACTGAAATAGAGAAGAACTGGAGCTTCTTCATGATCAAACAGCAACAGTACACACTAAAATGTGTCTATGTCTCTATTTCTAATTCAAATGTCCTGACCAAAGAAGACACACTATGAGAAGATTAGCTGTAGCGGACTCTCATTATTATTGTGCTACGACTCCTAATATCTAAACAAACTAAAAGGTATCAGTATTACGATTAATCACCACAATTTTGAATCATCTCAAAATGCACTCATTTGAATTATATATGAACATGTTCATGTTTATACAGCTCACAAACCTTAAGTTCTCTCCCCCCTCCGAGACCTCGTGCTGAAGTCCCGTCGGCAAACCCCGCACATAATCCTTCAGATGAGCCAACTCCAGAGCATTCCATATCTCCTCATCACTAAACTTCAGGAAAGGGTCCAGGTTCATCCGCAGAGTTCCCGAGAAGAGAACTGGGTCCTAGAATAAAGCGTTCGTTTATTACTCTTTCTGTCAGCGTTGCGGGACAGTAAATGTATTTGTTTATGATGCTTAGCATGTTTGTTTTCTCTATGAGTGTGTAAATATTACAAAAAACATAAAAAAAAAAACATTGCATTTCCATAATACAGCATAATTTTGCAAACCCTCATCCTTCCCTCGCACTTTGTAACACATCCTTCCCTCGCGGGTCAAAATGACCCGAAGACCTGAAATTATACTTTTTTTTTTTTTTGTCCAGAAAGCTTATTTTATTTAATTTTTTAATGCATTTTATGCAAAATAATAAATAAATAGTAATTTAAGCACATTCCTCAAGTTCTTTCAACTTAAATTCAAAATGAATCATATAATTTCATGCATAAACCTTTTAATTCAGCTCAAAATATCTTACATTGTGTGTCTTTTCTGACCTCTGGTGGAAAATAATAATATAAGATGATATTTCATGACTCTAGATGGCCTTATATCTCTATATGGAGCAAATGAGCTGTTCCGCTGGGTCCTAAAGTCAGTTTTTCTTCAGTAAAATTATATAAATTATAAAATATTATAAAATATTTTTTTGGTTAAGTTTTAGCATTTTCAGTTAGAATTTTGAGCATTTTTAGGTTTTTCTATGTGTCCTGAAGCATTCCTCACATTCCATTCATTCCTAAGGGGGTCAAAATGGCCCGCTAGGGAAGGATTTGTTACTTTTTTAAATTTCAACCACAAAACTTTTTTTTTTGTGTGTGTATTCGTGGTTCAAGTGCGACAAAAGTCCTAGAGTCTTGCACCCCTCTGATGAACACTCCATTTTTAAAAATTATTAAAAAAATTGTTTTGAGTTAAAATGACCAGAGGGAAGGAAAATAATATTTAACACAATCTTTTGAAATGACAGATACTATGCAGACATACCTTGCAGAACTCAAAGTTCCCTCCTCTATGAATGATTGTCTGTCTATATGAGTCTAATATGGAGAACTGAGGTGTGTTTCGATCAGCTCTCTGTGTCGTCAGTCAGTATTTCATACACAAATTCAGGCACTGGACCCTAATAATCCGTTTGAATCTTTGAGTGGACAGCAAATCAATTCGATTCACAGATTTGGGATTTGATTCAACAACGATTTTTGCTAATTTAAGCCAAGATAAGATTTATGAACATCTCCCTTCAACATTTCAGCTGTAAATGAATTATAAATGTTGCTAGATTATGTTCACTACCAGTTTATCCTGAAATATAAAAATAACGGTTTGTTTTTTTAAAAACGTCTATCAGGTGTCATGTGTTGTCGCACAATATTTATTTCACGCTTCAGAATTTCCATTAAGGTCCCCCTGTAGTCAATCATTTTATCCCTTAAAACTCATCTTTGATCACCAAAATGACCAAAAATATTTCTTCTTCCCTTAAAATAGCTTGAATGTTCCTCTACCTGTGGAATGATGGTGAGTCTGCTCCTGAGATCATGAAGCCCCAGGGTGGTGATGTCAATACCGTCGATGATGATTCGACCTTCGCTAGCTTCAATGATGCGAAACAAACAGTTGGTCAGACTAGATTTGCCTGCACCAGTTCGACCAACAATGCCAATCTGGGAAAAGTTGGGAAACAGGAAAAAAATTAACAACATTCTTTAAAATAGCTTCTTTTGTGTTCAACAGAGGGGGTGTGTCCACTCATGATGGGGGAGGAGAGAGAGTGAGCCAGTCAACAGAAGGGGGGGCGTGTCCACTCATGATGGAGGAGATTTAAAGGGTAACTAAACCCCTGGTCAGAGCCTGACTCCACCCACTGGCAATATTTGAAAAATGCTAGAAAAGTGGGCAGACCCCAGCTGAGATAGAGGGGACGAACCGTGAGCGGGGGGGCGTGCACCTGAGACCCGCTGTCAGACTCTCTAAAATGGAGAGTTTGCTCACAGGGTCGCAAGACGACGTAAATATGCATCTGATGAGTTTTATCGAGTTGATGTCAATAGTGCGCGCTCTCTATAGGCATATTCATATTTTGCCGCTGCTGAGTGAAAAAATCCAGCAAAATGCGCCGACACGTTTGTCGACCACAGGGGATTAACTTTAGCCTAACCATAAATTGTGATTAAAATATATATGATCACTCACATCAAGACGCCACTGCGGTGGTGGAGTCCATGCAGGAGGAGCAGCGTTTGGCACTGCGTCGCTGTTCAGCGCGAGCTGTGTGGAGAAGCCCATTTCCACCTCTATTGCGTTGGAAAAGCAATTCCGCGTAAAATGCAGGTTTCACACTCACGGTCTTCCAGGCCAAGTGCATGCAACCACTGGCGCCTAATTTCCAAGTCTGCTGGAAAGCTATGCAGTCCAGCAGTGCTGTTGCACCCAGCAACACAACACCTACCACTGTACTAAATACAGATAAATCTACGCTAGCTCATCCAAGGGCGTGGTAGCTCGTACCAAGGGAGGGCGTGGTGAGCTGGAACCTGCCTACGTCACGCAGTACCGCTTACGTCACGCAGTACCGCAACATCCAATAGGAAAATTCAACTGCAGTAGCCACCGTTCAACCTGAAGAGGGCAGCACTCAGACGTTTTTACACCATATATTGTAGAATTAAAACACTTTATACCCAAATGTCAAAAAAGTTACTCGAATCAATGAACAGCACTAATAAAGCCCCATTCTTACAGATCATTAACTAAAAAAAGTTCGTTTAGGGTTTAGTTACCCTTTAAAGAAAGACTGTAGAAAGCGATGGCTGAGAGACATTACAATAGAGAAAAGGTCAGAGGAATATCAGAACGGTGATAATCAGGCAAGAGCTTTAGGACCCACATTAATATTAGAAAAGCTTAGAGACCTAAGAGGGAAAGCCTGAAAACAGACGCTGAGGTTACGCTGTTTCTGCTCCAACATGAGTATCATTGGTCTGTGTACTGTGTGTTCAGTTTTTGTTCTTCCATATCGTTCGTTCGCCATCTTTGCTTTTTCACAAAGCATTATCTTGCTTCACTTCAGCTACGATGAAGAGACACCCTTTGGGGGCGGGGCAATGAAGGGAGGGGCGTGTTTGTTTGGGTTGATTTAAAAAATCAACAGTGTTTCTCAGAAATCGCTTACTTCACCTTTAACTCTGCATTTGAGTCTTCGCTTCTTCCAAAAACCCAACGGTGTCAAACACAACCAAGGTAGATACAGAACTAGAGCCCTTTAAGTCTTGTATAATAATGATCACCATTTATCGCTCCATATTGGCATTTTCAATATATCAAAAATATGAAGTATCTGACGTGTCTCCTCACCTTCTCTGTGGTTTCAATGTCACATGTGATTCCATGGAGAACGAGCTCCAATTCAGGCCGGTATCGAACTTTGTAGTTTTCAAAGCGAATATTCCCGGCGGAGGGCCAGTCGTCAGGAGGACGAGTACTGGTGATCCACGGAGCCTGGAGACACACATATTCTCACACTAAATCAACTGAATTCAGAAAAACATCTCTCCAATTCCATTTAAAGGTTTCAAAATCACTGGATTTCATATGGATCTGTTCAAAAATGGTAAAACTAGTGAAGAATGTCTGTGCAAATATTCCCTTACACAAGAAGTATTACTGTACGTACTAATCTTCTAAAGCTCTTTCAGGCGACTTTTCATGTAATAATTAACTACAATCACAAAAATGTTCTTACATTATTGCATGTCATGGGAAATGTGATCATACTATTTGTGCAAAGACATCATCCAGTCAACCATGAGGTTTTATCATTTAAGCCATTAAGAATTACAGGTAAATCTCCATGTAAAGGTTTTGATTGTTATAATGTAACGCTTTAAGAATGTTTCTAACCAGCTGTATGTAGTTTTTGACTCGTCTATAGTTCATAATATTTGGGAGATAAAAAAAAAACATTATTAGTACATTAATCCAGAAACTGACACATGATTTAATGATTTAATTCTCTACCTCATTTTGGATCTCTGTGTATTCGCTCACTCTTTCCACAGCGACGATGTTGGTCTCCAATTCTGATGTCATTCTCACGAGCCAGTTCAAAGTTTGCGTCACCTAATAAGAAGCAGTGTTACTTAATGGCAAGGTTATATGACTCACAAGCATCTCAAAATCAAAGAAAAAAAATTACATTTAAGGCGTATGAGATGGACAGTCCAACCAGTCCACTGTTCAAAGAGTCTCGAGAGATTACAGCAAACAACGCTGCGAAAAACACCACCAGATTCCCCAGAGACTCCAAGCGCATGGCCAACCACCTGAAACCCAACGAGCAACATTAGAAGCTTCAGGAGCAAACACAGAGTTATCTCTCGGCGAAAAGCTGGCGAAAATTCTGACCTATTAGAAACAATCCAAGGATAGACACTTTTGAGATTCTGATCAATGGTGTCCTCATTTTGCTTTAGGAAACGCTGCTGATGCCCATACGCCCGTATCACAGAGATGCCGGACACCGTTTCTCCAAAGTGAGAGTAAATGGGAGATCGAGACACAGAATCCAGTCGTCTGAGTTGCCTGGATGTAGCAACATAGAACCTCTGAAATACAAGAAGTGGGTTTAGACCATTTTTTTATTATTTTACTAACTATACAGTGCTATGCATAAGTTTAGACACCCATGCTAAAGTTGACTAAAAAGAGGAATAAAAAATCATCTTTTGGAAATTGAACTTAATGCCTTAATTTAAAAAATTAGGAAAAATCCAACCTTTAAGGACACCAATTTTCTTTGTGAATGAATAATGTATCGCAAATAAATAAATGTTCTTCCTTAAAATACAGGGTGCATAAGTCTGGACACCCCTATGTTAAATTCCCATAGAGCCAGGCAGATTTTTATTTTTAAAGGCCAGTTACTTCATGGATCCAGGATACTATGCATCCTGATAAAGTTCCCTTGGCCTTTGGAATTAAAATAGCCCCACATCATCACATAGCCTTCACCATACCTAGAGATTGGCATGGGGTACTTTCCATAAGATCATCTCTCAATGCAAATCAAACCAGCTATTAGGCTAACTGAAATAAAACCATGCCAATCTCTAGGTATGGTGAAGGCTATGTGATGATGTGGGGCTATTTTAATTCCAAAGGCCAAGGGAACTTTATCAGGATGCATAGTATCCTGGATCCATGAAGTAACTGGCCTTTAAAAATAAAAATCTGCTGCCTCTATGGGAATTTAACATAGGGGTGTCCAGACTTATGCACCCTGCATTTTAAGGAAGAACATTTATTTATTTACGATACATTATTCATTCACAAAGAAAATTGGTGTCCTTAAAGGTTGGATTTTTCCTAATTTTTTTAATTAAGGCATTAAGTTCAATTTCCAAAAGATGATTTTTTATTCCTCTTTTTAGTCAACTTTAGCATGGGTGTCTAAACTTATGCATAGCACTGTATGTGAGAAAAACATGTTGCCAAGATTTTAAAAAGCCCAGTGTCCACAGAGTACAGTTTATTTGTTTTATCATTACTGTTAACTGTCTTACCTGCACAAAGTAGTAGACAACAGCCATTGGTACAACAACTGCAGTGAAGATTGGAGTAGCCAGACAGATGACAAACAAGGTCCCTAGAACTCCGAGAAGACAGAGAATCCAGGATCTGAAGGACATCGGGATCATCTCATCCACAGTGAAGATATCCTAAATATAAGCCAAATCGAAAAAACAATATTTCAGTTTAAGAAAAAAGGGGGAAAAAAATCTATTTTTATATATTTGTGTTTTTTATTAGATTTTATTAGATCGCGTTTACATTCCAATTAGATTGCTATGTTTATATGAATCTGTAAAATACTTTTTGAGCATTGAAAATGAAATTTCCAAATTCAACTGTCCTAAATCTCGAATGCTTTGGAGCACAGTTTGGTCTCTTTTTAAAGATGACACATGGCAGATTATTGCTGAAGTAAAGTAAGTTTATTGTTATGAAAAATGCACAAAAATACTTTTTTAAATGTTATATTAAATCAATATTTTCCAAAACATGTTTAACTCTAAAACTGTAAAAACATCTAAATAAGTTGTGTTCCAAATTTGAGGTTGATATCTAAAAAAAAAAAGAGCTTACAGTAAGATTTTGTTTGGGCGCAGAACGTTTCCATTTTTTACCACGAGGAGCACAAGTGTGACCATTTTCAGGACTATTTAAACTTTTTCACTCATGTCCATGATTTGTGTGTGTGTGTGTGTGTGTGTGTGTTTGTGCTCACATAGAAAGTGTCAAAAATGACCAAATTAAAGGAACCGTATGTAAGATTGTGGCCAAAACTGGTACTGCAATCACTTTCAAATTACTGTAGAGCGGTGTATCCCCTCCCCCTCCCCCCTGACTCGAGGTTGCCAGATAGGCTGCAGGATCCAGCAGGAACGTAGGATGCTACAAGGAGGTGGTAACTAGAGCAGAGCTGGCAATCCGGATGCCGAAACACTACTGACTTCGTGATTGGTAGATAGGTGGAGGGTGGGGCATCAGGCCAAAACACAAGATGACAACATCAACATCAGTTGAGGGCTGCAACTTCACTTTTTAAATGACAATATCCTGGCCGGACTACTGTTGTCAATGATATAAGTATTTGAAATAAACATGATTTCTTAATGTCTAGTGACATATCAGGGCCATTTTATGATTAATTGAAATACATTTCTTACATACAGCTCCTTTAAGTTTTTTTTAATTGTCATTGATGGTTCCATGAAGAACATTTAACATTCACAGAATCCATTATACAAAATAATTCAGTTGTAGAAAAGGTTCTTTCGCTTATTCATATGTTCTTAAGAAATTATGGTTCTTTTAAATGGGTCATGAACTGAGAATTCAGAGTTCGTTATACTATAACAATACCCTGTAAGTTTCAAAACTCAAAACTTCCTTGTTATTCCAAAAACTGCTTTTATTGAAACCAAGGCCAGAAAACGGCAGGATCTGAGAAGTGGAGACTTGTGACGTCACAGGGCAGCGAAAGACCGCCTTCGCAGAAGAAGATCAACGTCTACGTCTACATCACCTCATCTTTGGCCCCGCCCACTGGAGCGTTAGTGAATATAGTGACATGAGAACGAGCAAAGATCGACACAGGATCAATACCACTGCCTTCCAAAGGATCACGATGCTAGGATAGTGGGGGGTTTTCAACAATGTGAATGTCTCAGCGGTGCATTATTTGTCTGTATTCGGTGTGTTTCACTGTGGATTATTTGGTAAATTTCGGCGCAGGCTTTGCAAACAGACTTTTACGATATGGATCTGCCAGCAACGCCACAAACATGTAAGTAATCATGTTTATTCTAATGCCTGATCTGTGATCAGTGATTTCTGATGTATAATTATTCAAGTTCAGACAGATTATCTCTCAAAATCGTTTAATACTGTTTATGCATCAGTAAATCAAGCCAGTGACTAAACGGTAAACTTCACATCGTTTCTCTTAGTAGGATGAAAATAATCTTATTTGAACTGTGATTAAATTATATACAGAAAGCGATCAAAGAACAATCCCTTTCCAATCGCCCAAGCTGTCAATCACACAGCGAGAGTTTATCTGGACACTTGCCAAAACTCGTTATGAAATCAATGACGCTGTTACACTGCACAACGAAGCTCTTACTGTATTTACATCTCTTCATTCAATAGATCTAAATATTTGTGTAATACTTTTCACGATTCGTTAATCTCAATAGCTGTAATAGTAAAAACGTAGTAAAAGATTTTGAGAGAGAGTTCCACTTGTAATACAAGCTATTTCATCTGCAAAGCTGTCAGCCAATCACAGCAGTGGGCGTTTACACTGAAGTCTCTCAGCCAATCACAGCAGTGGGCGTTTACACTGAAGTCTCTCAGCCAATCACAGCAGTGGGCGTTTACACTGAAGTCTCACAGCAGCCAATCACAGCAGTGGGCGTTTACACTGAAGTCTCACAGCAGCCAATCACAGCAGTGGGCATTTACACTGAAGTCTCTAAGCCAATCACACCAGTGGGCGTTTACACTGAAGTCTCACACAGACACGCCCCTTCAAACAGAGCGTTCAAATCAGAGGCTAAAATCAGGCTTGGAAAAATTCCTTTTATTTCTAAATTATGACCATGTTTGATGTAAAAACCATACTAACATTATAAGGGCACCCCAGGAATCATGATAAATAATAAAATAATCCAGTTCATGACCCCTTTAAGAACTGATCACTGAAAGGTTCTTTGTGGAGCCAAAAATGCTTCTTCTTTGGCATCACTGTTTAAACACCCTTCTGGAACCCTTATTTCTAAGAGTGTATAGAATGTTAATGAGCTTGTCTCTGGCCTTCGTAACTTCAGACCCACTAATTATACAACTCAATGCAATTTGTAGATCTTTGTTTTGGCTTTATAGCAAACATCAACAAAATTGTGTTAAAAGTGATATACCTTAGCGAAGCGATTGACTACTCGTCCTGAAGGTGTGGTATCAAAGAACACCATGGGTACTTTCAGAATATTAGACAGCAGGTTTGTGTGTAGAGTCCTGGATGCACAAATGGATCCATCAGCTAGGAGTATAGTGCCTAAAAACACCAGAAATCCTGGCAGAGAAAGACACAACGTCACTTAGTCATAAAGGATAATTCATGTACTTCTTCTACATCACTAAGAGCTAAAACTCTCCAAAATTCACAAGACCTATTTTCCTACATCAGATCACTCTATATGGTCTAAACTGAGAATAGCTTTGATAATGATGCCAATATGACTTGCCTTCACTTATCATGTTCTACACCATGGCTATGACCCACAATTTTATTATTATGCTTTTGATCATTTAATACGTAGATCTTCATGACTAACAAGTATATAATCTACAACAAGTATGTAATTGATGTGAACTAAATTTGGGTAACGTTTATTCTTATTATAAAATTCATGACCAAATTATATCCCTGTGATAGTCTGTCCATCTCTCCGAGCGGTTTTCCTTCAGCCGAGAGTCTCAGACCAAGATAACGGGAACATTTTGGCACATTTGCAGGGTTAGTTTTACCTACAGCCACCAAACTCTGTACACAAACTGTTCTCATCGAGCCAGACAACTTTTAAAATTACAATCATTTGCTCCGAGCAACAGGAAGTCAGCCATTTTGGATTTAATGTGAATTTTTTCGTTCATGGACATTCATGCGATTCTCACACACATTGGAGATACTAATTGTGAACAGATTTTTGATATCTCAAACATTGTTGTCAAAATGTAAACAGGAAAAGTCTCATATTTTCTGAGTTCTTTATCTGATTTAGATCAAACTGGGGATGTGTGCTTGGCCATAGAGGCTGATCACATGGATATGACTATTGTGGTTCATGGTCACAGCGCCATGCAAAGTTGCAAAGCTCATAGTCTTGCACAAAGGGATTTAGTCTATCAAACAGAGAACCAGAGAACACTGATCCAGGCCAATCACAACGCACTAGGTCAGCTGGCCAATCAGAGCACTCTGAGCATTTCAGAAGGCGGGGCTTTGTAGAAATCAGCTCGATTCAGACAGACGGGGAATAGAGGTGCTGCAATAATGTACAGTATGTAAAATAAATCAGTTTTTTGCACAAAAGCATGTTAACCTATTCTAGTACACCCAAAATAATGAACAAGCCTCTTTAAATCACAAAAATATCATGTTCTCGATTTCATTCTGTTTGTAAAAGTATTTCTTTCTTTCTGCTCATACCTTGTGCAATTCCCAGGGCTCCAAAGACACCTATTCTCATATCTCTAATATGATTTGGGTAGGTTGTGTTGAAATAATTTTCAGCATCATTAGTCCAGTCACTGAGCCACAGATTCTGACCAATGATGGCCACATTCTGGATGAAGTAGATGAGGAAACTCCAGGTGACGTAACACCATCCCATCGCCCTCAGATACTGAAGATACACTGAGAACTTCACCTGGTACATGGATCAAAAAATAATTTGCACAATTACTGAGGGAGAAAACAGATGACAAAACATGGAGAATCATAATAGCTTTTAGTTCCTATTATGTACCCTTCCAGTCTCCATTGTCTCTTTCTCAATCAGTCGCTGTCCTTTCTTATCGCCAGAGTCTTTTTTACTTCGAAGAGAGCTGTTCTTCCTTACTCTCACACTAAAGAAATAAAAAAATATAAATATTGGTGAACACGAAACTGCACTCTTGTATTTCAGTTGCATTTGTGAAGATCATGATGACTATAGACTGCATTAGTGCATTGGCAACGACTTGCACTCTATACTTGCTCAAGTGGGGCAACATTCAGTTTATCTGTGTGAAATAGTGCATGTCTGGAATAAAGTCTTTTGTTGCTCTAGCATGTTTCTCGATGGTGTGTTTGGTTTACCTTCCGTTTCGTTGAGAGTGACGCAGGCTGTTTTCTCTCCTCAGTGTGTTTGAGACGATGTCCTCTGGAGAGCCGTCGGCCTGAGGCTCCAAACCCTCCGGCAGGGTGTTGATCTCTTCATAGTCGGACCCCTGAGCTGCTTCTGTTTGACACACAGTTACAATCAATCACATCGTTTATGAGCATCAAGACTTGTGTTTTGATGCAAGTAGTGCAAAAACATACTGCATTTCAAGTATACTTGTTTCTACGTAATGCTTTAGAGATCGTTTATTGTTCATGCATACCAAATCTATGAACACACACAACCTTTCAAAAATATATTTTTTAAGAAATTAATACTTTTATTCAGCAAGGATGCATTAAATTGATCAAAAGTGGCAGTAAAGATATTTATAATGTTACAAAAGATTATATTTCAAATAAATTATTTTCTTCTCAATTTTCTATTCATCAAAGAATCCTGAAAAATAAAATGTATCACGGTTTCCACAAAAATATGAAGCAGCACAACTGTGTTCAACACTGAAAATTCAGCTTTGATCATTGGAGTAAATTACGCTTTAAAACTGTAATATCTTTTCACTGTGTTTACTGTATTTTTGATTAAATAAATGCAGCCTTGGTGAGCAGAAGAGACTTCTTTCAAAAGCATTTAAAAATTATAATTCTTCCAAAATTTTGAATGTTATGGTACATTATTGGATATTAAAAATGTTTGCCAAGTGTGCCCAAATGGTCCATAGTGTGGATCCCTGCATGTGTTTTGGCTAATATTGAAGAAATGGAGAAGAAAATTTCCACACTGCTTTATCTGCTCCCATTAAACTTTAATATATTGCAAGTTGCAACCCTCCGACCACACGTGGTCTTCAGTTGGGCTAATACTGTCCATAACCCGTCACCTTGGTTAGAGGATTATTATATACACTCTTAAAAAAAGTTACTCTGGGGTTCTATACAGAACCCTCAGGTTCTTGACTCAGTTTTAAAGAACACTTTATGACAAAAACGTTTCCATATAAGGAGAAATGTCTTAAATGATTGCATAATACCATCATGCTTATCAGGTTATTTAATTTTGTTTTCTTCTGATAAAGTTTGTTTAATTATGTTTAATTCATCAAATGTAGCCTAATTAAAAATGAATTAAAATCAAATAAATTAATTAAAACTAAATCAATAAAATTGTCACAACCACCAGCTGGAGTGCCCATGATCTCCACCAGAGGGCGCTCCTTCCATCTGCTTAATCACGTCATGGACTGCATTTCCCAGAAACCATTGCCTGGACTCATCATGTTCTGATTACTTCCACCTGTGTGTTATTACCTCGTTTACTCTTGCCTATTTAAGCCCTGGGGTTTCAGTCATTCTTTGCGAAGTCTTGTATGTTGTTACACTGTATTTCTGAGTGTTTCCTGGTTTCCTGTGTCTTGTTTATTTAATTCTCTGCCTGTTTTCTGTATTTCCTTTTGTCAGTGTTTTCTGCCCTGTTGCTCATTTGAATTGTTTGACCCTTTGCTCGTTATATTGGTTCTGATTCTGGACTGTCCCAATAAAGCTGCATTTAGATCTTCAACCCAAGTCTCGGAGCAGTTTGTAACAAAATTTAATGTTAGGTAAATGTGTCTGTTGCATTCCGTTTGACAGATTCAGGCATTCACAATCAGGATAGCATGAGGAAAGGGTTACTTCAGTGGTCCACTTCAGACATTCTACTAACTGTGAGTAACTTTGCAACTACAAGTCAACTAACTCTGAAGCAAAGTTACTTATAGCTAGTAGAATGTCTGAAGTGGACCATCGAAATAAAGTGTAACTGAGGAAAGACAACTCGCACCAAGAAATAAAGCACGAATCATGTAGACACTGCAAGTCCTGTACTAAAACTTTCAGAATGTGTTCAGATGGCTATTTTAGAATTTAGGACACTATCTGAAGCTCAGCAGAAAATGCAAATATTCGATGGTAGACAAACCTTTATTGCCATCAGCTTTGCTTTCCTCTTTGCCGTAAGTTTCCATGAATTCATTGAAAGCACCTTTACTGGCTCGAAGAGCGTCGTATGATCCCACCTCGGACACAACCCCATTCACCAACACCACAATCTCATCTACATACGGCAAGAAGCTAATCCCGTGTGTCACCAGGATACGAGTCTACAAGGAAAGAGAAGGGGAAAAAACTGTACAGCAATGCAGAAATTTAAGTCAAGCAGAAAATGTGCTTTTGACATGTATAATAATATAGTGAGTATCCCAGCTATTTGTCAGCGTTCCCATTAAGTTATTTCGGAGTGTTCTCTGAACACTCAAAATGTTTTAAAAGAGTATTTTCCTTGGTTAAATGAACGTTAATGGAACATTCCGTTTCATCATTCTTCAAACATTTTGTGAATGTTACTTTTGAATGTTCTCTGAAAGTTCTGAAACAATTAGTAACATTTAAAAAATGTTACAATGTTCTGAAATAAAACGTTCCGTGAATGATTTATAAATAACTTTTTACGCTAAAGTTTTGAGACTAGATAACTTCTATTAAAGGATTGGTTATCTTCAGAATTTAAATTTCCTGATAATTTACTCTCCCCCACATCATCCAAGATGTGCATGTCTTTCTTTCATACTTTTCGGTTAAAAAGTATATATTATATATTTTGTCTAAAATGTCCGCTGGTTTGTCTAGATGAGACTCTTATTCCTCGGCTGGATCGTGTCGAGACTTTGAAGCTGCACTGAAACTCACATCTGGACCTTCGACCCGTTGGACCCCATTGAAGACACTATATGGAGAAACATCCTGGAGTGTTTTCCTCAAAAACCTTCATTTCTTTTCCACTGAAGATAGAAAGACGTGAACATCTTGGATGACGAGGGGGAGAGTAAATCATCAGGAAATTTTAATTCTGAAGTGAACTAATCCTTTAATGTTACTGGAAGAACGTTTGTTCATAACTTTCTCAGAACTAAAGTTCTACCCTAAAACATAAAACAGTGAAATTAGCCAATAATTTATAAGCTTTTTAGCCTTGGATTTGCTTATTTTTTTCAAGAAACTATGGCAGCCTGAGTGTTGACTTTGACATTAGTCTCCTACCTTATTTCTGAGCATTCCTTTGGGTCCGATCACCCGTTCAAACAGATGTTTTCCCACATGTGAGTCGACAGCAGACAGCGGGTCATCCAGAAGGAACACGTCAGCGGAGCTGTAAACCGCCCGGGCCAAACTCACCCGCTGTTTCTGTCCGCCGCTCAGATTGATGCCCTGGACACAGCAGATCAAACATGAAACATTCAACTCTTAATGTAGTCTATATGTCTATAGCCGCGTTTCCACCGCAGGAAGTAGGGACTTTGGGCTGGTACTTGGTGTGTTTCCACCGCAGGTGTGTTTTATTTTAACCACCATGTGTTGTGGTGCATGCAGTAACAGTTGTTTGCTATTCGAATCAACAATGGAGTTTAAAAAATACGGCCGATGGACGACAAGGTTCAGGCTTTATTAAGCTTAAATTCAGAGGATGAAATCCAGCGGGAACTGTAAAGTAGTGCACGTCACCGTACTAATTTGCCTAATCTTCACGGTACATTAGACCGCGGTGGAAATGCAGACAGCAACAGGTCTGGGGGAAAAAAGTTCCTGGGACAAATTATTCTGGGTAATTTCGGTGGAAGGTAAACGCAGCTAAAGTGGTGTTTTTAATGTGCTTTAAGACAAAGCATGTGTAAATTCATAAGTCGACACCATTGCTGAGTATTTCCTCCTTAAAACTGCAGTGAACCAAAGACAGTCTCAGTCTCTGTTGATTTGGCTTTCCATATAAATGAGCGATTTCTCCTAAAATCACCATGAATTGAACGACAACCGTCAAAATTTGTAAATAACATAAGCAGACTTTTATGTCAATCTACAGTCTAATATAAAGTTCAATGCAAATAATGCCATTCATCATAATAGCTGTACTTGACTACTTGGATAAATCAATCTTCAGAAACAGGTGCAGCCCAGCAAACATTCTCCCAATGTTCCCATATGGTTCCCGTTCGGTTATTTTTTGGGGAACCAAATAATAACATTCTGGGAAACGTTCTCTCTTTGTTCTTATTGTAAAAAAAGCTAACCTTCCCAGAATGTTGCAGGGAGGTTATGTGACAACCTAAAGCGAACTTACACAGAACATTCCCTGCCGGTTTTATTTTTATAACCTTATAATCATGCCTACATCCACCACTGAATATGCCAGCTGTGACTGTTGGCCCTTTTTTAAGGATCTAAGCTCATGGTCTAAAGCTCACGGCACAAGTGCACTTAGGTCGGTCCGAATCCACTTGTGCTAGTTTAACGACAGGGAAAATGGTCAGCGCGCTGCGCATGGTCTAAGAGAGTTGTCCCTATTCTCTTAATGAGTAATGGGTGTGTTTTGGGCTTTATAAATGAAATGAAATGAAATAAAATGAAAACTGCGTCAGGCTGAAAGTGAAACTAGCAAAACACACTTGCGTTGCGCCTGGCGCTGCATTGCACCGGGTGTGTGATAGGGCCCTAAATGTTCGCCAGTCTCAGTTTTCTGATATGTAAAGACTCAAGAACTAACGGTTGGGAAGCAGTGCTCTTCACCTTCTCTCCGATCTCGGTCTGATCTCTCCCGGGCAGCAGGTCCAGGTCGGGCCCGAGAGCACAGGCCTCCACCGCGGACCGGTACCGTTCTTCATCCAACTCCGAGCCGAAGAGGACATTATCCTTCAGTGAGGCGTTCTGGATCCAGGCCTGCTGAGGGACATACGCCACCGACCCCTGAGACACACACACACACAAAACTAATGTCAAGCCGGCAGAGAAACACACACCACTAACGTACAGACGGCAGAGAAGAGTTACAGTAATCTTTCATAATAAGATGCGTTTGATTACGTTTATATTAATCTGTCCCTTGAGGCAGTGCAGTTCTCCCAGCAGAGCCGATATCAGTGAAGTCTTTCCCGATCCCACAGCTCCCACCACTGCCACCAGACGACCCGGGGCAATGTCCAGAGACACACTGAACAACACACACATCGATTAAGATCCAGAGTGAAAACAGCTAGATAGAACACACACACATGCAAATACACACACACACACACACACACACACACACACACTCATGCAAACACACACACACAATGCTTTTTAAAACTGCTGGCTAATGCTAATCGTAAATTCTCTGAGATTATTATTCACGTCGGCACAAATGATGTTCAACTTCACCAGTCGGAGATCACCAAAATTAATGTTAAAGAGGTGTGTGAACTCGCAAGTACGATGTCAGACACTGTAATTTGCTCTGGCCCCCTTCCTGTTCGCAGGAGTGATCAGATAGTCAGTAGACTGTCCTCACTCAATGGCTGGCTGTCGAAGTGGTGTCCGCAAAATAATATAGGGTTCATAGACAATTGGAAAAGTTTTTGGGGCAGACCTGACCTGTTGAAAAGAGATGGTATTCATCCCTCCTGGGATGGTGCTGCTCTTCTCTCTAGTAATATGGCACATAGTCTTAGAGCTCAAACATGACAATCTGGGGCTCAGGTCAGGAAGCAGACAGACTGGCTAAACCGACCGTCTGCTAGCGGCCTCGCGTCACCAAGGTCAGATAAATCCCATCACATAGAGACTCTGTCATCTAGATATCATCATATAGAGACTGTGTCTGTTCACCGAACTAGGAAATACAAAAAACTGCCAAACCCATTTAAGGGTAAAATTTTAATTGATATTCAACAAATAAAAAAAAGATATAATACAAATGAGCAAATTATAAAGCTTGGGTTTCTGAATATTCGATCCCTTACTTCAAAAGCACTTATTGTTAATGATATAATTACAGATAATAACCTAGATGTGCTGTGTTTGACAGAAACCTGGCTAAAACACAACGATTACATTACTTTAAATGAGCCCACCCCCCCAAGATTTCTGTTATAAACATGAGGCTGACAAGGCTGACTTGTGTTTGACAAGTATGGCGTACCACAAGGCTCAGTATTAGGACCGTTGATGTTCACTCTGTACATGCTCCCTTTAGGAGATATCATTAGGAAGCATGGAATTAGTTTCCACTGTTATGCTGATGATACTCAGCTCTATATCTCTTTGCGCCCCGACGAAACTCACCAATTCACAAAATTAACGGGATGCACAGGTGATATAAAAAAAAGGGATGACTAGTAAATACTACTTAATTCTGAAAAAACAGAGTTTCTAATGATTGGACCAAAAACGTCCTCACGTAATAACCTAGAATACTGTCTAACACTTGATGGCTGCTCTGTTAAGTCTTCGTCGTCGGTTAGGAACCTGGGTGTGCTCTTTGATACCAATCTTTCATTTGAAAGTCACGTGTCTAGTATCTGTAAAACCGCATTTTTCCATCTTAAGAATATATCTAAATTACGCCATATGCTTTCAATGAAAAATGTGGAACAGTTAGTTCATGCGTTCATGAGCTCAAGGCTAGATTATTGTAATGCTCTACTGGGTGGTTGCCCTGCACGCTTAATAAACAAACTACAGCTGGTTCAATACGCAGCAGCTCGAGTTCTTACCAGAACCAGGAAGTATGACCATATTAGCCCGGTTCTGTCAACACTGCACTGGCTCCCTATTAAACATTGTATACATTTTAAATATTGCTGATTACTTACAAAGCACTAAATGGTTTAGCTCCGCAGTGCTTAAGCGAGCTCTTAACGCATTATAGTCCTTCACGTCTATTGCGATCTCAAAATCCTATGGAATAGTCTTCCTAACATTGTCCGGGAAGCAGACACTCTGTCAGTTCAAAGCTAGACTAAAACCTGGCATACACATAGAACATTATACATTTCTATTATTCAAATCAGTTAAATGATTGTTAGGCTGCATAAATTAGGTCAGCCTGAACCGGGAACACTTCCTATAACACCTGATGTACTCATTACATCATAAGAAGAATGGCATCTACGCTAGTGTTAGTCTTTCTGTTTATTCCGAGGTTTACTGTAATCAGCCGGATCCGGGCCGTATCCAGATCAGATGGAGGACCTGCGCCTAGACACGACCACAACGCACTGTAAGGCCTCATCGACACGACAGCCATCGGCACTGATCCTCAACAAACTCCATACCGGCGTGACTCTGATCTTCAGACAGATGGAACAGGATAATATTCTGA
Organism: Squalius cephalus; assembly: GCA_022829025.1. Classification (NCBI taxonomy): domain Eukaryota; kingdom Metazoa; phylum Chordata; class Actinopteri; order Cypriniformes; family Leuciscidae; genus Squalius; species Squalius cephalus. The sequence continues at coordinate 1,865,763 of CM040811.1, read as the reverse complement.
TTGTTCCAATCCAATCTGCTTCCAAACTTCTGACCTATAATGCTGCCGGAATCATAATCATACACTTTTCTTTCTCCATTCTGTCACTGATGGAGTTTTGGTTCCTTGCCACTGTCGGCTTTTTCCGCCTTTGTCCCCATTTGCTTTTGTCTTGCTTAGTTGGGATATTTAATTGAATATTCAACAATATTATTGATCTGCCTGCATTAACACCATTATATGAGAACTAAACTGAGCAGGACAATAACACACACACACACACACACACACACACACACACACACACACACACACCAGAGAAATCCTAAATCATCATTGTAGCATCTGTTTTATACTGGATTAGTGTAAAGATATAGTGAGTGAAAGGGCAGAACTCACTGTTTCAGCACTGGCTCCAGTTCTCTTTCCCAGGCAAACGTGCCGTCAGTCATGTTCACCGCAGCCTCTGTTAATGACATCAGCACAAAAACATGATCTATACAGCAGTCAGGGGGCATTTTTCTGAAATGTATTAGTTTGGATCACAGATAACAAAAATATGTTCTAATAATGTTCTGATAACGTTCTCATTAAGTTATGAAAAAAATATTTCTGAATGTTCACTAACTTTCAAAATGTACAGTTTACAGTTTTTTTCTTGGTTATACAAATATTAAGGAAACAATCTTCAAACATCATGGAAACATTACTTTTTAATGTTTACTTTTTAAACTTTTTAATGCCTTTTTTAGCATTAAAAACATGTTAGACAAACTTCCATAAACGCTCCATTAACGATGTATGAATAATGTTTTTGTGCTAATGTTTCTAGAACATTATTAAAAACCAGATAACTTTGAGAGAATGTTCTATTAACGTTACTGGAAGAACGTTTGTTCATAACTTTGAGAGAATGTCACACAAAATTCTGAGAACCTGCAATGTTTGTTTTAAGTTTTTTTTAAATGTTACTACTCTTCCCATAACATTTGAAGAATGATACAATGGAATGTTCCATTTAAAGTCCCCCTGTGGTGAAAATCCAGCTTTTAATGTTGTTTATGTGTCTATGTGGTGTTTTTAATCTGCTTTAAGACAAACCATGTGTAAGTTCATAAGTCGACAGCATTGCTGAGTATTTCCTCCTTAAAACTGCAGTGAACCAAAGACAGTCTCAAAAACACGCTTTGAAATCGCTGGTGTTTCTGACGTCACAAACTACCTTGTAACCAATCAGATCAACGTGTGATCGTCAACCAGTGGATCTCTGAGCTGAGTGAGTGAGTGAGTGGAGGCGGGGCTCATTTGCATATTCATAGAACTGTGAATAATAAATGAGGCGAGGGTGTCGAGTTACATTCAAGATATTTTAAGGCATGAAGACATTTTTTCAAGTAAAAAACTTCTAAATGTCATTTTGGTGATTAAAGATGAGTTTTAAGGCATGAAATTATTGACTACAGGGGGACTTTAAATTTGCATAATTAAGAAAAAACATTTTTAAAACATTTTTGTTTTTTGAACATTTAGAGATAATTCAGAAATAACATTTTCAAAACCAAGTGAACGTTAGCAAAACGTTCTTAGAGCGTAATATATTGGCTGGAAGCTTGGACTTGAACTATTCAAGATCAGGAAACAGCTAGAATGCTGAAAAGAGTTCCTGACTCACTGTTGCTGTCGTCATGCTTTATCGCCGTCGTGTCCAGATCACTGCCACTCAGAAACTTCTCCAGTCTTTTCTTAGATACAGTGGTCTGAACAGTGGAAAAAGTATTGTTAGATTTCGAACAAGGCCAAAAATACTTTTATAACCGCAAACAAAGCTTATTGAAAGGTAGCAATAAAATGCTTCGGTAACACTTTACAATAAGGTTCATTAGTTAACATTGGTTAATGTTCATTAGTTAATGTTCATTAGTTCATTAGTAGGTTCATTAGTTATTGTAGACAACTAACATGAACTAACATTGAGCAATACATTTGTTACAGTATTTATTAATCTTTGTTAATGTTGGTTAATAAAAATACAGCTGTTTGTTGTTTGTTCATGTTAGTTCACAGTGCATTAAGATTTTAATCAAGTATTAGTAAATGTTGAAATTAACATTAACAAAGATTAATAAATGCTGTATAAGTGCAGTTCAGTATTATTTCATGCTAACTAATGTAGTTAACTAATGTTAACTAATGAACCTTATTGTAAAGTGTTACCGATGCTTCCGTATAGATAACAATATAAATATATACACTGTAAAAATTATATGATCAATAAGTAATGACAACATATGTTTTTACATTGCTTTAACTCATCAAAATAATTTAAGCAATTTTCAACTTATACAAGTTATATAAGATTCAAAAAAATTTTAAGTCAGTTTAATGTATTTTAAGTTGAAATTACTTAAACATTAAAGGTGATTGTATTTAAAAAAAATGTTTCCAGTGCACACTAAAAAAAAAGAAAAAAGAAAAAGTGTAAAAGTTTTCAGTTCACTTAAAAAAAACATTAAAAAAATGTAATAAACATAAACACATTGCCTTAAAATTATTAAGTAGATAAACTTAATGCTTAATTGAAAAAAGTAAGTTTTTTAAGTGACAATTCCACATTACTTAATTTTTTCGATTAAGCATGAAGTTATTTACTATAATATTTTACTATATAATTTTAAGGCAACATGTTTACAAAATTTTTTGTAATTTTTTGTAAAAAAAAAAAAAAAAAAGTTTTACTAAAAGTTAAGTCAACTGATCACTTTTTCCAGTGCAATAATGCATTGATTGCCGTACCTGAACCATGCTGGAGATCAGCTGTGGGAGCATGGCGAGCGGGAAGCGCAGAATGTTGAAGAGTGAGATCGAGGTAAAAGCTTTCTCTGCATCCAAGATGTTATCAGGACTCACAGACACAAACACAGCGAAGGTCGCGAGAGAAACCTGAGGATGACCACACACGACTTCAGTGTCTATCATGGGCTGCTTGCTTTCTGACATTCAATCATTCAGGATCTCAATAGATTTTAAACTTTGCTGTGAATCCACTGTAGACTGAGCCGGACTTTGAGGATCCCTCATCTCATACACCACTGAAAGTTATTTATGTTAAGACATCTGTACATATGTTCAGGAAAATTAAGTATAATAACGATAATGTTGTGAACAACTTGGGTAACACTTAATAATAATGTTCCTTCATTAATGAATAACTACACTGGAACGAATGAGTAACGCATTATTAACACTCTAGTAACTAACTAACAAGAAACTCTGATTAATGTATTAGTAAGTAATAGCGCTCAGATGAATGAGGTCGTTCATTATTAGCTAATAGTGATTTTTTTCATACCTCCCAGAGAACTACTATATACAGGTTCATAATTAACATGAATAATGTGTAATTTATAATAAAAGGTACCGTAACCCACTAGTAATGACCAAGGCCGTAACCAGGGTTTGAAAATTAGTGAGGTCATTAGTGAAGTCCGGGGTGAGATGTTAAGAATTGTGCTATAACAACACCCACAAATGCAACTCATTATAGAGGCTACACTACACATAGCCTAAACTTTAAAATAGACAAGACATTCTTTTGTCATTCTTTTTGACATCTCATTTGTCTCCTTCTGATCTCTATCCTCTTCCTCTCTTAGACCACTGGACCCACATTTTCCCATGGAGATTAAGCTGCGACCCTTTTTTTTTCCTACATTCTACAGAACTGGTGCAAACTGCTGTCCCATAACCAAAGAAAAAAAAACACATTTAAAAAGCATTTAAGTAGGCCTTTTCAAATCTTAGATGTTTACAAAGATCATTCTATTATCTATTGAATCCCACAATAATATTTAAAACATAAGTAAGCTTAATATATATAAAATCATCATTTATTGGGTACTTTCAATTGGCAGGTGGATGTCCCGAACAGTCATGACCGAAACATGTCAATTTTTTTTTTTTTTGTGACAAAAGGGAACACATAATCATTTATTTGGGGGAAATAAACACAATTTTTGTACAGTTATGCAAATCATTAGTATCTTAGTATGTTTTAGTAGTGTTTTAGTTACAGTTTGTCTATAAGCTTCTTTTTTTATTAATGCCAGCTATTGCTACGAAACACAAGAAAAAACTTTTCTTATTCCAAAATAAGTTCAAAGCTTGTGTTTTGGAAATAATATTAATATATCACTAACCCTAACATGCAACTTCCCACTTTATTAACTTTCTAAAGTGTCACAATAAAAACGAGTCCAAAAAGAAGTATAATAGGTGGATCTGGCGACACGGAGGCTGCACCCCCACACGATCTCAAGCCCCGTTCACTGTTCTAGCGTCTCGCAGCGACATGAATTGCAAACAGTCATATGAAGTTGTTTAAATGACTAGTTAATCATTCAGAGAGCTTGAAATTTTATTTTTGAATATGAAAAAAATTACAGAGGTCCGGACCTTGGTGACCTCATAACTGGCTAGGGCCATGGTAATGACTCGAGTGTCACTACATCCTTCTAAAGGAACTACTCATTATTTGGATCAGTGTCTAAAGTGAAAAACACGATAACTCCTTCATATTGACTGAAGTCATTGTCAGCTTTTGAGATTTTGAATAGTAATTCCTGTAATTTGGTGACACTTCAGTCATTACTAGTGTGTTTATGACCTTCACTTTAGACACTGATCCAAATCATCAGTAGTTCCTTTAGAAATATGTAGCAACACTTGATTTATTACTAATGGGTTACCCTTAATTTATATTATACATTATGCATTATTAATATTAATTATGAACCTGTATATAGTAGTTCTTATAGTCTTCAGTAATAGATAATTAGCAAACTACCACATTCATCTGAGCGCTATTACTTCTATTTACTAATTCATTAATCAGAGTTTCTTGTTAGTTAATAGTAGTTACTTGAGTGTTAATAATGCATTACTCATTCCTGTGTAGTTATTCATTAATGAAGGAACAGTATTATAAAGTGTTAACTTGCAATAGAAAATCATACTGTATATAAACCATTATTATACTCACAATAGCTGGAGCACATGAGAATATGAAGGTGGAGACGGACGAGAGGTAGGCGAACTTCCTCATCACCTTCAGCTCCTTCTCCCGAATTTCCTGAACCTGAGACTCAAAAGATGATTCCCAGGCGTAATACTTGAGGATCTACCACACAGACGACAGAGAAATGAGAAAATACACGTCACAAAAACATATTTCCATTTGTCCTGTATAATAGAGGAGTGTAGGAAACCACTTACCTTGATTCCATTCAATATGTCATTCACAATCTTCATGCGCGAGTCTTTAAATTTCATGTTTTTCACCTGAAAAGAAGCATGTTTCTTTAAAAATCATGTTTTCGGTAACACTTTCTACAAATGTCACTGTAACTATAATATAATAACATTATAGCAATAGTAATTAATACTTATAAATCAGTGTATAATGGATTATGAGCATGCGCATTGGAAAAGCAAATGCATGACTTATAAGTAATCATAAAAACAATATAAATGTATAGGTCTTATTGAGTCTTTATAAATATATTTATAATATAGTAATACTTACTAAATGGAGCTCTAATTCATTATGAGCATGGGCTTCATTGAAAGTGTTACCGTGTTTTCTTTTGTCTTTAATAGCATAAGAGTAATGGTTTCTGAAGCGTGATCACCTGGAAGGTCCTGGATTTGGTGGCCAGCCAGCCGTTAATGGGAACCATCAGCACCATCACCAACAGGCCGGATAACACCGACGGGCCCAGCTCGATCCACAGGAACGCTATGGACAGAGCAATCTGCAGTGGACACGACCACAGCAAATGAATGAAGTTGGTGACGTCGTTGAACCTTTGAGCATCGGCTGACATCAGGTTCACGATCTCTCCCGCGGTCGACTCTTTCCTGGACTCGTTAGATACAATTAATGCCTGAAAGGAATCACAAAATCATCCACTGGTTAGCAACTAAATGGTTAGACTGCTAAAATGCCCCTCGTATGCTATTCTAATGTTTTGGAGTCTCCTACAACAAGTTTACATTAATGTAAGGTCAAAAACACTTTAATGTCCTCATAATCTCCACTGCACATCAGCTCTTTTCTCTCAGTGTCTGAAACGCTTCGATCGAAGATTCAGGCTATCTAAGCCCCGCCTCTCTGAGAGCTGCTCTGCTCTGATTGGTCAGAAAGCAAACGCTCATTATCATATCTGAATCTCAGCTCTTGTTATAGAGCTGGTAAGTCCCGCCCCTTCCGCGAACCCCACTGGACCTCTAGGTTGAAAAATCGTCAATGCAAGTGAATGGGAGAAAATAATTATTTTCTGGTCCCGTTTGAATTGTGCCATGAATGTGAACATATGTTGTCTGTGAATTTTTTATATAACTTTTCGTGTAAAGAATGCTACAATTTAGCGGGTAGAAGTTTGATACGGTTAGACTTTGTGTGAGAGCACTTTGTGGACTACAACTCTTCGCTGCTTTCGACGCGTTTGAAACGTCACCACCAGTCGCATACGGACACTAGCTCACGGATCCCGCTAAACATGGCTGTGTCTTTGGTGCACTTCACCGCCTTCTTTCAGGGAGAGGACAAAATCGTTTTGGTTTTGGTGAAAACCACGGGTAAGTCAACTTTATGGGGTGACGTCACATAGGCGACATGTAGTCTTTCTCGTTATGTCTTTTCCACAACTGCTAGCCGAAGAATCATACAATATACTGTCAAACTCGTAACATGAATAATTATATAAAAAATTCACAGACAACATATGTTCACATTCATGGCACAATTCAAACGGGACCAGAAAATAATTATTTTCTCCCATTCACTTGCATTGACGATTTTTCAACCTAGAGGTCCAGTGGGGTTAGCAGAAGGGCGGGACTTACCAGCTCTATACAGTGATACGAACAGTAACGATGGCGTGGGTTTTACCGTATCAATCTCAGAAAACAGCGTCTTCTCAACATGAACAACAGGAACCAAACTCTTCCAGTCTCAGATAAACTACAGTGTTTGAGGGCGGGGCTAAGAGACGCTGATCAGCCAATCAAGACCAGAGGCGGGAATTATGCAAATTAGTTACAAACCTAAGTAGGAAGTAAAACTGGAAAACTGCAGTTTATCTGCACTTTGATCTTTGAAACTTTGCAGATCTTTTACACTCTCAAACTGCTTTATTACACACTACATGAAAGGGAATATCAGAAAAAGCATAATAGGGGCAATTTAAAATGACAGCAGACATCTAAAACCACAAATGCAGAATATTGCAAAGAAGATTATAGATTGGTGCACAACAGAGATCTAACAGCGTACCTTCTTATAAACGGCAGCCATGATGGCTGTGCGCACTTTCATGCCCAGGACAAAACACCGCTGGAAATACTGTTGCAGAATAACGGACTGTAGAAACGCCACCAGCAGAAGCAGCACTGCGTACAGGTATCCGGTCCACGCGTGGCTCGATTTGTCCTGAACGAAGGCTATCATTAACCTGTGACAAAACACATCATATTGCTCCACCAGACTCAGAAAGAGCTAATAATAACTAATAAAAACTGCCCAGCAAACAAAAACATGCTAACAGTCCCATTAAGTTATAAAAGCTTTGTTCTCTGATCATTAAAGATGTCCAGTTTTTTAAATGTTTGTCTTGGTTATGTGAATGTTGAGGAACATTTCATTGAATCATTCTTCAAATATTATGCAAATGTTACTTTTGAATGTTCTCTGAACGCTTTGAAACAAGCAGTTACATAAAAAAAAAAACGTTAGACGAACATCCAATGAACGTTAGAAAACGTTCCATGATCGATGTATAAATAATGTTTTGTGCAAATGTTTTGAGAACATTATTAAAGGCCAGAAAACTTTGAACGAACGTTTTATTAATGTTACTGGAAGAACGTTTGTTCATAACTTTGTTTGCAGACCATAAAGTCCAATCTAAAGTCATGTGGCACAAGAAAAGATTCAGAAATTCAGACCACTTACTTGAGAAGTTGTGGACTAGCAAACGCCAGCAGATCTTGTACGAGTTTGAAGAACGCGGACTCTAGAAGAACAACTTTGAAGGATTTCACGATGGTGGGAACCAGCCAGGACTGAGGATAGTCGGATTCAGAATCCTTCTTCGCTTTCTTTTTGTCTTTCTTTTTCCCCATCTCCTCCTAATAAGAAATATTGTGAGTGTGTCAGTTAGTCTTTAGATTCTTTTTTGTTTTGACAGATTATGATAAAGTTATGATGAAGAAGAAGATGAGGCGAGAGGATTAGCCCATCAAATTGCAGCTTACATTTATTAAATCAAACAAAATAAACAAAATACAAAGCTAGAAAGAAAACAAAGGTGAATGAAACAGTGTGTAAACCACAATAAACACAACAATGAACAGTGAACTTAAAGGGATAGTTCACCCTAAAATAAAAATTAGCCCAAGATTTACTCATCCTCAAGTGTATACCCATCCTAATTGTATATGACTTGTGAATGGCTGTTTCTGTTTTGAAGTCCATAAAAGTGCATCTATCCATCATAAAAGTGCATCTATCCATCATAAAAGTGCATCTGTTCATCATAAAGTACATCTGTCCATCATAAAAGTGCATCTATCCATCATAAAAGTGCATCTGTTCATCATAAAGTACATCTGTCCATCATAAAAGTGCATCTGTCCATCATAAAAGTGCATCTATCCATCATAAAAGTACATTTATCCATCATAAAAGTGCATCTATTCATCATAAAAGTGCATTTATCATCATAAAAGTGCATCTATCATCATAAAAGTGCATCTATCCATCATAAAAGTGCATCTATCCATCATAAAAGTGCATTTATCCATCATAAAAGTGCATCTATTCATCATAAAAGTACATCTATCCATCATAAAAGTGCATCTGTCCATCATAAAAGTGCATCTATTCATCATAAAAGTGCATCTATCATCATAAAAGTACATCTATCCATCATAAAAGTGCATCTATCCATCATAAAAGTGCATCTATTCATCATAAAAGTACATCTGTCCATCATAAAAGTGCATTTATCTATCATAAAAGTGCATCTATCCATCATAAAAGTGCATCTATCCATCATAAAAGTGCATCTATTCATCATAAAAGTACATCTGTCCATCATAAAAGTGCATTTATCTATCATAAAAGTGCATCTATCCATCATAAAAGTGCATCTATCCATCATAAAAGTGCATCTATTCATCATAAAAGTGCATTTATCTATCATAAAAGTGCATCTATTCATCATAAAAGTGCATCTATCCATCATAAAAGTGCATCTGTCCATCATAAAAGTGCATTTATACATCATAAAAGTGCATCTATCCATCATAAAAGTGCATCTATCCATCATAAAAGTGCATTTATCTATCATAAAAGTGCATCTATCCATCATAAAAGTGCATCTATTCATCATAAAAGTACATCTGTCCATCATAAAAGTGCATTTATCTATCATAAAAGTGCATCTATCCATCATAAAAGTGCATCTATCCATCATAAAAGTGCATCTATTCATCATAAAAGTACATCTGTCCATCATAAAAGTGCATTTATCTATCATAAAAGTGCATCTATCCATCATAAAAGTGCATCTATCCATCATAAAAGTGCATCTATTCATCATAAAAGTGCATTTATCTATCATAAAAGTGCATCTATTCATCATAAAAGTGCATCTATCCATCATAAAAGTGCATCTGTCCATCATAAAAGTGCATTTATACATCATAAAAGTGCATCTATCCATCATAAAAGTGCATCTATCCATCATAAAAGTGCATTTATCTATCATAAAAGTGCATCTATTCATCATAAAAGTGCATCTATCCATCATAAAAGTGCATCTGTCCATCATAAAAGTGCATTTATACATCATAAAAGTGCATCTGTCCATCATAAAAGTGCATCTATTCATCATAAAAGTACATCTGTCCATCATAAAAGTGCATTTATCTATCATAAAAGTGCATCTAATCATCATAAAAGTGCATTTATCTATCAAAAAAATGCATCTATTCATCATAAAAGTGCATCTATCCATCATAAAGTGCATCTATCCATCATAAAAGTGCATCTATCCATCATAAAAGTGCATCTGTCCATCATAAAAGTGCATTTATACATCATAAAAGTGCATCTGTCCATCATAAAAGTGCATTTATACATCATAAAAGTGCACACATTAAGGTCTTATTTATAATAAACTAAATTTTTTCTCCTAATTAAAAATTATATTTTTTTAGTTGCTTTTGTTTATATTTGTAGATATTTCATCAGAATTAAAGGTTTGAACCCAAACCATAAATTGAGATTTTTTTTTTTTTTAAGTTGGTCTAAAGTTTTACGTTTTTTTCAGTCTGTGAAATGCAAACCAACACTAATAATGAACAGTAAAGCAAGGAGCTGTGAACACTGATCCAGAAACAGACTCTCTTACCATAACTAGAGCATCCTGACTGACTCCTTTGGCCAAGCCGTTCTGACCTTCATCACGAGCCGGTCGCTTGCTCCGCTTCTTCTGTAAGACGGCGCGAGCCTTCCTCAGCTCTTTCGTCATGATGTCCTCGAAGTGCTGACAGATGGAGTGAGTGGAGTCTTTCTCGTTCAGATCCCACATGTCCTCCTGAACCAGAGGCTTCTTATAACCCTTGATGACCATGCTGAGGAGAAACATTTACAAGGCTGTTATGCAGAACACACACACACACACACACACACACACACACACACACACACACACACACACACACATACAGTCAAACCACAGTTTATTCAGACACCTTGCTCTCCTCACTTACAGAAATGAACTATAGTGTCCTGCACTCTCTAATGAAAATATATCACAAATTATATATGAAGAGTTCAGATGCAAAAGCCTCTAAGTGCCATTTTCTTCTAGAATGATCATTTTTATCAAGCTCGTATGTTTAAGTTCAGTAATTTCACTTTAATGACAACTAATAGGTCATTTTCATTGCCATTTAAGTGAAATTACTGAACTTAAATATACGAGCTTGATAAAAATGATCATTCTAGAAGAAACTTTCAGATGGCACTTAGAGGCGCTTGCATCTGAACTCTTCATATGGGGTCTGAATAATTTTTGGTTTGACTATATGTGTGTATATATATAATATACACATAATTTGTGTGTCATATAGACACAACAGTGACTGCATAAAGTCATCGGCAGACAGTCTAATCAGTAAAACACTCGAAAAAGCCAGATAAGGAACACAGTAAACTCAGATCACCTGTTGAACCAGTTAAAGGTGATTCTGCTGAGGAACGTTGCTTTTGCTTCGGGATTCTGTGAAGAATTAGAGAAAGTACATTTGAAAAATATACGTTTATTTCAAGTGACATCACAAGTGGCATTTCTCGCATGCTTTCTGTACCGTTTGTGAAAGTCTTTTAACTTCGGGTGAAAGGTCAGCGATGGCTGATAAAACCAGAGCGATGATCTGCAGTCCATAACTGATGTAGAACAGGGAAAACCGCGGGACATCCGGCACTTCATCCTGAGGGAAAACGCTGATGCGTTAGTCACACTGTGTCACGCACTTTTAATGAGCAACAATGTTTTACAGCATTTGTCAATATTACCGACAATTAAAAAAAAACATAAAATCAAGTCAAGTCAGTTTTGATTATAAAGCTCTTTTCATTATACACACCGGCTTTACAGAAATTCATAATGTTTGTTTGAGAGCTGGTCAAAATTTATGAGTTTACATTTGATGGCAATACAAACACAATAAACCAAATGAGATTTTCTATCCAGTAAATATGTGAGTATGTATGCAGGTAAAGATGAAGTTAGTGATTTGCTTTGTGGTGATATTTAGGATTATGACATTTGTAAAGTGTCTAGTTTATAATTTTTTGGTGTAGTGACACTCCTAATTACTAGTGCATGTATCTGTGCCGTTATTAACCCTGTAACGCCTGACATTTTAAATAACAGTCAGAAAATCTTTTTTTTTTTTAAATGGAACAATTTATTCAACCTTAACTGAGAAAAAGTTTGCATATGTGTTTTATGTTGAGTATCATATTTGATACATCAGCTTATATAGCCTGATATAGTGAGAATATGGAGGAGAATTATATATTTATTTATTTGGACAAAAAGTAAGATGAAATTCTGTAATGTAAATCTATGAGATCTTTATAACAGTACAGCAGATACTTGCATACAATGCATATAAATAGAAATATCTGCCAATAATATGTCTTAGTAAGATGATATTTAAATGCTCAGTTTTATGTTTTAAAACATAATGCAATGCAATTCAAAGATGATTGAGAGATGAACAAATAAACCTTCCTCGTGGTTCAGTGCCTAGTTATTACACAGTTCTTGTAATCACTATAATAAGTACATGTGGAACTGGACTTAACGCTCAAAATAATTAATTGGTTTGAGTAGGGACAACTTAAATTATACAAATTAGTTCCTTAAAATTAACTTTTATTTAGAACTTTCTGTTACTTTTGAGTTCACAAAACTGACCCATTTTAAGTAAGCTGAACTGTTTCATTGTTTTGAGTTCTCTGAACTTGTTTCTTTTAATTTAGACAAACTTAAATTTAACTGAAACTGCATGCTTTGCCATGACACTTAAAAGGTAGAGTGGGAAAAATGTGTTTAATGTTTTGTTCTGCTAGTTGAGAAGAGTTTCTGTTATGTTGGGTTTTTTGAGCATGAGCTTGGTTTGAGAACAGTGTACGTTAAATGTTTTAAATTGCTGTACTCATTCATCGAGTGCTATGCTATGCTAATGCTATCTGTCACGTTTTGGGTTTTGTTTCTTCTTCTTGTCATTGTCATGTTTCTGTGTCTTGTCATGTGATTCCCTGTTTGTCATGTGATCCTGCCATGTGTCTTGTCATTGGTTAATCGTCTGATCATTGTTCACAGGTGTTCCTTGTCTTGTAATTAGTCTGTGTATTTAAGCCCTGATGTTTGCCCTGTGTCTTTGTCGAGTATTGATTGTTTCCAGTTTAATGCCTCGTAATGCCTTTGTTTTATGTTTGATCTCGTTTTGTTAATAAATAGCATTTGGGTTCTCACTTCAACTTGCCTCCAGTGAACTAAATCATTACACTATTAAAGCATTATGCCACCAATTAGCAAGGAAGCATTTTTTGTATTAGCTGGTTAAAGCTAGTCAAGTTTCCACTACTAAAAATATTTAAGTTGAGATTACATGAAAATTCTAAGTTGGGTATGAATTAGCTTACTCAAATATTTCAAGTTAAGAGCAATTAAAATATATGATTACAAATAAAAATCTAGAGTTAAAAAGACAGTAGAATGAAAATGACTCAAGTTTATGAAAAGACATAGAGCTCCAGTCCTGAAGGACTCAGAATCTCTCTCATCAAAGTCAGCTGTTATCTGAGCCTGTGTCATGAGTGTTAATGAGCTATTTATAGTAAAGTACAGTGTTTCAGTTGAAAATCATAGGCACGGAGATGTTAAAAGAAGTCATGCTACAGACAGTTTAGATATTATACATTCAGAGGGCAATTTGTATTTAAATGCTTTAGCTCCGGCTACAGACGTAGATGTGCACTGGATAGACGGATGTGGTCTAAATTCACTGAGGTTTTGCTGATTTGAAGAGGTTTAACAGATTTAAGTGATTAAACACTGCTGTTATTAACTTGTCTCCCCGTTTTAACACTATGCAACCCCAATGGCTCTGGTGGCTCTTGAATGTGCCTTCCCTAAGCTCCAGAAAACCCCTGATTCTGTTGAAGAAAACTGATTTCATGATGGGAAAGAGCGGTTAGCGGTGTGCACGAGGTGATTCCTCAACGACGGGTAAGATCCTCTTTGGCCAAACAGGGGGCAACCTAAGGCAGGGGGTCACGCCGACACCGGGCATCTCCTGATGGGAGATGTGTTATGTGGGATGGGTGTGAGAGCGGATGGTGTTTATGTGAGATGGGTGTGAGAGTGGAGCGATGACTGTGAGGCCAGCATTATATCATTACAGCATTACATCATTAAAGGGGGGATGAGCTGTGAGAAGTTACGGCAGTCTGACCCAGAAATGTGAGTTCCTCCATTCCACTCACCAGAAACCACACTCATTGGATTGCTTGTTTTTCATTGTGACTATGCCAGAGGACAACACCCTGATGGAGATTATAGATTAAGAGCTGATGGGAATTAACTTTTAAGAGCCAGCTGAGACCATGAGGTGACTGTCATTATTTGTTGTGGAGACAGTAACAAAACTTCATTTATATGAGGAACATGATGTTGGTTGCCTAATGGGAGAGAAGAAAACTGTATAGAAGTGTTGATGTAAGGAATAATTGACGACAGGCCGTTGAATTATTAGAAAAATAATGCACACCCGAGGTGGTAATGCGGTCACGACGCGAAGCGGAGTTACACCTCGGGTGTGCATTATTTTTCTAATAATTCAACGGCCTGAAGTCAATTATTCCGCTTATACTACAGTTACCACACCTCGAAACATTGTTCAGATTATGTATTTCAAGACGTTTGTAAAGTTTTTGTCATTAAAACGCTCTTGTATGTAGGACTAATTTCTTACGCATCTAATCCACTGCCTCCGTTGCTAATTCCAAAACGTCATTTTAGAGTTAGTAGCGGAGGTTTGAGCCTCTGATAGCAGACTAATGCTGGGACACACGACTAGCTGACACAGAGTTAGTAACGGAGGTTTGAGCCTCTGATAGCAGACTAATGCTGGGCACATGACTAGCTGACACATTCTCTGACTGTTTTCATCGCAGCAGATTTTAAACACAGACTTTGAACACAGACTGAACATGCTGAACACGCGTTTGGGCATGATCAGTCATCAAATTACATTCATAACCGGCCTTAAAGTGTGTCCTCGGCTCGGCTTTATGCAGTTATTAGAGAGAGATGTTGCAATAATGAGACAGAAAAGCATGTGCGTCAATATTATTATTTATTTATTCATTCAATTCGTTTTAATTAATTCTTTTTTTTCTATTATTGACAGATGACAGACTAGCCAAATAAATGAAAACAAAAGCCTTTTAACAAGTAAGACCTATCAATAATTATTTATTTGTTATATTATCTGCAATAAAAATCCGTGCTGCAGGACTAGAAATAGGAATATACTTTATTTATTCAAATTAAACTGCATGTTTCCATTGATTGTGAAGCTAGACATTGAAAACTGCAGATCACGCGCATGGGGCTAAATGCTTTTTCTTGTTATGAATTGTATCCTATTTTCCGTTATTCCCGTTAACTACGCGAAGTGGTATGGAACTGTAATGCGGCCAAGACCTGCCTGGAACTACTTTAGCTGTGCGTTTCCCTGAAAATAATGCACACCTTAGAACGTTCGTCAACCAATCAGATTCAAGCATTCAACGGCCCTGTAGTATAAATTGAACTAATATGTCTATATCAGAGTTTTACTCCTGCAGGTCATTAGACATGGCATAGGATAATGACCAAGACATGGTGATGGCTAAAGATGAAGACTGTTTTTAAAGACTAAAGAGAGAGAGAAAAATCTTAGATCTTCTGAGAAAAAAATCATAGAGAAAATCTGGATGACAAAGGTTAAGTGAATCCAGCATTTAAACTAAAGATAACCTTAGAAATGTTACTTGAATAACGTATTTTAGATTGTCGTAAGGGTTTTAATTTGAAAGTTCTATATTGTAGATTTAATATTACGTTGTGTCTAAGTTAGAGTCTTAAGAGGCTGTTGAAAAGATCATTCGTGTGTAAAGTGAGAGAGACTGTTTGACTGTCTGACTATTATCTGATAAAACTTGAACAAAACAAAGAAATTATTTTAGAACCAAAACAACCCAGATTACTTTTTTACAAAAAACAAATGCATAATGAACAGAAATTATTTTGAACTGGTTAAGAGACCATGTAAAAGTAGGTAATACATAAAAAAGAATATTGTTTTATCATTACAGATGGGTTACGTGAGACGACAAAACTTTAAAGAAGTTGCTAATTCTGAGTGAATCCGATGAAAAGATGATGCAGAACATGGGACGAGCTTTATTAGTTATCCAGCTCTGACTGCTACTGGTAATTATGACTACTTTTGTCATTTATGATGTTTATTTGAATTACTCTCTGGATTAATATGTTTAAGAGTATTTATGTAAATTGGAATTGGGAAATTGAAGATTGAGTCCATCATGGGTTAAAAACCCTTGTCTAGGAAATATATAGTCTAAATTTAAATAGTCAACTATGTGTGATCAGAATGATAAATGTAAAATAATAGACTTGACTGCATAGAAAAAGTGACAAATTGGCTAAGTCACCATAAAAATGATCAAGAGAGCTCAGTCACATTTGTGAAAGGCTAGTGCGTGAACAAAGGAGGAGGACGGGAACATCACTGTTGTTTGACTATCCTTGATTATGTCCGTACACCACGACCTGACCGGAGAGACACGAGACTCGAAAACTGTGAGAATGTGTTGTTTGTAGTTGGCTGTGACTTCAGAGACACAACAACAGGCCTGAATGGGGCAAGACAGGCAGTGACCCCTGGATCTGAAGTGTTAAGGTGATGATACACAGGGCAACTTTTTGAGCAATGTTGCTGTCAACGGGCAACCAGATGAGACACACGGCCCACGACCGATCTAAATTTATTGCCCATTTTCAATGGGAAAGTGCCCAAGCAACAATCGCTCGGCAAGATTGCCCTGTGTATCATCACCTTTAGTCTTCGGGCCGTTGGCATTAATCGCTCTGCTTAAGGAGCTGATCTAGTGGCTTTAACTGAAGCCTGGACATTAACGAAAGGAAAATGTGTGATTATTTACACAGATTATCGTAGTTTGTTTGGGGTTGCTCATGATTTTGGGGCTGTGGTCAGATGGTCGACCTATCTTTCATGCTGGGTTAATATCAGATTTGCTGGATGCTATTTTGTTGCGTGATCGAATTTCTATTTGTAAATGCGCAGCGCATACTAACAAAAAATATTTTATTTCTATAGGAAATGGCATGGCAGACGCAGCTGAAAAACTGCTGCCACCGAACTGAACATGTCCAGTATCTGGTTATCTGAGTGTTGTGTGTACCTGTGCCAGCGCTTCCCTCAGTAACGTCTGGAACTGGAAAACCGCACACAGCACCTGAAGGATCCAGAAGAGGAACAGGCTCGCGGAGTCCACAGACTTCACCCGGCGCCGCATCGACTCCTGGCACAACATCACCACTATCTGCACACACACACACACACACACACACACGTGATCTGAGCATTCATCCAGTGTCTTCAGCTCTGTGTGTGTTTGGATGCCTGCAGGACTGATGAACGTACCCATGAAACTGCGAAGAGAACAGGGTTGGTGTAAAACACCGCTGGGTGTTTCTGCGCGGCGGATTCACTCGACGACCCATAATCCTCTCCCAGAGTGAGCGCTAACTCCGCTACGGCTGTCAGGAACAGCAGCCCACACACAACCTGAGGGACCCAAATAACAATGAGTTCGAGTGAACAATGTGACGAACAGAGTGGCGTTCATACAAACCTAAACAAGCCAACCCGGGGCATCCATCCAAACATTACACCGGGAAAACTAGGATCTGCACTCAAAAATGTGCTCAGAAATGATATTCCAAAAAAAAAAAATCAAACAAAATAAAAATCTCAAAGCTATGAATGAGTAAGAGTCCTGTCAAATGTTTTTGTGGCTTGATATATAAACTGATTCACTATTATTTTAAAAGGTCATAAAAGATAGTTTTAATTATGATAAGAATGTAAGATAATTGGATTGTAAAGATGCACTTAAACATATAACATAATGGGCCCTATTTTAACGATCTGAAACGCAAGTGTCAAGCGCAAAGCGCAAGTAACTTTGTGGGCGGATCTCGGGCGCTGTTGCTATTATACGGGCGGGATAAATGACTCTTGCGCCCGGCGCAAATCTAAAATGTGTTGGTCTGAAGTAGCTTCATTATTCATAGGTGTAGTTTGGGAGTAACGTGAAATAAACCAATCAGAGCAACATCTCACATTCCCTTTAAGAGCAGGCGCGCTTGTTCCATGGCGGATTCCTATTATAACGGCAGATTTGCCAGACGCACACCAGGAGCAGTTCACAGCCGAGGAGACCGACGTTCTCGTCAGGGACGTTGGGGATGGAGAAACACACCTAAATTAACTTCGGTTAAACAGGCGTATGATAATTTGGGTAAATGTGTAAGCTAGATGTATGCTTTTATAATAAACTGTCTTTCTATCTATCTATCTATCTATCTATCTATCTATCAATCATATATCTATCTATCGTAATAATGTAGGCTATGATTTGCAAAAATGAAACCTGCTGCGTCTGTGTGTAGATGAGAGAATCAAAGTGTATGCGCGTTGTGCACACGCTACATTGATTAAGGCCAAGCATGAACCCTTAAAATAGCATCTGAATAACATGTGCAACGCGCCACTGACTTTAAACTGTTTGTTTTTTTCGGTTAGTGGCGGAATTGTTTTCTAAACCTGCAAAATAGCACCAGGGAACGTTTGCGCCGGAACACGCCTCCTCTTTGCGCTGAACCGCCCTGGGGAGCGCAAGTGTACTTCTTAGTTAACCGATGTGCGTCTGTGGAGGGAAGAGTCCGCTGTGCGCGGGTGCAAAATAGGAATGAAACATGCGTCGGTGTACAAAGTCAATTGCGCTGGGTGCAAGATAGGGCCCAATGTCTTTTGTAGTAACACTTTTTGTATTTTTGTATGTTTATATTAGTAGGATTACGGTAATGTCCTGGCACTTGAGAGGATGTTAGGATGTTCAGTTCTGGTTATCGAACAGGTTTCCACGCTAGTGGACACGTACTGTAAAGGCCTATTCACATTAAAAACGATAACTATAACTATAACTACATTAGCACACAATATCGTTCTGTTTATTATAAGCGCGCTGTCTCTTTAAACGCTCGAGCTTGTTAAAGCAGGATGGATTCTGATTGGCTGTCAGCGCGAACAAAATCGTTCTGAAAGTGAATCCAGCGATATTGTTTCTACAGAACTGAGAACATGCGACTCAAGTAAGAAGTTTCCACAATTTATTTGACTGTTTTAAAAATATGGTTACACTTTATTTGAAGGTGTCATTGTTACAGTGTAATTATATATTTACGTACTGAGTAATATTAAGCAACTACTTACTGTATAGTTAGGGTATGATTAGGATTTGGTTGAGGGTTAGTTGCATGTAATTATGCATACTTTACTGTTATGGTAAATAAATGTAACATGTAACAAGGACACTGTAAAATAAAATGTTTCCTTGTTGTTAAATGAATGATATCTGATCAGATTTCACCTGTTTGCAGATGTAGAGTCGTGAGACCGGAGCTTTGGCAGATTTCTTGCAGAAACTAGTGAAGTGCCAGGGAGCGCAGAGCCAGAGGAAGAGCAAGGGGAACCAGACCAGGACCGTCCTCTCCACACACACCGGCAGATCCGGGTCCGGGCGCTGCAGGTACGAGGCATTCTGGCACACACACACACACACACACGTTAAGCCCAATTTATACTTCTGCGTCGTTGGCTGTGTGTAGCGCGCGCACCCTGACGCGCACCTCTCCAAAAATATAACAACGCGTCAATTCTACGCGTTCTGCTCCCTCTGCATGTGTAATTGCGCGTCAACGCGGACAACAACGCAGTTAAGTAAATGAAAACCAACGCGTCGTCTATAGTAGAGGCTCCGGCGCAGGTCTAGTGTAAATCAAAGGCATGACATGAGTGAAATCAGACACACGGGCAGGAGTTCAACTCTGAGCAGAAGTCATCCTGATATTGCTGAGTCTGTGAGACTGTCAATGATTAAATCTGTTATTGTAGTTACTCTCAGAAAACACTGTGTGACTCAAGGGCTTTTATTGCTATCATATGCAATGTCATGGTCTAACAGAATGTTTTTGTTCTGTTTTCACAAATAAAACCTTTTACCTATAAAGGACATAAGGCTTCAGACTGACGTGAACTCGTCCAGTTTTTGTCTGTCATCCACGTTTTCTAACATACCTTTATCTTTGAACATGAAGTATAAAGTATACTGGGTAAACATCTGGACATACTGAGCATTGCATGTCAAGTTTTGTCTATGGCACCATATATATATATATATAAACTAACAACTCCATAACTGTCTCTGTCTGTCTTTCTTTCATTCTTCCATGATTAACACGAGATCCATTATTTGATTCTTTATTTATGTCATGATTCTTTCTTTGTTTTTCTTGTTAACAAATAAAGAAAATAAAGAATCAAATAATGGATCTAGTGATTATATATATATATATATAGCTTAATCTGCTTTCAATGATTAATTCAAAATATTCTGTGAGTCTGCTAAATTAATAAATGGAAATGTAATTCTAGCTATTAGTCTATTAAATTTGTATTTAAAAGTAAAAATAAAATCACTTTCATTAAAACAACTTTAATTTACAATAATTATGCCTAAGACTTAATTCATTTGACATTTTCTTGAAATAACTTGCATCAAATCCACATAGCCTACTGATCAGAACCAGTGTTAATTTACGTCTTATTAACAGGCTAAAGAATTAGCTTTTATTTTATATTTTTAATTTTCACATTCATTCTAGTTTAAAGTTGAGCCATTTTGTTATGTGCTTTTGTCAATGTATTGCACAATGTATTATACAATGTATAATATTGCTATTTAGGTTTAATTTATTTTTATTTTTATTTATTTATTTATTTCCAGTTAATAATTTGAGTGCTTCAACTTCAACACATTTCAGTTTATTGCCGAGGCAACATTTCTAATTTTCGTTTACTTTTTAAGTTTTTCAAAGAATATTTATATTTTATTTAGGGCTGTCAAACGATTAATCGCGAATGGAGTATAATTATTTTCTATATATAAATACACACACATGCATATATATTTTAGAAAAATGTGTTCTTTATATAAAATAACATGCAAATATTTCTTAAATATATACATGCATGTGTGTGTATTTATATATAGAAAATAATTATACACCGTACACACACATATATTATGTAAAAACAAACTTTTATTTTGGATGCGATTAATCGCGATTAATCGTTTGACAGCCCTACTTTTATTTTATTTCAGCTTTATTTCATGAATGAACAGAAATGTTTTGAATAGTTTTAGTTAACAATAATAATCCTGCTCAGAGCCAATGTCAGTTGTCATAGAAAACAAAATAATCTTTTACAAAATAATCATAAATTAAAAATGTTTAGGGCTGCATTTTGTGTAGAACGCATAAAGTAAGGTCATATTCTGATGCGTCCCAGAAACATAATATAATTTGGTCTCTCTTTTTATGAATTTCCCATGACTTTAGCCGGTTGTATTGTAGAATCTGACTGTATTATCATTCAGAACTTCACCCAGAAGAAACTCACCCAGAACACGGAGCCGCAGTAATTCTCTAAAGCCGCAGACATGTTTCTTCCATCCCACTGACCAGCAGCGAACACAGACGATGCTTCTCTTCCTCTGAACACCGCAAGTTATTACTCTTGTGGAGACGTCACATAAACCTGGAGTTGATCTGTGCTGTTCTTCCTAACCTGAGCTCTGGTCTTCTGAGAGAGGTCCCCCACAGCGGCTGAATGAACGGAGCGGCGGTGTCGTCTCAGAGCGTCCTGTCTGCTGTGACAGAACGAATGCTTACACATTTAACCTTTCCCTACTTGCTGAAAAAGAAACAGCCCAGAGATTACTATTCAGTTTTCATTACTCACCCGTCTAAAGTCCATATGCACCATGGTTATGTACATGTGAGGAGGGGGAGGGATGGACACTCACACACAGATACTCTCACACACACACACACACACAATAGGAAACAGCTATTTTCCGTTTTCTTTTCTCTTGCTTTTGTTGTTGTAGGTTGGGTTTCCTGCCATTCTAAAATCATTAAAGAAAGATAAACAAAGGATGGCTTCTTATGGCCAGTCTTATGAAACAAACACATTATAGTTATTATCATGAAATTACTATCAATTTGTTTGAATTAAAACATTGCAAACACTTTATTTTGATGGTCCACCAACAGATTTTCTATTAGTAACTACAGGCCAACTTATTCTACTAACCCTAACAGTCTACTAATACTCTAATGAGAGTTAGTTAGCTTTATAGTCAAAAGGATGTCTACAGGGGGAATATCAATGTAAAGTATAACCAAAACATTTATTTAAATAATATATAAAAAAATGTAATCTAATTTATTTAGGATATTTTTAATCCCACAAAAGTTGCAACAAGTTAACGTGACCTTAAGACAAGGTACTTGCTGAAGTAAACACACACACACACAAATAAATAAATTAATAATTATCTGTAATTATCTGTGCTTTATAGATTAGATTAGGTTTATGTTGTACAACGAAAACATCACACTAAATGCTGTCTAAATTCAAAGCTGACACAAGACTGTTGATCCCAAACAAGGGTTAGGGTATGAAGAAACATATATAGGCAATGTATATGCATAAAATATAACTTAAATTCTTCAAAATACTGTAAGACAGGTGTTTTTTCACATTGTGATCTTCTGCCTACTGATACTGTTTACAGTTAATCATTACATCTGTCAGGATAAGATACAGTGTGTGCTGTGAGTCATTGATGATTCAAGGACACATCAGCATGACAGGCAAAATGACAATTACATAGCATTTTGCTTCATAACTGTTTCTCTAATGAGAAAGATTTTTTTGTTAAACAATTACTCATTTCATCTGCTGGTCATATAAGTGCTGTATCTGCTGAGCTGGGGTTACGTTACGCATGTAACCCGGTTCCGAGGAAAAGGGAAGCAGACGCTGTGTCGGCCGCTGACACGAAACCACACCCTCACGAGTCCAGGTGTCTGAAGCACGTGTACAAGCACGGCATACAGTGGACGATGCAGTGCGATGACGTTGTAGCCCCATAGAGCTGGTAAGCCCCGCCCCTTCCGCTAACCCCACTGGACCTCTAGGTTGAAAAATCGTCAATGCAACTGAATGTGAGAAAATAATTATTTTCTGGTCCCGTTTGAATTTTGTCTGTGAATTTTCAATATAATTTTTCGTGTGAAGAATGCTACACTTTAGCTGGTAAAAGTTTGATACGGTTAGACTTTGTGTGAGAGCACTTTGTGGACTACAACTCTTCGCTGCTTTCGACGGGAATCTGAAGAAAGAACAGCCCATTTGGTTTGAATGTTGACATTTGGGTACAAAACACACAGGCATCTCGATCTGTCTCCATAGATCATCGCAGCATTAGCACCGTGATTTGACAAGTGGAGGGAAATGTGTTATGGGGTGACGTCACATAGGCGACATGTAGTCTTTCTCGTTATGTCTTTTCCACAACTGCTAGCCGAAGAATCATACAATATACTGTCAAACTCGTAACATGAAAAATTATAGAAAAAATTCACAGACAACATATGTTCACACTCATGGCACAATTCAAACGGGACCAGAAAATAATTATTTTCTCACATTCACTTGCATTGATGATTTTTCAACCTAGAGGTCCAGTGGGGTTTTACGGATGGACGGGACTTACCCGCTATATAGGGGTGTCGAAATTAATCATTTCTACGATGTATCGCGAGGACGATTCGGTATCGGTTCAGTAATAGACCATAACCCATTATAATGTACTGACGCTTTTCTGACGTCATTTGTCGCGTACGTGCTTTATCGCGGTAGCAAACAATGGCAGAGGGAGGCGAGACGCGAGTGCGAGAAAATTAAAAATGCTCCAACTACTTTAAAAGCCTACATCTGGGCACATTTCGGCTTTTACGAACAACCTGGTCAGCACGAACTGCAGAAGACACGCGCTGTGTGCGCTCATGTCACGCACAAATAGAATATGCAGGAGGTAATACCACTAGCTTGATAAACCACGTTAGCAGTTTTCACGCCTGCAGAGTCTGACTGCTTTAGAGATGCGCGGATGAGCTCCAACGTCTCCTGAATCTGCAGCCAAAAATAAATCATCCACCCGCCCCAATAACTCTCTCTGATTTAAGTATCCGCACCCGATGGTCAAATTACAATTATTCTGTGTTGTTACGCGTGATTATAAATGGATGATCGTCACCTTCAACAGCGGTTTCGGCGACGGATGATGCGCGCATCTTTAATGGTAACATAATATACTGAATAATGAGCGCTGCTTTTAAATGAATATTTCTTTAAAACAAAATTTATTTGACAGATTTTCCTTTTCTTAATGGCATAAACAAGCTTTACTCCCTTGAAACTTAAACTGGAATGTCACTGTTTCCCGAACAGGCGAGCACACGCACAGACACGCACGCACACACACACACACACACACGCGCGCGCGCGCAAAAAAAAAATTGAGGATGCGGTGCATCCATAGACTGTAAAAAATAGGGTGCATCGTGATATCGAATTGACCTATGGCTAAGCCACGCCCCCAAA
This sequence comes from Squalius cephalus, assembly GCA_022829025.1. Classification (NCBI taxonomy): domain Eukaryota; kingdom Metazoa; phylum Chordata; class Actinopteri; order Cypriniformes; family Leuciscidae; genus Squalius; species Squalius cephalus. Next base: position 1,841,250 of record CM040811.1, on the reverse strand, counting down.
CGCGATGAGCCAATCACAGTGCGCATAGCTAACCCAATACACTCGGACATTCTCTGCTTCCACGTCCATTGAAATGCATTGCAGTTAGTCAGTTTTCAGTCGTTTTTATCTGTTTTTTCTTGTCATTTTAAGTTTAAAATGGTCAAACGGTGTGCATGGGGTACATTCAACTCCAACACTAGGTAGGCTATCCTGAGAGGCTGGGCGACGGAGTGTATTTTTTACCCTTTCCCAAGCCACATCGAGATAAGTGTCTGCTCTGGATTAATTTATGCGGTAACTTAGACCACAACACCAACTAAACGTGGATAAATTAAACAAGGATGTCTACATCTGTTCTAAGGTAAGTCAACAACGTATTTGAACGTTATCTTTAACATCTCTAACGTAACGTTAGCCTAGCCTCTAGCTGCATTGCAGTTTGACAAGAGTAGTTTGACAAAAGCACAATGTTGTGTTTTACACAAATATAAGTAGGCTAAACACTTTGCAGTTTTAATGATGTCCTGTATGAACAAAATGGAGTATGTTTTTATGTTTCCACTGTTCGATCGCGATCGCGCCCGCGCCTCTCTCTCTCTGACACACGCACACACACACACACACACACACACACATTCCAGCATTGCAATCTTGACATCGCAGCCTGTTCATTATGCTGCGTTCACACCATACGCGAATAGAGCGTCAAATTCGCGCGTATAGCGTCTAACGTTACTTCGACGCTTGAACATTTTGAATCCATTTGCGAGTCCAAAGCGAATAGGACGCGCGTATAGCGAGCGTTTGAAGCGGAATAGCACCAAACTATAACGTTTACACACTGACCTGTAACGTTAAATATTTGTCTGGAGCTGAAGCTTTTCATCGACCTTCTCAAAATAAAATGATTAATATAACCCTCCAATGCATAGTTAAGGCCCTTTTGGTGACTTTGAGATGATATATAATCTTTCTGTCTCCAAAAATCATCAATTGCCTCCTGTGAAATGTCTCCTACTGTGACAGCTGCCACAGCGCCTGTTACCGAATGTTGACAGTTTGTCCGAGTGAGTGGAGGGGGCGTGGCTTAGCCATAGGTCAATTGAACTGAATCGATGATATGATATTCGTAAACGAACCGAACCGTGAGACCAGTGTCGGTTCACACCCCTAGCGCCCCAGCATATAAGAAGGGCGCCTGAGAACACATCATCAGATTCGTAATGTCTGAAGGGAAACACAGTGTCTCGTACCCTTTCTCAATGAACCAGGGTTACATACTATAACCATAGATGTTCCCTTTCGAGGGAAAAAAAGCCCCCCGAGACTGCCTGGAGTTTAATTGCTTGGCGGACTGAATATACCCAAGGTTCTTATGATCGGTCCAGATGATAAAAGGCACCCCCGCACACTCTAACCAGTGATGACATTCCTCAAAGGCCAGCTTGACTGCCAACAACTCCCAGTTGCCAATGTCGTAATTCCGTTCTGCGGGGGATAAACGATGGGAATAAAGCGCACAAGGATGCATCTGTCCATCCGCGGAGCACTGCTGGGAAAGAACCGCACCCCCACCTCAGATGCATCAACCTCAACCACAAACTGTCAAGAGGAATCAGGAGCTGCCACAATGGGATCGAAACAAAGTGACTCTTTATATTGGAAAAAGCAGCCTCCGCTGCATCAGACCAAACAAACAAAGTCTTGGTGGAGGTCAAAGATAAAAGAGGGGTGACTAGTTGGCTGCAATTGCAAATAAAATGGCACACCCCAGAAACCTCTGCAGGGCCTTGTGGGAATCCGAAATTGACCAATTGACCACAGCCTGAATCTTGGCGGGATCCATGCACACACCCTTAGATGAAATGATGTACCCCAGGAATAGAACAGACTGCATGAAAGACGCATTTCTCGGTCTTGACAAACAACCCGTTCTCCAGCAACCTCTGAAGCACCTGTCTGACGAGCTAGGTATGTTCCTGGCAGGATGAAGAAAAAATCTATATATCATCCAAATAGACTGTCATGTATTAGAATGATTGTCTGTATCTTTATGATGTAAGTGTACTAAGCATTATGGGACCGGATGTTTAGGGAAGCTCACGTTAAGAAAGTAAAGATGTCATTTAGAAAGCTATCAAGCGTGTGATCGATCTAATTCAGCAGTGTATGGGAGATATCTGATTACACAAGAAAACTGATATATTACAGACAAAACCATGTCGCTCAGCACGTCGTTGACGAGAGCCTGTAAGGGCATTGGCATCACCGGATATTCAAAATGACCCCTGGGGGTGTTGAAAGCACTTTAAGTAAGCGAATTCGTCTACTTCGCTTCAAACTTTTGCTTTTTACACGCGTCATAGGCTATTGTTTACGAACTTTAACGATTTTTTTGTAACCGTTTCTTTGAAGAACATGACCGTAAATATGAACACAAGATTGAATGTGACATAAAGAAAATGATTATGGCAGTCATGTTTCCTCTGTAGCCGGTGTATGCAGGTACATTTCTCATACCCCTTCGTTTTAAGTGTGGTCCCGAAAAATCTTCGTTTCAAGGGCTATCTGGCCCTTCCCCTTACCCCTACCCCTCCAACCAAAAGAGAATCAAGACAACCCTACCCCTTCACGGGAACGCGCAAAACGGAGGGGTAGGGCCAAGGGGTGAATTGGGATTGAGCCTAAGTTTCCATGTACAGATGGGGTTTTGCGTAAGATTTAGCGCCTTTATTGGTTGAGACATATTTAGAAAATATTGACTCTGAAACACTCCCACCTACCTTATTACAGGGGTTACTAAACCTAAGGAAGACATTCTTTTGATTGACAGCTGGAGCCCAATTTGTCTGTTGTTTTGTACAATGACAGAAGGTGGAAAGACAAGTTTCCCAAGACAAGTTCAACAGCAGCGCGATGGGCAACTGTTCGCATAATCCTAATTTAATAGGTCCGTTAACAAGGTCAGACTTCAAGTTAACATGATGAAGATGGGTATTAACACAAGCCACCTCAATACCGCGTACCAGCACATCAATGCCGGCATAGCAGTTAGTGGGTAAAAACAGGACACTCCCCAATATGAATGATTGAGCTGATCCCGTATCTCTTAAAATCGAGACAGGACTCAAGTCAGTGTTGGTTACAGTCTCAACTACATCCTCAGGTTGTTTCTCAACACTGCCCTCTGAATGTCCTGGTAAAATACTCTTGGGTCTTTGGAGGTGCAGTCATTTGTGTAGAGGCAGAAGAGCAGGGTGTCTGTCAGGACAGAGCTGTGTCCGTTTATTCAGGAGGGTATCCGGGATGATGGCGTTGAAAGCGGAGCTGAAGTCCACAGACCGGATCCTTGCTCAAGTCCCTGGTTTGTCCAGATGTTGGAGGATGTAGAGCAGTCCCATGTTGACTGCATCATCCACAGACCTGTTTGCTCAATAAGCAATGGTCCTGTGATTCTATCTTTTCTGTCGTGAGTTCAATTCATGTGTTTTTACTTTTGTTTATGCCTAATACATAAATAAATAACAAGGGCTGCATTCATAATCGCAAACCCTACTCTATAGATGAAAATAGTATGTGAAAATTACTATATCAGAATTCATAGTACTCCTAAAACAGTGGACAAGGGGCCTTTCCAAATACACACACTTGGTCACACTCACCCTGAACACACACTAAACGCACATTATCTTGAATACTGCATCGGAGCAATATACTGCAATTTATCCCATCATGCATTAGGTTCGGGAAATCGCGTGGAAAACATTCCACTGTAAGTTCAATTAATTAGATATTACATGTAGTTTGGTAGTTAAACAAATTGTTAAAGTATAATTTTATTGGTGCAAAGATGAGTAGGCTATGTGTATTTTATTCAACATTTGCAACTGCTTTTTATCACCTAATTAGAAGCACCACAATTTTAAATTGTGTCTTCTGTTACATATAGACTACTAACCAGACATTTAGAAGTTTATTTTAAAATGCAAAGTATTGAAAATCAAAATAAAGCTCTGTAAACACTTGTATTTTTTGCAAGGCTATAAGTGTGTCCCATCAGGAAATCAAAAGTTCTACACACACTTGCAGCCGTCATGCCTACTTGAACACTTAGGCCAAATACAGGAAACATGTCATGTAAGGAGACAAGTAGTCAAGAGCAAAGACCGCAAGTGTGGGTATTTGGAAAGGCCCAGAAAATACCCGGATGCCCTACTTCTTCCGGCGAGATTCTGAAGTGTGCATACGATGGACTCTTTACTATCCCATGAGGCCACAGGAGAGGATTTATGAATGACAGTGAAGCGACACAACTGATGCTGGAAGGTCACATGATAATCACAACATGGCAGATGTAGTAAATCGTGATTACATTCATACTACACTGGGCTGGTGATGGTGGAGAGAAACTGCACAGATGGACGGAGGTCTTGAATGTGCCAAAAATAACTCATTTTCGACCAAAAAACAAGTTACGGTCTTTTGCCTTTACACGGCAGTATGGATCTCAGTCACACTGTGTTGCCAGGACTGCGTTCAGCCTCGACAAAACGTTGCACAACGTTTTTTAAACAGAAACGGTGATGCGTTGAACACACTGTTCTGATGACGCAAGAGTTGCAACTATGGCAGCTGAGAAGGCCATTCTTTGTGTTCTTTGTGAAGAATTTTCGGAGCCTGATGAAGTCGGTATAAATATGTTTAATACTACAAAATATGCCCGATGTTACAGTTACTGCACTTGCCGCCCAGAACAAAAGAGAACATCCCAATCGAGTGAAGGGATTGCTGAAACTGAAATGGAAGCACACATCTTACCTAATTCAGACTAAAACACATCTATTTAGCCTCACATACTGACTTTATTTGTAGTTCATAGCCTACTGTTTTAATACCCTGTATTTTCTTTCTCATTTTTAGGAAAAGCACGGTATTACACCACCATTGTTTATTTCTCTATACCAAATGTCATACACTTGCAATGAAGCTAAAAATATAAACAACTACATCATTATGTTGATATCCTATATTTTTACAATAAAACTTACGATAAACATGTCTTCTAATATCCTCAGTTGTTGCGTATACCGAGCTGCATCGAACACATTTGTAAATTACTTTCCTTGAACCCATTGTGCGAGTTCACTTTAATACCGCGTGCTTTATATACATGTTGCTGCTGATTGGACTGCAGTTCTGACACACCCACCAAACAACAGAAAACGCATCTCAAACCCCGTTGCACACCGGTGCACGCCGTTTCCAGGAAACATGACGTTCAACCCGGAAACCGTAGCAAAACGTTGCGCACCGTTTTGAACTTGAACGTGCCCCAGGACTCGCCCTGCTCTGCTTCTGACAGGCTTGTAAGGTTAGTTAGAGCTGCGTTCCTCTCATATGATTGGTAGGTAAATACTGCATGGGAGTTCCCAAATATATATTTTTTTCTCATGGCCGCACGCCGGAGAACTGATCCCTGTAGAACATTAGTAGCTGTGAAGTTATTACTTAATCAAAATAAATACCTACTGAAGGGAGGATGTGATTTTCTGCCAGTGAATATTTTAGGGTCACGTCTTGAGACATCACGTCCTGGTTTTGGTTATTGGTCTGAGTTCACTTTTCAGTCGAACTATATACCAGAGTTCGTTTGGAAGTTGAAAAGGTCTCGGTCCGCTTGTTTGGTTCAGATGGCAGCGTTCACATTTATTCAAATGATCCACACTAACAGAGCAGTCACACCAGAGATCGTTTTCATTCAACCAAACCAGCCAAGTGTGAACACAGACGTAATCTGGTCTGATATAATTCACATCTAGTTATGTTCACACACCTCTGTACAGTTAGTAGTCAATCATTTCTAGGTAACAACCAAAAAAGTTTAAAAAGTGTGTTGAAAAGTGATTGCCTCAATGTATAGTGTTGTGTGGCCACTGTGACATCATCATCATCATCATCATCAAGAGTGCGAGAACATTTCTATTTACAAAGAGAATCAAAAGTATGGGGAGATTTTATTTCACACCTGCAAATCATCACAATGTCAAAAGCTACGCTGATCTTGACATCTAAAACTGTCGTTGTAAATCGTTACAGAGCAGTTTCACAGTGATTTCCTCTTTGAAGAAGAAGAAGGGTTTCGCTCTTCATCACTGCACAGGAGTGTTGAGGGATCCTCCGCGGACGCTAGAGAGTGTTCCTCGCGATGGCGTTCAGTGTTCGTACTTTAGTCACGTCAGCCACTTTTACTGCATATTCTGGTACGGACAGAGAGCCGCCCATACTGACATTACAATTCCTACAGAGAAACAATACACAAAAAGAGTCCTTACAAAGCATGAAAATAAGTTAAAACAACTCAACTTCAAGATCATTCAACCTCTCAACAACAGTTCCCACAATCTCAGCAAACCTGGATTTAGTAAGAGATAGTGAAACTTTAAAAGTGTGATTTCTAGACCTGGAATAGTTGAATGTAAATGAATAAAATCTTGAAACGCCATAAGGAAGATACATTGGTAACACTTTACAATAAGATGTCATTTGTTAACATTAATTAACTAACATAAACTAACAATGAGCAATATATTTTACAGCATTTATTAACCTTTAAGTTAGTTAATAAAAATGTTGCATGTTAGTTCACAGAGCACTAATTAACGTTAACAGATACAACTTTTGATATTTAAAATGTATTAGTAAATGCTGAGATTACATTTAAGAATAATAAATGTTTTTAATACGCTTTAAGACAAACCATGTGTAAGTTCATAAGTCGACAGCATTGCTGAGTATTTCCTCCTTAAAACTGCAGTGAACCAAAGACAGTCTCAAAAACACGCTTTGAAATCGCTGGTGTTTCTGACGTCACAAACTACCTTGTAACCAATCAGATCAACGTGTGATCGTGTCACGGTTCATGAATCGGCTGTCTCATGCTGATGTGTCTGCGTGAGTGTAATTGTGTGGGTGTGGTTACACGTTGTGTTGATTAGTGTCACCAGCTGTCATTAATTCCAGTTCCCTTTATATGCCCAAGTAATTTCCCTCTCATGTTGTCAGATCGTTGTGGTTGTTCCTCGGTGTGTGTCCTGTTCTCGTGCCTCGTCTGCAAAGTTCTTCGTCTGGATTTCGTCAGTTCTTCGTGTCGTCTGGATGTTCCACGGTTCCTGGGTTTCACTCGAGCACGCTGACCACCGCACCACCACCGGATCGCCATCTCGTCCCTGCTTCGTTTGCCACCTGAGTGTTTGTCCCCGACCTGTGTCTTTACATCTGACCATATATAAATAAACTGAGTTTTACTTGCATCTTGCACCCTCCTGTTATTTCCTCACAGAACGATCTGACCCGACCATGGATGCAGCAAGCCCGTCCCAGCTCAACGACTTCATCGCTCACAGCTTCTCACGTATGGACCAACAAGAGGAGAGCATCTCGGGCACAGGTCGTGCGGTGCAAGCACTCGTGAAGCAGGTGTCCGAGCTCACCCAACAGGTACAACTTCTACGGACTCCCACTGCGCCCCCCACGCCGCCCGTTCCCCCACCATCAGCGCCTGCAGCAGCAGAGAGCCCAGAGCCACGCCTACCCACACCAGAGGGATATTCCGGTGAGCCTGAATTTTGCAGAGCGTTCCTCACGAGATGTTCCATGCATTTCAACTTACAGCCACGCACTTTCCAGAGCGAACAGGCTAAGGTGGCATTTGTATTAACTCCTGTCAGGGAGAGCAGCGCTTTGGGGAACGGCGGTGTGGGAGAACGGAAACAACTGCTGCACCTCGTTCCAGGCACTCTCCGAAGAAATGAAGAGAGTATTCGATCGTGCAGTGGCGGGTAAGGAGGCGGCCAGGGAGAAGGCTCGGTGGCGGACTTTTCCATTCGGTTCCGCACCCTGGCCGCAGAGTGCCGTTGGAACGAGGAGGCGCAGTGGGATATGTTCCTGCATGGGCTGGCTGACCGCGTTCAAAAAGAGATTTACGCGATGGACTTACCGGAGACGCTGAACGGACTGGTGGAACTTGCTCTGAGAGTGGACGCTCGACTGAATCGTGTGACCAGATTGACGCGCCCCAGCCGTCCACAGCCCAGCACGGAGGACCACCAGCCCGGTGGTGCGAGCGCGGTCAGCCCCGCATTCGACCACGAGCCCATGCAGGTGGGGAGAGCTTGGCTTTCCCAAGAGGAGAGAGAAAGGCGGAGATCCCAAGGACTCTGTCTATACTGTGGCCGGGCGGGCCATTTCATCCACTCCTGCCCAGTAAAAGAGCAAGCCCGGTAGTAAGTATGAGGCTACTATCGGGTGGGATCTCCGCCGAGAAGACCTCATCACCATCATCGACCCTCCTCCCGGTAAGACTGAGATGGCGAACGTTGACGCAATGCACCAACGCACTACTGGATTCGGGAGCGGAGGGTAATTTCATGGACTTCAAACTTGCACTTAAGCTTCAGATCCCCGTCACTCCTCTCTCGCACCAGATTACCGTCAACGCACTCAATGGTCAAGAACTTCCCCGGATTACACATTCTACTGAAAACATCACCCTCATCACTTCTGGCAATCACACAGAACTCATCTCATTCTTACTCATGGACTCACCACTTGCACCAGTGGTTTTGGGACACCCGTGGCTTTCCAGACACAACCCCCGTGTCGACTGGTGCACTAACACTGTTTCCACATGGAGTAACCACTGTCATGAGTCCTGTTTAGTGTCTGCCTGTCCCTCAGTGTCTGGTTCTGTGTTTCAGAGTGAGGCAGCGGATTTGTCTAACGTGCCCGCGGAGTACCTCGACCTGAAGGTGTTCAGTAAGTCTCGTGCTGCTTCTCTCCCTCCGCATCGTTCCTATGACTGTGCGGTAGATCTACTGCCAGGTAAATCTCCGCCTAAGGGCAAACTTTACTCTCTTTCTGTTCCCGAGAGGGAGGTCATGGAGAAATATATTTCTGATTCTCTGGCCTCTGGGTTCATCCAGCCTTCCTCTTCTCCTGCGGGGGCGGGGTTCTTTTTCGTTGGGAAGAAGGATGGTTCTCTGCGACCTTGCATTGATTACCGAGAGCTGAACAACATCACGGTAAAGAATTCTTATCCTTTGCCGTTGATGTCTTCAGCTTTCGAGAGGTTGCAGGGAGCATCCATTTTCACGAAACTGGACTTACGTAATGCATATCATTTGGTTCGCATCAGGAAGGGGGATGAATGGAAAACCGCTTTTAATACCCCTAGGGGGCACTTTGAATATTTGGTTATGCCTTTCGGGCTTTCCAACAGCCCAGCGGTTTTCCAGGCACTCGTGAATGACGTGTTGAGAAACATGGTAGATCAATTCATATATGTTTACCTGGATGATATATTGATTTTCTCTTCGTCTCTCCAGGAACACGTTCAACACGTCAGACGAGTGCTCCAGAGACTGTTAGAGAATGGGCTTTTTGTCAAGGCAGAGAAATGCGCGTTTCATGCACAGTATGTTCCCTTCCTAGGGTACATCATCTCCTCTGAGGGAGTGCGCATGGATCCTGACAAGGTTAAGGCTGTGGTAGATTGGCCAAGTCCAGATTCCCGTAAGGCGCTACAGCGGTTTCTGGGGTTCGCCAATTTTTACCGGCGTTTCATTCGCAATTTCAGCCAACTAGTCGCACCTCTGACTGCCTTGACCTCCCCCCGAACGACGTTCAGGTGGTCGAACACTACCGAGGCAGTGTTCACCAACCTCAAAAGTCGCTTCGTTTCGGCTCCCATTCTTGTCACCCCTGATCCCACACGTCAGTTCGTGGTGGAGGTCGACGCGTCAGAGGTGGGAGTAGGAGCAGTGCTTTCACAACGCGCTTCCTCAGACGACAAGTTGCATCCCTGCGCGTTTTTTTCTCATCGACTATCGCCTGCCAAACGTAATTATGACATTGGTAACAGAGAATTGTTGGCAGTCAAGTTAGCGTTGGAGGAGTGGCGTCATTGGTTAGAGGGTTCGGGGGTACCCTTTATCGTTTGGACCGATCATAAGAATCTTGAATACATCAGATCTGCTAAAAGACTCAACTCCAGGCAGGCTCAGTGGGCTCTTTTTTTCGGACGTTTTGATTTTGTTCTCTTGTACCACCCGGGGTCCAAAAACATCAAACCCGACTCTTTGTCTCGTATTTTTGATCCATCCGAACGCCCGGTGACTCCCGAGTGTATTTTACCTGAGAAAGTTGTCATCTCCACTCTGGTATGGGAGGTCGAATCGAAGGTCAAGACAGCCTTAGAAGGGGTAACGCCTCCGCCTGGTTGCCCACCGAGTCGTTTGTTTGTTCCGGAGGGGTTACGGTCCGACGTTATTCGATGGGGTCATTGCTCCAACGTGGCTTGTCATCCAGGAGTGACTCGCACCAGTTTTCTAGTTAAGCAACGATTCTGGTGGCCATTGATGGCTCGCGACATTCACAATTTTGTTTTGGCTTGCTCAGTCTGTGCCACTGGTAAGACATCTAACCAACCCCCAGACGGGTTACTTCGACCGCTGCCTGTCCCTTCGAGACCCTGGTCCCATATCGCTCTAGATTTTGTCACCGCCCTCCCGCCCTCCAATGGCATGACGGTTGTTTTAACCGTAGTGGACCGGTTCTCGAAGGCGGCACATTTCATCCCCTTGCCCAAATTACCTTCAGCCAAGGAGACAGCGGTCACAGTCATAGATCACATCTTTCGGTTACATGGCCTCCCGATGGACGTGGTCTCTGATAGGGGTTCCCAATTCGTATCCAAATTTTGGCAAGAATTTTGTAAGTTACTGGGGGCCACGGTCAGTCTGTCCTCGGGCTATCATCCCCAGAGTAATGGCCAGTCTGAACGAGCCAATCAGGACCTCGAGAGAATGTTGCGATGTTTGGTTGCCAAGAATCCGTCGTCCTGGAGCCAACAGCTTTCTATGGTGGAGTACACCCACAATTCGTTACCAGTGTCATCCACGGGCCTCTCGCCATTTAAGTGTAGTTTAGGTTACCAGCCACCAATTTTTCCGAGTCTGGAATCCGAGGTTGCGGTCCCCTCCGCTCACGCATTCGTCCAGAGGTGCCGCCGTACTTGGACTAGAGCCCGTGAGACTCTACTCCAAGCGGGGGGGCGCATGAAGGCCAAGGCCGATCGCCACCGGTCAAAGCCTCCCGTTTACGTCGTGGGTCAAAAAGTGTGGCTTTCTACCAAGAATATTCCACTCCGCTCCGTGTCTAACAAGTTAGCTCCCAAATTCATTGGCCCGTTTCCTGTCACCAAAATTATTAGTCCGGTGACAGTCCGACTCAAACTCCCTCCTGCGTACAGGAGAATTCACCCCGCCTTCCATGTGTCTAGAGTCAAGCCTGTGTTTTATTCTTACATTAATCCGCCTGCCCCGGTTCCCCCCCCCCCCCCCCGCCGCGACTCGTAGATGGGGAACCCACGTATTTGGTAAACCGCATTATGGACTCGAGACGGAGGGGACGCGGATTTCAGTACTTGGTGGACTGGGAGGGTTACGGTCCGGAGGAGAGAAGTTGGGTACCTGCTAGAGACATTCTGGATCACTCCCTTATCGATGATTACAATCGACAGGTAAGGTTGTCTGGGACCGCCAGGAGGCCCACAGAATTTTTAAAAATCCTTCGGTAACCCTTTTACAGTGTCCTTGTTACACGTTACATGCAGTTACTGTAGTAATAACTATAAATTATGCCTAATTACATGTAACTAACCCTAAACCAAACCCCAATCCTAACTCCAAATCTATAGTAAGTACATTAGGGTGGTCCTAATTTTTAAAGTCTCCAATTGTCATGCTCTTAACCCTTCAAATTGTTGCTTTATATAAGAAAATACAGCATGCCAATTTTTATGGCAGTAACATAATAATTACTGGTAGCTCAATAGCTTTAAACTTTCTGAGATGTTGATGATTTTCGTAAAAACAGATCATTTGATTTGATATTGTACCTGGCTAGTAAAATTCCAAAAAAATCTCCATAAAAGCATCTATACACCATATATTCCTAAATATGTATTTTAGATACATATCTCAGTTTACTTACTGTAGAAACTAAATCCAAATTAATCCATCCATGACCCGGTATAGCAGATTTACCTTTCCTGGTGGAATCAATACATATTTCTATTGATGATCACCTTGGTTATTGTTTGGGTTTAGAGCACATTTTTTGGTTTAAAAAATTACATTACGTTCCTTGAAATTGACCCGGAACTTTGGCCGAATCAATCAGATTATCAGGAGGCACAGGCAACCATGCAATGAAAGTAGTCAATGATCATGCCGAGAGAGGAGTGGCTCTGATTCAAGAATACAGTGGCTATCTCACACATCTGAAGAACAACTGCAGTTTCTCCTTCATGTGCTGGAAGATCACCGACGCCAGACTGCAAAAAGTCAACACTGGCTGATTGTTGTCATCGTTGTCATGTCAGTGTTGCTCTGATTTCAATAAAATGTAGTTCATATGCAGCAACTTTTAATATTACTTGCATATCACAATAACGCCGCACAGCTTAACATAGGCAATCTTCCACATGATTGAGCTACCTCTAAATATCATTTTATTTTGTCAACATTTTTGCATATTTCTAATTTTGAAGTTAAAAGGAACAGTTTAAAAGGTTAAGACACTATCATTTTGCAAAAAAAAAAAAAAATTGGACTTGATAAGGACCACCCTAAAGTACATGTATCTAAATATTATTACTCACTCAGTACTTAAATGCATAATAACACCGTAACATGGACACATTAAAATAAAGGGTTACACTTTATTTTAAGGTGTCTTTGTTACACTGTAATTATACATTTTAGTACTGAGTAAAATGAAGCAACTACATGTACTTACCTTTAGTAATTTAGGATTAGGGTTTGGTGAAGGGGTTAGTTGCATGTAATTATGCATAATTAATAGTTACTACAATAGTAACTACATGTAACATGTATAACAATGACACTGTTAAATTAAGTGTTACCAAATAAAGTGTAACCAATCCTTCTCCTTAATCTTTATCACAAACGACTGGAAAAAACATTTAAATTCACTGGTCTTCAGAACATTCAGCTCTTAAAACTTCTCCTAAAATGCAATTGTTCAATTTTTTTTATCATGTTAGGCCACTTATTTTACTTTACAGACACTAGGAGTGTCCATAGATCAAGTTTTGAGAGCAACACTCGGGCCTGTGAATGTTGTTGTGGACGGTGAGAGTAGAGATGAACACCTGAACTTCATGCTGGAGTCTTTGCTGGATCGAGCGGAGCAGTGGAACTCCTGAGCGCCCGAGCCCTCGAGGATCCTCTGAAGGTTTCTCTCGGTGATCCCCCCGCCTGCGCACACACACACACACACACACACATCAGCAGGAGCTCGTCTGGACACTGCAGGTGTTATTAATGAGGAACAAGATTTAACATACCTGGCATTATTGCTATTCTGCCTTTTGCCTATTAGAGTGAAGAGAGAAATGCATTACAGTTGGAAAGTTTTGTCATAAAAGGAAAAATAATATAATGCAAACAAGTCAAAATATCGATTCATAACTTCTGTGCACAACATTTTCAGTGCACTTAAAGCCACTCTATGATTGACTAATGCGTTTTGGGACAGCCTTCTTCATGCCTGTGGTCGATCGCCATCGAAGGATGAAACTGAACTCATGCATAAAATAACACCTTCTACTGAACGCCTTCATTAGGGCTGTCAAATAAAAACGAGAATTTCGAATATTCGTCAAGTTAAAAAAAAACCTGCACATTCCAATGCAAAAGCCATGATGATCTGATTTGGTTTATATTTGCTCGCTTGCGCCCTCTTGTGGACACAGGAGACAATACAGTACTTTCTTCCTCTAACATTAAAGGTGCAGTCTGTAAGAATGACAGCTAGTGGTTGAAACAGGTACTGCAGTCTAAAATCTAAATATGGGAGATGGTCGTTTCTCCAGCCTCACACGGGTGGCCAGATTGAGGACACGCAACAGGAACGAGCGCAATGGACCATGAAAATTGGTAAATTGGCAACGTGCAGTATCACAGATCAAAACAATAACCAACATTCCAGCCTGGAAACACACATCTCAAAGTAAAAGAACTGTAGAGGTGTTCTTCAGAGAAACGAGTGTGTGAACTAGGGCTGTTCGAAAACTGTTAATTCTGCCGGTATTCAGACAGTCTCATGCATACAGAGACAGATTCGGGCTACGGGCTACAGTCGCCTACGTAGGCGAAATTAGTTTGACATTTCTAATGGTAAACACAGCCATGTTGAAGCCTGCAGTGATGTTGTTCATTTATGTTATGGCTTATTGTTTTTCGAGAATGTTGCACTCCTGTTTGTCATTGTGCACGAAACTTCACGCCAATAAATCATCAGGAATATTTGCTGACTTGTGCGCGTCTCAAGCGCGGCGCGCCCTCTTTACGTTCGTCCTAATGCCTGTTAGTTGTCCGTGGATTTGCCCATATTTGGAGTTTAAAATGGAAACGTCTTTAGACATGGATTTTACAATCGATTCAATGAACACTAATGACTCAAAAATCGAACAGGATTTTTTCACAACAGTGACAGCCCTAGTGTGAACTCAGCATGATTCCTCATGCAAACATATTATGGTATTTTTATGCTTTAGTAGAGTGAGAAAGTTACATACAGCACTTTTAAGTATTGCTTTTAGAATTTGAATGTAATTCGATTTTTGCTAATGTTTAAAAAAGAAATTTGCATTTATCTTGGAGTGTGTGTCACCTGTTCCACCAGTCGTTTGATCACAGGTAAGCCTTCCAGAGCAGAGCTGTCACAGCCACTGGTCAGAATCCTCTCGAAGCCCAGCGAGACCACAGCCTCCAGCGCAACCACTGGATCGTGGACCATATCGAAGGCTGGAGGACACAGGGCCTGTTACTGCTGTGTATTACACACTCATCATCGTGTTCAGTAAGTGCAGGTTTACCTCTGTGGAATGTCACCGGTAACGGCCGACACGCCGCTGTGGAGAGAGCAGAGATGAGGCATCCGACGGTGCGGGATGAATATATGCATTTCTAAAACATGATATTTTCACATTCCAACATATAACAATTTACTTTGGAATAATTTAAAATAATTGGTAAAAGAAAAATTTATAATAATAAAAAAACAAAACATTTTCTCTCTGACAACATTGGGGAAAGAAATTATCAATTCAAATTGAAGATAAAACTTGGCAATTTTGCAAGAGATTTGGAAATATGCTCAAATGATAGAAATCTGTAATCATACAAGACCAATCCAGTAATACACATCCATCCATTCATTCATCCTTCCATTCATTCATTCATCAATCCTTCCATTCATTCATCCTTCCATTCAACCATCTATTCATTCATTCATCAATCCTTCCAGTCATCCATCCATCCTTCCATTCATCCTTCCATTCAACCATCTATTCATTCATTCATCAATCCTTCCATTCATCCTCCCATTCAACGATCCATCCATTCATTCATCAATCCTTCCATTCAATCATCCATTCATCAATCCTTCCATTAAACCACCCATTCATTCATTCATCAATCCTTCCATTCATTCATTCATTCATCAATCCTTCCATTCATTCATCAATCCTTCCATTCATCCTTCCATTCAAACACCCATCCATCCATTCATCAATCCTTCCATTCAACCACCCATTCATCCATGCTTCCATTCATCCATCCATTCATTCATTAATTCATCAATCCTTCCATTCATCCATCCATCCATTCATTCATCAATCCTTCCATTCATCCATCCATCAATCCTTCCATTCATCCATCCATTCATCAATCCTTCCATTCATTCATCCATTCATTCAACCATCCATTTATTTATTCATCAATCCTTCCATTCAACCACCCATTCATTCATTCATTCATCCTTCCATTCAACCACCCATTCATCAATCCTTCCATTAAACCACCCATTCATCAATCCTTCCATTAAACCACCCATTCATCAATCCTTCCATTAAACCACCAATTCATCCATTCATCAATCCTTCCATTAAACCACCCATTCATCAATCCTTCCATTCAACCACCCATCCACCCATTCATTCATTCATCAATCCTTCCATTCAACCACCCATTCATTCATTCATTCATTCATTCATCAATCCTTCCATTCAACCACCCATTCATCCATTCATCAATCCTTCCATTAAACCACCCATTCATCAATCCTTCCATTCAACCACCCATCCACCCATTCATTCATTCATCAATCCTTCCATTCAACCACCCATTCATTCATTCATTCATTCATTCATCAATCCTTCCATTCAACCACCCATTCATCCATTCATCAATCCTTCCATTCAACCACCAATTCATCCATTCATCAATCCTTCCATTCAATCACCCATTCATCAATCCTTCCATTAAACCACCAATTCATCCATTCATCAATCCTTCCATTAAACCACCCATCCACCCATTCATCAATCCTTCCATTCAACCACCCATCCACCCATTCATTCATCAATCCTTCCATTCAACCACCCATTCATTCATTCATTCATCAATCCTTCCATTCAACCACCCATTCATCCATTCATCAATCCTTCCATTCATCCATCCATCCATTCATCAATCCTTCCATTCATCCATCCATTCATTCATTAATCCTTCCATTCATCCATCCATTCAACCATCCATTCATTCATTAATCCTTCCATTCAACCACCCATTCATCCATTCATCAATCCTTCCATTAAACCACCCATTCATTCATTAATTCCTTCATTCATTCATCAATCCTTCCATTCAACCACCCATTCATCCATTCATCAATCCTTCCATTAAACCACCCATCCATCCATTCATTAATTCCTTCATTCATTCATTCATTCATCAATCCTTCCATTCAACCACCCATTCATCAATTCATCAATCCTTCCATTAAACCACCCATTCATTCATTCATTCATCAATCCTTCCATTCAACCACCCATTCATCCATTCATCAATCCTTCCATTAAACCACCCATTCATTCATTAATTCCTTCATTCCTTCATTCATTCATCAATCCTTCCATTCAACCACCCATTCATCCATTCATCAATCCTTCCATTAAACCACCCATCCATCCATTCATCAATCCTTCCATTCAACCACCCATTCATTCATTAATTCCTTCATTCATTCATTCATTCATCAATCCTTCCATTCAACCACCCATCCATCCATTCATCAATCCTTCCATTCAACCATCCATTCAACAATCCATTCATTCATTAATCCTTCCATTCATCCTTCCATTCATTCATCCATCCATTCAACCATCCATTTACTTATTCATCAATCCTTCCATTCATCCATCCATTCTTCCATTCATTCATCCTTCCATTCATTCATCAATCCTTCCATTCATCCATCCATTCATTCATTAATCCTTCCATTCATCCATCCATTCAACCATCCATTCATTCATTAATCCTTCCATTCAACCATCCATTCATTCATTAATCCTTCCATTCATTCATTCATCAATCCTTCCATTCATCCATCATCCTTCCATTCATTCATCCTTCCATTCAACAATCCATTCATTCATTAATCCTTCCATTCATCAATCCTTACATTCATTCATCCATTCATCAATCCTTCCATTCATTCATCCATCAATTCAACCATCCATTCATTCATTAATCCTTCCATTCAACCATCCATCCATCTGTCCTCATTTATCCATCCATACATTCATTCATCCATCCTTCCATTCATTCATCCAACCATTTATCCATCCATCCTTACATCTATTCATCCTTCCTTCCATTCATCCAACCATTTATCCATCCATCCTTCCATTCATTGTTTCATTCATTTGGTTATTCATCCATCATTCCATTCATCCATTGATCTATCCATTCATTCATCAGTCCTTAAAAAACGACTTTTCCTCTTTGGTCCGGACCAAAGTAACCCAGAGATTCAGGCTTCAGTGAAGCTGCGGTCATGTTTTACCCATCAGCTCCTCGCAGAGCTCAGTGTCCACTCGCCCGTCGGCCGTCAGCGCCCCGAACACCAGCCCGTCGGCCCGGTGACTCTTCATCAGCTCCACGTCCCTCTTCATCACCTCCACCTCCCAGTGCGAGTACATGAAGTCTCCTCCACGGGGCCGGATCATCACGTACACCGGGACCCGCACGTTCTCCTTCACCACCTGCAGCAGACCTGCACACACACACACACACACACACACACACATACACACACATTCTTGTACATCTATCTTTATGAGGACATTCATTGACACAATGCAATCTCTAGCTGCTTACCCTAACCTTACCCATCACAACTAAGTGCCTAAACCGACCCCTGACCCTAAACCGACCCTTAACCTCATTATAACCTGATCCCTAAAACCAAGTCTTGACCCTCAAACACTTTAAAGGCTCTCAGAGACTGAGGACCGGCAAAATGTCCTCACTTTACTCTCTTTGTCCTCACTCCAATGGTCTAAAACTCAAACTGGTCCTCACAAAGATAGTTGTACAAGTACACACACACACACACACACACACACACAGGATCATCACGTACACTGGGACCCGCACGCACCACCTGCAGCAGACCTGAACACACACACACACACACACACGCAGACTGATGATGAGATGCGTCTCAGGCTATGTCAACATTCATCCGGATACATTTGAAAACGGCGTTTTTGTTTAAAAACACTCTCCACACACACTAGCGTTTTCACCAAATTCACCTTAATGCGCAGGATCATTTTATTTATCAAAATATCTCAGTCATCACTGAATCGTCCAGATCACGTCCTCTCAGATCGCTCAGACCAGGACATTTTCTGTCATGTTTGCAGGACTGTGACATGAAGAGTGTGTGAAGGAACATATTTTAGCAACTGTGTGAAAGTGAACAGCACATAACAGGCACAATACGGTATAAACATGAATATCTATTGTTTCAATATGCGTCACATGACTAAACTTACGTCATCGTTTTTAAATTCCTCCGGTTTCACAGTCCATATGCAACACGAAAACAGCGTTTTCAAATTTATCCACTTTGGAGAGCGTTTTCAAAAAGCTTTGTTTTCATTAACTAATTAATTTCATGTTGTGATTGGTCGGCTGGAGCAGTGTGTTGTGATTGGTCGAGCGCTTCGAGTGTGTTTGGGAAATGCCCCGCCCCTTACCATAACCGCCAGTTTAACACTACTAACTAACTCAACCAGGCCCCGCCCCTTTATTCTGCGCATGAATTATTATAATGAGGAATATTGTGACGTGTTCGTTCCCGGAAGAAACTCAAGATACAATGGAGGCGTTTCAGGAGTTCAGAAACACTGACACTGATATAGAGAAGAACTGGAGCTTCTTCATGATCACACAGCAACATTACACACTGAAGAGAGATGAAGATGGAGACAGAGTAGGTCCTCTTTATTGTCTGTGGTTTAAAGAACCCCTCTGAACTCATGGCAGAATGTGGTACTGAAGGTGTGTGTGTGTGTGTGTGTGTGTGTGTGTCTTGACCTGTACTGGGCGTCGTCCCTCCCTCCAGCAGGTTACAGCACAGCTCGATACGACCCGCTCCTGAACACACACACACACACACACACACACACGATAATAACATATGACGGCTGCCCAAAAAACACTTACACTCAACAGAAATGTGCAATGTTCAACGCCACCAATCTGATGAAATATCTGATGAATCTATATTCAAGAATGTGTGTGAACTTGTACCTCCCCTCTCTGCGTTTACGGCTGACTCGACTGAGTCCACACACACCTCCATCAGGAGACCGTCACACATCTGAAACACACACACACCTGCTGGCTTTACACTGCAAAGCTGACACACAAGCTGCATATTACACCACAAACACACACACACAAACTGAGAAGAGTTGGCATTTACAGTGAAGAAAACACCAGATATCATTTCACTAGTGTGATCAGGACACTATAGTTCATTTCTGTGAGTGAGGAGAGCAGAATACAGTAAACTGTGACATATTACACCCAAACACTCTTCACACAGCGACTACCAGTGACATTTATACACATTTGGGAGCAAAACTGATTGGGACACTTTGAGCTGATCATGTTTTGCTGAAGTGTGTTTTCTTTAATTGCTAATGCTCTTTTTACACACAGACTGAACACAATGAAGCATTGCTTGGTGATTGGTTGAGCTAAACTGGTATTATCTAATTGTGTATTTAAATTTAACAGCTGACAGATATTCAACATAATTCATGTGTGAGACAGTCTAACAGAAGGACGGACAAAACCAGTCAAATATCAACTGAGTTCTGCTCATATTTTATTACCATTTTCTAAACTATAGCGAATAAACTGATAATGTGAGAGATGTTGAAGGCGTCTGAATAAGTTGTGGTCTGACTGAATGTATTCACACAGGAACTGTTATAAAAATCACAATATGGAAACATAAAACTATAAATAGGATTCTAAATAAAAAATATTACAATATAATAACATGCTCTGTAATGACAACATCAAGGTTTAAGTCTGATCTGATCACATTCCCACAACGTTCACTAAGGTTTTGCAATGTTATGTGAAACGTTCTTTAAATAACATTTATAGAACATTCTTGTATTAATAATATATGATATGCATTTTCATGATGCTGAGAGAAAACGTTCTTAGAACAACATTCTTGGAATATCTTGATGATGTTTATTTACTTGAGGAACGTTCTGGTAACGTTGACGTATTTCGTCTTTCAAAAAACATTTTCGAAACATTTTTTATGATATTAATTGCATTTAAATATTCTCTATGTTGACAGAAAATGTCCTTAGAACAACATTATGTTGTTGACTTTTGCTATTCCAACGTTCTTGTGATGTTGCAAATAAACATTCAGAGAACGTTGAACTGCGAGTAAAAATAAGTTTGTATTAACATTATCGTATCCTTTTAAATAGTGTTTTAATCACGACAAGAAAAGTAGACATTTCAGAAACATTGTCAATCACTATTCTCCCACTGGGGCTTCAGAACATGAATGATGTGTTAGCTAGCTGGGTTTAGACACACATAACGACTCAGACTCTCTAATGTCAGTTCAGTATTGGAGTCTAGAGATCGTGTTCCCCGGCCGTCAGAGAGAGAACGGGGATTCGGTGATCCACAATCGGTAAAACCAGAGACCAGTCGCACTGACACTACTTTATTAGCTGCCATACTGTACGGCTTTATGGGGGTTTGGAACATCAAATAAAAGCAAATGATATAAGCGTGTTAAAATGTCATACATACTTCAATGCCTCCTTAAATGTCACGTTAATGTATTATTACTGAAATCATGAAATGCTCGTGTTTGTTTCACATGTAAATGACCGATCGTGTTCTCTGTTACCTCGCGCGAGCGTCCAGCGCCGGAAGCGTTTCTCACGGTCAAACTCTCGCGAGATTCACACATGTAGAGATACAGCAAATATACGTGCAAAGACTTGTAAACTAAACTAGTTAGCTACTTTGCTAAGAGTTCTGGTAAAATAAATCCCCAGACGCTCGTGTGTGTGTGTGTGTGTGTGTGTGTGTGTGTGTGTGTGTGTGTGGACAACTCTGTTTAGGCGCGTCGCGTTGCGTCAAAAGCACATAATCAGTGACATAAACAGTTGTTGTTATTATAACAACAAAAGACTGAACTTCTTATAACTTTTTTACTAACGTTCCCATTAAGTTCCCATATTTGTTTTATATTTAAAAACGTTCTTGGTTATGCACACATTCCATTCATTCTGCAAACATTTTGGGAATGTTACTTTTGAATCTTCTCTGAATGTTCTGCAACAAGTGGCAACATTTGAAAAATTAACATACAGCTAAAACTTTCCATGAACGATAAATTTCGTTTTTGTGCTAACGTTTTGGGAACACCATTAGATAACTAAAAGTTATATTAACGTTAGGCTATTACGTTCGTTCACAACTTTGAAAAAACTTTGCCAGAACGTTTGCTAAAGTTTTGAAAATGAATTAGGATATGAATATAACAACATTAAAGTCCCCATGAAATCAAAATTAAAACTTTTTTTTGGGCTTTTAGTATGAACTAGTGCAGTGCCCGTGCAAAATCAGTTTTTGTGAGTGTTTTTAGTAATTGTTGGTTTGGTGTGTTTGAGTGCTCATTGTTACAATTACACAGCAAAAGTTCAGTGACATTTTTATTTGTGCATGGTAGAAAGCAAATACTGACATAATGACATAAATTGAACTATATGGTTGCATATCAATTTATAATGGTGATATTAGGTGACAGGTATTTGGGTATCTGTACAGGTAGCAGGAGTTTAGATTAGATTTACATTAGTTTGTTGTCATTATGCAGATTACAATTATAGAGATGTTACATCCCCTGATGGCTTAGAGGTATGAGGAAGATGTTCATAATTAAAAAAACAAAACAAATTAAACACTTTCCTATAGTTTTGATCTCTGGGAAGTATTGTGGGCAAATGACTCACTGACAACAAATTACTGCAAACAGGTGGTTCGCTTTATTTTCCATACAAACATAAATTGAAATAAATGTAAACAAACAAATAAACTTATTTACAGCTATATACAACTTAAGCAAAATAATTGAAAAGTAATAATTTAAATAAGTCACAGAGAGAAAGAAACTGAGTGGTGCTAAACAAACAAAATAACAAAACCAAAACACACACTCTAACTAATAATCCCCACTCTCTAAACTAACTAAAAACAAAAACAGAAAATAAAGAATTCTTCAGCGCTTAACACGCCATAACTAAAACTTTACTAACTAACCAAACCAAAATTACACAGTTGCACACGCTCCTTCCCTAATGTGTCTAACAATTGTTATGCTACGTGGATGCAAGATGTAGGTTACGTGACATACTTCCCTTTTCTCTTCTCTCCGGACTGGTACAATGGTAGATCAGGTAAGGAGTCCTCTGAGTGAGCAAACAACACAATCCAATAAGAAAACAGAGATCGCTGCTGCGCGGGTCTGGTCCCGAGAACACTACTGCGCGGGTCTGGTCCCGAGATCGCTCCTGCGCGGGTCTGGTCCCGAGATCGCTCCTGCGCGGGTCTGGTCCCGAGATCGCTACTGCGCGGGTCTGGCCCCGAGATCGCTGCTGCGCGGGTCTGGTCCCGAGATCGCTACTGCGCGGGTCTGGTCCCGAGATCGCTACTGCGCGGGTCTGGTCCCGAGATCGCTCCTGCGCGGGTCTGGTCCCGAGATCGCTACTGCGCGGGTCTGGTCCCGAGATCGCTGCTGCGCGGGTCTGGTCCCGAGAACACTACTGCGCGGGTCTGGTCCCGAGATCGCTCCTGCGCGGGTCTGGTCCCGAGATCGCTGCTGCGCGGGTCTGGTCCCGAGATCGCTACTGCGCGGGTCTGGTCCCGAGATCGCTGCTGCGCGGGTCTGGTCCCGAGAACGCTACTGCGCGGGTCTGGTCCCGAGAACGCTGCTGCGCGGGTCTGGTCCCGAAATCGCTGCTGCGCGGGTCTGGTCCCGAGATCGCTGCTGCGCGGGTCTGGTCCCGAGATCGCTGCTGCGCGGGTCTGGTCCCGAGATCGCTACTGCGCGGGTCTGGTCCCGAGATCGCTGCTGCGCGGGTCTGGTCCCGAGATCGCTACTGCGCGGGTCTGGTCCCGAGATCGCTGCTGCGCGGGTCTGGTCCCGAGATCGCTCCTACGCGGGTCTGGTCCTGAGATCGTCTGGTCCCGAGATCGCTACTGCGCGGGTCTGGTCCCGAGATCGCTGCTGCGCGGGTCTGGTCCCGAGATTGCTGCTGCGCGGGTCTGGTCCCGAGATCGTCTGGTCCCGAGATCGCTGCTGCGCGGGTCTGGTCCCGAGATCGCTACTGCGCGGGTCTGGTCCCGAGATCGTCTGGTCCCGAGATCGCTGCTGCGCGGGTCTGGTCCCGAGAACACTACTGCGCGGGTCTGGTCCCGAGATCGCTACTGCGCGGGTCTGGTCCCGAGATCGCTGCTGCGCGGGTCTGGTCCCGAGATCGCTGCTGCGCGGGTCTGGTCCCGAGATCGCTGCTGCGCGGGTCTGGTCCCGAGATCGCTCCTACGCGGGTCTGGTCCTGAGATCGTCTGGTCCCGAGATCGCTACTGCGCGGGTCTGGTCCCGAGATCGCTGCTGCGCGGGTCTGGTCCCGAAATCGCTGCTGCGAGGGTCTGGTCCCGAGATCGCTGCTGCGCGGGTCTGGTCCCGAGATCGCTGCTGCGCGGGTCTGGTCCAGAGATCGTCTGGTCCCGAGATCGCTACTGCGCGGGTCTGGTCCCGAGATCGCTGCTGCGCGGGTCTGGTCCCGAGATCTGGTCCCGAGATCGCTACTGCGCGGGTCTGGTCCCGAGATTGCTGCTGCGCGGGTCTGGTCCCGAGATCGTCTGGTCCCGAGATCGCTGCTGCGCGGGTCTGGTCCCGAGATCGCTACTGCGCGGGTCTGGTCCCGAGATCGTCTGGTCCCGAGATCGCTGCTGCGCGGGTCTGGTCCCGAGATCGCTGCTGCGCAGGTCTGGTCCCGAGATCGCTACTGCGCGGGTCTGGTCCCGAGATCGCTGCTGCGCGGGTCTGGTCCCGAGATCGTCTGGTCCCGAGATCGCTGCTGCGCGGGTCTGGTCCCGAGATCGCTACTGCGCGGGTCTGGTCCCGAGATCGTCTGGTCCCGAGATCGCTGCTGCGCGGGTCTGGTCCCGAGATCGCTACTGCGCGGGTCTGGTCCCGAGATCGTCTGGTCCCGAGATCGCTGCTGCGCGGGTCTGGTCCCGAGATCGCTGCTGCGCGGGTCTGGTCCCGAGATCGCTGCTGCGCGGGTCTGGTCCCGAGATCGCTCCTGCGCGGATCTGGTCCCGAGATCGCTACTGCGCGGGTCTGGTCCCGAGATCGCTGCTGCGCGGGTCTGGTCCCGAGATCGCTGCTGCGCGGGTCTGGTCCCGAGATCGCTACTGCGCGGGTCTGGCCCCGAGATCGCTGCTGCGCGGGTCTGGTCCCGAGATCGCTGCTGCGCGGGTCTGGCCCCGAGATCGCTGCTGCGCGGGTCTGGTCCCGAGATCGCTACTGCGCGGGTCTGGTCCCGAGATCGTCTGGTCCCGAGATCGCTACTGCGCGGGTCTGGTGAGAGGGGGAGTGGCCAGCTGTGCTCACTCAGTGTGTGTGTGTGAGAGGGGGAGTGGCCAGCTGTGCTCACTCATATACAGCTACACAGTGAACTCCGGGAAAACGCTACTTACACTCCGCTGCTTTCTTCGACCCTGTCTCTGGTCCTTCGCTGTGCTCACTCAGTGTCAGTGTGTGTGTGTGTGTGTGTGTGTGTGAGAGAGGGGGAGTGGCCAGCACTGTGCTCACTCAGTGTGTGTGTGTGTGTGTGTGTGTGTGTGAGAGGGGGAGTGGCCAGCTGTGCTCACTCAGTGTGTGTGTGAGAGAGAGGGGGAGTGGCCAGCTGTGCTCACTCAGTGTGTGTGTGTGTGTGTGTGTGTGTGTGTGTGTGTGTGTGTGTGTGAGGGAGAGTGGCCAGCACTGTGCTCACTCAGTGTGTGTGTGTGTGTGAGAGGGGGAGTGGCCAGCACTGTGCTCACTCAGTGTGTGTGTGTGAGAGGGGGAGTGGCCAGCTGTGCTCACTCAGTGTGTGTGTGTGAGAGGGGGAGTGGCCAGCTGTGCTCACTCAGTGTGTGTGTGTGTGAGAGGGGGAGGGGCCAACTGTGCTCACTCAGTGTGTGTGTGAGAGGGGGAGTGGCCAGCTGTGCTCACTCAGTGTGTGTGTGAGAGGGGGAGGGGCCAGCTGTGCTCACTCAGTGTTAGTGTGAGAAGGGGAGGGGCCAGCTGTGCTCAGTGTGTGTGTGTGAGAGGGGGAGTGGCCATATTTACATGATCACAGATTTTAAACCAGATGTAAAATGTCTCATAGTCTTGTGCTCATGCATGAGAGTTTGATTTCATCCCTAATTTGTGGTTTAACTGGCCGTGTTAAAACTGACAAACTTAAGAACAAAAGTGCAACACTCACTCTAGATAGAAAAAATTCTATCAATAAAACATAAAATACTAAATTTCTTGATGGAGTCTCTGTTGCCATCTAGACTTGCATCTCAAATGAACATAAACTGACTGTTACGACCCATCATGGTCTCTCCTATATGTTGCTCCTCAGATGTGTAGATTGTGTAGTTTTAGATGATTAATGTTAGAAGACTGTAAGTGTGAGCAAATGACTCACTCATTCATGTGGATGTAAATGCGGATTGTGCTTGTTCTGCTTGTGTTCTTTGAAACTGTAGCAATTTTTTTTAAATATGTTAATGCAAGGAAAAAATTATACGGAAAATTAGAGAAAATTGATGCAACCACCTTTTCCATATAGTGGAGCGGCTAAGTGATATAATCGTTCAGTTTATGAAACAAGCGTGAAAATTGGCATGAGCAGTCTCCATGGGTCACTTGACAAGAAAATTGTCCGAGCCACTTGAAATTTCAAGATGGCGGCCATTTTTCAAGATGGCCGACACCTTAGTGGAGCAGTTAAGTGATAATAGTGGTTTATTTGGTGATACAAGCATGAAAATTGGCATGAGCAGTCTCTGATGGTCACTAGACAATAAGCCACCCACAGCTACTTGAAATTTCAAGATGGCGGCCATTTTTCAAGATGGCCACCACCTTAGTGGAGCAATTAGGCTTAAGAAATCATTTAGTTGGTGATACAAGCATGAAAATTGCCATGAGCTGTCTCAAAGGGTCATTTGACAAGAAACCGCCCACAGCCACTTGAAATTTCAAGATGGCGGCCGTTTTTTTCAAGATTACCACCACCTAAATGGAGCAGTTAAGCGATATACAGTGAGGAAAATAAGTATTTGAACACCCTGCTATTTTGCAAGTTCTCCCACTTGGAAATCATGGAGGGGTCTGAAATTGTCATCGTAGGTGCATGTCCACTGTGAGAGACATAATCTAAAAAAAAAATCCAGAAATCACAATATATGATTTTTTAACTATTTATTTGTATGATACAGCTGCAAATAAGTATTTGAACACCTGTCTATCAGCTAGAATTCTGACCCTCAAAGACCTGTTAGTCTGCCTTTAAAATGTCCACCTCCACTCCATTTATTATCCTAAATTAGATGCACCTGTTTGAGGTCGTTAGCTGCATAAAGACACCTGTCTACCCCATACAATCAGTAAGAATCCAACTACTAACATGGCCAAGACCAAAGAGCTGTCCAAAGACACTAGAGACAAAATTGTACACCTCCACAAGGCTGGAAAGGGCTACTGGGAAATTGCCAAGCATCTTGGTGAAAAAAGGTCCACTGTTGGAGCAATCATTAGAAAATGGAAGAAGCTAAACATGACTGTCAATCTCCCTCGGACTGGGGCTCCATGCAAGATCTCACCTCGTGGGGTCTCAATGATCCTAAGAAAGGTGAGAAATCAGCCCAGAACTACACGGGAGGAGCTGGTCAATGACCTGAAAAGAGCTGGGACCACCGTTTCCAAGGTTACTGTTGGTAATACACTAAGACGTCATGGTTTGAAATCATGCATGGCACGGAAGGTTCCCCTGCTTAAACCAGCACATGTCAAGGCCCGTCTTAAGTTTGCCAATGACCATTTGGATGATCCAGAGGAGTCATGGGAGAAAGTCATGTGGTCAGATGAGACCAAAATAGAACTTTTTGGTCATAATTCCACTAAACGTGTTTGGAGGAAGAAGAATGATGAGTACCATCCCAAGAACACCATCCCTACTGTGAAGCATGGGGGTGGTAGCATCATGCTTTGGGGGTGTTTTTCTGCACATGGGACAGGGCGACTGCACTGTATTAAGGAGAGGATGACCGGGGCCATGTATTGCGAGATTTTGGGGAACAACCTCCTTCCCTCAGTTAGAGCATTGAAGATGGGTCGAGGCTGGGTCTTCCAACATGACAATGACCCGAAGCACACAGCCAGGGCAACTAAGGAGTGGCTCTGTAAGAAGCATATCAAGGTTCTGGCGTGGCCTAGCCAGTCTCCAGACCTAAAACCAATAGAGAATCTTTGGAGGGAGCTCAAACTCCGTGTTTCTCAGCGACAGCCCAGAAACCTGACTGATCTAGAGAAGATCTGTGTGGAGGAGTGGGCCAAAATCCCTCCTGCAGTGTGTGCAAACCTGGTGAAAAACTACAGGAAACGTTTGACCTCTGTAATTGCAAACAAAGGCTACTGTACCAAATATTAACATTGATTTTCTCAGGTGTTCAAATACTTATTTGCAGCTGTATCATACAAATAAATAGTTAAAAAATCATACATTGTGATTTCTGGATTTTTTTTTTTTAGATGTCTCTCACAGTGGACATGCACCTACGATGACAATTTCAGACCCCTCCATGATTTCTAAGTGGGAGAACTTGCAAAATAGCAGGGTGTTCAAATACTTATTTTCCTCACTGTAATTGTTTAGTTATTGACATAAGCATGCAAATTGGTATGAGCAGTCTCTAAGGGTTGCTTGACAAGAAAACACTCTCAGCCACTTGAAATTTCTATTTTCAAGATGGCCGACCCCTGGATCCTCAAAAGATCAATTTTCCGATAGAAATGTATTGGTTGTTTTTTCATTAAGGACGATTTGGTGTCATTTTATTTTATATGTTTTAGATTATTCTAAAGAACAACTTTTAACGCATCAAAATACAGTTGTGTTGATTTGTTGATTATAGATAGATTAGACAAGAGTGAATATCTGCACTACCAGGGCACACTGGTGATATATCACTGCTGTTAAACTCAGAGTGGGGTTCAATGTCAGCTAATTGTAAAGTTAGTATCCCAAATGCTGGATACGTGTGGGGACTGGATACGTGTGGGGACAGGCATTGAAGCGACATCCACAAATGCCGAGCCCATCCGACTGGGGATGGGTTAAAAAGGACGAAGAGTGGACTTCCAGTTTGTAGTCCAGAATAACTTTCAACCTGGTTCAGTTGTTGGGAGCTGACCAAATGTGGGTGCAACAAGGCATGTACTGGAAGGTGTAAGTGCTTCAGATATGGACTCAGTTGCACATGCCTATGTAGTTGCCCCTGCTAGAACCTATTTGCATGTTTCTTTTGCCAGTGTTAGTCCTCTATGTTTTCCGGTATAGGCCTATGGCTCGGCTTCCCCTCGCCACATCGGCACATCATGTTTTATTTTGTCACCAGACTATCACTGTAACATTTTCAGTTTAGTTCCTTAGTATTGTTTGAGATACTTTCTGTTTGTCATGGTTCCATGGCTGTGTCAGCCAGAGTCGCTGTTGCCTCTGGATCTGTTCTTATTGACATTCAGTATTAGTCATTGCTCAATTTTTTGTTTGGTGCACTGTCCGTTCAGCACCAAAACTGTGCTAATTTATTAATCTTATTTTTGTTTCCCCACCTCTCAGTATTAATTTGACATGTTTAATAACTGTTAGTTAAAAAAAAAAAACCTCCCTTGTGACTGTTACCTTGTCGTGGTAAGGGAGCTTGTGTACCTCAATGAACCCTGAGAGCTATGCCGGTGGGAGGCAACTCCTGACAGGCTTTTCCAAACTGGACAGGTCATGGGTGAGGAGTCAGACAAAACACAGTCAAACTACCTCTCTTGACAGAGTCTTTTGAGGAACCCAATACATTTCTATGAGAAAATGTATCATTTAAAGATCCACATGGCGTGCGGCAGTAATCCTGAAAAAATGCCACCATCTTGAAATTTTATGTTGCTGTGGGCGATTTCTTGTCAAATGACCCTTTGAGACAGCTCATGGCAATTTTCATGCTTGTATCACCAACTAAATGATTTCTTAAGCCTAATTGCTCCACTAAGGTGGTGGCCATCTTGAAAAATGGCCACCATCTTGAAATTTCAAGTAGCTGTGGGTGGCTTATTGTCTAGTGACCATCAGAGACTGCTCATGCCAATTTTCATGCTTGTATCACCAAATAAACCACTATTATCACTTAACTGCTCCACTAAGGTGTCGTCCATCTTGAAAAATGGCCGCCATCTTGAAATTTCAAGTGGCTCGGACAATTTTCTTGTCAAGTGACCCATGGAGACTGCTCATGCTAATTTTCACGCTTGTATCATAAACTGAACAATTCTGCCAAACATAAGCACTTAGCCGCTCCACTAATATGGCCGCTCTTTTTGGACCCAAGGAGAACGTTTTTAAAGGGGACATAAAATGAAAATCGGACTTTTTCCGTGTTTAAGTGCTATAATCGGGTCACCTGTGCTTCTACCAACACAGAAAACGGGAAAAGGTGAAACCCAGAAACTGTGTTCTGGAGAGCCTTTCCTGCAAGCATGACAAAACCGATCAGATTTCGCTCTCCTTCTGACGCATGAAGAGGATCTTATTATAATATCACCGGCCCTTAATCTGCACGTTTACACACACGACAAGCGACAACAGAGACCAGTTCTAACGCAGTGATGAAGATCCAGCAGAGCCTGAAGCTGTTCTGTGGTCGAGCACAGATGAGCACTGAACACTATTGACCAGAACATGTCACCGCTGTCTTATAAACACCTCAGGAACTGTGGACACTTGTGGAGAAGTTCAACATGATGATGAGATGATCAGTGTAACTCCACAACAACTACAGAAATGTCTCCGCTAACATTCAGAAGCTCTTCCTGAGTCTCTCCGTAAGGCTGCACTCGCTACTGGTTATACTGGGATTCTGGATGAGGGAGATTGGCCTGTTCTGTTATAGTTTCTGAAGCTCGAGTAAAGACTCCGCCCTCTTCTGGACAACAACAAAAAAAAAGTCAGTAATAAGAATAAATCATTCAAAAGTAAGAAGCTAAGCAATAATAACCCAGTGTTAGAGTAAAATACAAAAACAGTACAATATACAAGTATGCAACAATATCATAATTGCTCACAAGTTTTACCTTTACAATTGCGTAAAATTTTAAATCATTTTGCGTGAGTCACACCGTTTCATTTTATGAGTTTTGTATTTATGCAATGGGGAAAAATGGTTCCCTGTTACAAAGAATTGGCAACATTCCGATTGTTTTGCCTTTCAAGTGAATTTTTAGGTCTTCGATTGAACTTTGACCGCAATATTTATATATATTTTTTGTCAAATTGACATGAGAATGCGTCATCTTTTCCTTTTCTCCAGTAACTTTTTCTATAACCTGTAACTTATGTAAATGTACGATGACAAAAAGCTTATCTGTATTTAAAAGTATTCTTTGTAGATATGATTAAATTGTATGAAGAGTATAAACTGGCCAGCAAATCTGTTGGGATGATCTTGATAATTTTCAATTTATTTGTGTGGTTTGCTTTATGGTTTATGATTATTATTATTATTATTATAACATTTACGAATGACATTATAAATGTATATTTTGTTTATGTGCAATAAATAAATAAAAACTCTCTACATGGCTTTTTTATTTATTTTTATTATTATCCAACGAACTTTAGTAGTATACAATATAGCATATAGAATTGACATATTAATACATAAAAAAACATGCCAGAGTGTACAAATTGATTAATTTATCAAAAAAACTGAAGGCCTATATTAATTAAAGACATGACAAGTCTTTCTTGCTTTCCTATTGACAATGTTATCCAGACTGGTGCAATAATCCTTAGTCTCCTGAAGAAAATGAATAAATTTTGGCTCAATAATATTCAAATAGGATTGTGTTGCCTTGATCGTGTCCGCGTCACGAGCCCGCAGACAGCCCACCTCACTTCCGGCCCGCGAGCTTAGCGGTGTGTCGTCACGTCCTGTGTCCTGGAGCTCAGAGAAGATGGCGGCTGTTGCAGTGAGCTCTGACGGAGGCGTCGCGTCGCTGGACTCGGACTCGCTGTCGCCGCGCGTTCCCTCTCCGCCACCGGACCAGCCGCACCAGAACAACGCGCTGCTGGGACTCCCGATCGTGGCCATCGACACCATCCTCAACTTCCTATCGTACGACGAGATCAGTCTCCTGCGGCTGGTGAGGAAAACAATGAGCTGGACTGCAGTGGATCGGGCTGCGTCCCAACACTCGGCCAGTGCACTGCAGTCTCGCTGCCTAGTGAGCGAGTGAGCGCGCGCTCCCTACAATCACGGCATTTCCGGCCGTGTTATAGTATGGAAGATTGTTCCCGCCACGGGATTTTTTTTTTAAATATAAAATTACGACTTTTAAATTGCACAATTTTGGCTTTCCCCCCCCCTCACAATTTTGTTTGTCTCGCAAGTCTGACCTCCCCCCCCCCCCCTCTCTCAGAATTGCGAGATATAAACTCATAATTGCGACTTACGAGATACAAACAAGTCTAAATTGTGTGAGAAATGTTTTCAATTGCAAGAAAAATAGAATTGTGAGAATAGAACTTTTTTTTATTCCGTGGCCGCAAAAAAAAAAAAAAAGATTTGTGAGATGTTTGTTCAGTTTATAACTAGGGATATAGGCCTAAACTCGCAATTGTGATTTAAAGTAATTTTTTTTTTAATTCCGTGTCGGAAACAAGCTTCCATATGATAGTCTTGAAGTCAACATTTGTTATTATTGATTTGTAAAAATATTACAATATCAGTGAAACGGGCTGCGTCTCGACACTCGGCCAGTGCACTGCAGTCTCGCTGCATTACCAGCCGTGATAGTGTGGAAGATTGTTCCCGCCACGGATTTTTTTTTATTTTTTATTACGACTTTTAAATTTCACAATTTTGATTTTTTTTTTTTCCTCCTCACAATTTGTTTGTCACGGAATTTTCCCTCTCCGAACTGCGTGATATAAACTCATAATCGCGAGATTAAAACAAGTCTGAATTGTGTGAGAAACATTTTCAGTTGCAAGAAAAATGTAATTTATTTTGTGGCCGAAAAAAAAAGAAAAGATTTTTAAGATCTAAATTCAGTTTATGACTTGGGATATTTGCAACAATGTTCTTCCACAAAATGCATGCAGTTTTGTTTTTTAACCACTAGAGGGACCTTTAACCAAAAACAAGTGTGTAGCATCATCTTTAATCGCGTGCCGAAAGTAGTCGGGCTGTCACAAAACAACCTCATAACAGTCACACACACTATGCATATAATAAGTGTGTATGCTGCATAATTTGAGGCCGAACTGTTCTGTTCCTGCAGGTGTGCAAACGCATGGATGTGATCTGTCAGCGCATGCTCAACCAAGGCTTCCTGAAGGTGGAGCGCTACCACAGCCTGTGCCAGAAGCAGGTGAAAGCCCAGCTGCCCAGGTGAGGCTCGTTCTCATCAGCTTAATGCTAACGTTCGTTAGCCGATCAGCTCGAGGTTACACCCGTAACCAGGGATGCTCATTACGGTTAACTTTCCCGACCGACAACCGCCGCTCGTTATCCGAGTATTACCCGTTAAAGGGATAGCATTAAGCTTTGTATCAGTAGAAACCTGTGGTATTTTCGGATTACCGTGCTTCCCTCCCTCATATCCCCCTGAAAATGCCTTTTGACAGTATCTGTACGAACCGTGAGTTCAGTGTTCACTCGCCCTCATGTACGGGAAGGAAGATCTTTTGAAACAATGTTGGAAACCAAATATGCGTGAAAAAACGAGTCGACAAAGTATTTTCAGTGTGATCCACTGAAGAAAGTCACACAGGTTTGGAACGACGTGAGGGCGAGTGAACGATCACATTTATTCTTTGGTTTTTAAGAGGCAAATTAAATCAAGGCACAAGTATTTCTGTATCACAAATACCAACAACAAAATTTATTTCTAAAGCACATTTAAACACAATATAGATTGATCCAAGTGCTGTACGAAGTGTCAGTCTACATGACAATTACACGTTTCAAAAAGCTAAAAAATAAAGATTTGATTTAAGAGTAGATTTAGAAATGTCCAGTGAAGGAGCAGACCTCACATGATCCGGGAGAGCGTGGCAAAGCTTGGGCCGGGCCACAGGAAAGCCCCGATCACCCTTAGATTTGTAGCTTTCACAGTTCAGAGCGGGATCTAAGTGCCCTAGCTGGACAGTATAGCACAGCAAGACCACTAATGTACCTGGTGCACGGCCAGACAACGCCTTATATACAGACACAGGGATCTTAAAATCAACTGTGAGTTTAATGGGAAGCCCGTGAAGGGATGCTAAAACAGGGGAGATATGATCCCTCTAAGGCAGGGCTATTCAAATACATTTGCAGGGGGGCCAAACTAGGAAATTCCTAAATTTGT
Source organism: Squalius cephalus (assembly GCA_022829025.1). NCBI lineage: Eukaryota > Metazoa > Chordata > Actinopteri > Cypriniformes > Leuciscidae > Squalius > Squalius cephalus. The sequence goes on along the minus strand of CM040811.1, from coordinate 1,807,044 downwards.
GAGGGCCGGACGGACAAATTGATATCAGCTAAAGGAAATTAAAATATACTATATACTAAGGTACATAATATATGAAATAAAATAAGGTACATTATTCTTTTGGTTTCCTTTATTATTTCAACACATTCAACTTGTATTGATTAGGCACAACAAAGTGCAAAACTGCAAATACTGAGACATATACACAGCTTTTAAAACAGTAAACATAAGTAATATCTTACATATATATATATATATATATATATATATATATATATATATATATATAAATCAAACAATCAAAATAAAGCTGTCATAAGTGCAAAACTGCAACTGCAGTTTCAAGTATCAAATCTTATATGGGGAAATAACAACATTCAAATATCCCTGAAGTATATCTTTCAGACAGTGAGTACACATTTTAAAACTAGAAAAAACATTTCAAGTGTACAGTAAAATCTGCTAACTATGTGCTGTAAACATACTCTTGATGAAAACTATCTAATAACAAGAATATTTCTTTCCTCATTCCTCATCCTCAGTCTCAGTAAACACACAGGTCTATCGGTCCCTCGCTTGCTTGCCGTAGTTGGCACAGTAAATAGCCTAAGTACTTCTCCGTCCATTCACTCTGAAACTTACGATTTTTTTCTGTCAACTTTGCGGTTTGGCAGCAGTTTGGCTTGGACAACGCCATGTTAGATGCGTCATAGGCAGCGTGAGAACATCGAATCAGTGAGAATGAGTGTTTGTCACCATGGATACGACCAGCTCCGCTCTAGAATCTTTGCCTGTACATTTGTCTGTGCGCCGCAGCAGGTTCGTAGATTTTTTTTAGACTTTTTTTTTTTAGACTTTTTTTTATTTTTATTTTTTTAATCTGCCGCAGGCCAGAATAAATTTCATTCGGGCCAAATTTGCCCCCGGGCCGCTATTTGAATAGGCCTGCTCTAAGGTATGGCCTCTCTTTTAAGACCCACTCAAAAGTCTCATTTTGAACAACTTGCAATTGGGGCTGGGCGATAAAACGATAATTATCGGGATATAATTTTTCTCGATAAAACGATATCAATAGTTCGATAAATGATTATGCGCCAAAAGCGGAACGAAACTCATTTGAACCGCGCGCCACACGGACCCTTTATCCGCTCGGCTCAACGTCCAAACGGCAGCGCGAGCTCACTAGAGGAGATGCGTTTACTCTGATCGCTCTCGTCATGAGATCCAGTGAGAAGCGCTTGAGTTCAGCGAAGAACACAGTGTCTCCGTGATTTAAACCAGTTTAAAGGCAGATGAAACAACGCTGACTAACAGGAGAAACACTGTGCGCAGCGATACTGTCAGAAGTCTTTTCCGTCTACAATCTCCCATCATTTACCATGGATTTACTGTAAGGTTAGCCTAGTAATATTAACTGCACCATGAAATCTGGGATATACATATTGAATTGTATTATATTATTAATGTAGACGATGTATTAAAGGACTGATGGAATATAATTACAGTATTTAATAACGTATTTAGGCTACTGTTTTTCATACAAATACCATAGAAACCATAAAGTTACATTTTGCCATGATAGTGAGGTTATCATGATCTAAATGCATGATACTGGATGACCAATGGTTAAGTTTAATAAAACTCAAACAGTCAGAGTATTACATCTTACCAAATAAAAATGAGCACATGCAGAAACTAAGAAATTAATTGTCCAATAAATATATTTATTTTGTTAAGGAAAAATGACAAATGTTTGAATGTTCTACCTCAGATTTGTGAAATGTTCACCAGTTTGGCAAGTGTTTGTCCTGATATGTTCTGACAATGAAGAGTAGTTTAAAACCACAATTAACGCTCTGGTTTCTACAACTTTCACTTAGGAGCAAAAATCTGCCTTTAAACTTGAAAGAAATAAAGATTTGATTGACTTTTATCGTGATAATTATCGATATCGACTGATATAAAAAAAAAAAGATCGTGATATTTTTTTTTTGGCCATATCGCCCAGCCCTACTTGCAATCGAGATGTGAAGATTGAGACCAGAATAAAGAGTTGCAATGATCTACAAGTGCATGAATCGCAACTTCTAAATCTTTACTTGAAAGAAGATTCTTCAACTTTGCAATAGATCTTAAATGTAAAAAGCTTCCTCTAATAACAGCACTAATTTGCTTATCAAAAAATAGTGAAGAGTCAAAGATCACTCCAAGGTTTTTGATTTGTTTGCGTACATGTGTTGAGAGAGGACCTAACTGCAGGACAACCCAGAATTAAAACCTGTTTAATCCTCATTTAGCTGCAGAAAGTTGTCATCCTCCTCTTGATATCATGTACACATTTCAATAACACATCGAATGTAGCAGTGGTGTCAAGCCTTACTGGAAAGGAGAACTGAGAATCGTCTGCAGAACAGTGATATGAAATGTTGTATTTCTGAGAAAAGCGGGCCAAGGGAAGCATATAAAGGGAAAACAATAAAGGTCCCAAACCGGATCCCTGGGGCACACCACACATATCAGGCGCAGATGATGAGGAAACATGTCCTACATTTACAGAGAAAGTCCTATTCTCGAGTGCCGTTGACACCTACCGTACACTGGAGCCGCGCAAGAACAATGTTGTGGTCAATGGTATCAAATGCAGCGCTCCGGTCCAACAAAACCAGCACAACACCCGAGCCTGGATCCAGAGCAAGCAGGACTTCATGTGTAACCCTCACCAGAGCCGACTCAGTGCTAATGATCTAAATATACAACACAGAGCAGCTTCTCACTAATAAACAGGACAAACACTGTCACACACCGGACGATAACTATAACGATAAAGATATAGGTGTAAAAATCCTTCTAAATGTGAAATAGCAGAATCCACACACGGCACAACTATAACAGAGACGGCACAGAGGGACGATGAAAACATTGACTCGACCGCAGCCGCTTCTTCGCTCAAGACGTCTCAAATGATCCAGATTACACACATTTACACACCCTCATTATGAGATGAGATTCAGGCAGTGTTGTGATTAAACTTTACCTCATGTCAGTCCCTCCAGTTTTTCGCGATTCCGCGATCGCTGAATACAACGCAAAATCAACAAATTGTCGCATTTTTTTGCGATCCTGCATAATTCCTAATTTAACCGCAAAATAATCACAAAAATGAAAAAGACCTCACAAAACATTAAATTATAATCACCCAATTGAAATATCTCTAGTTTAATTAAAGTTTCAATGCATTTTACGTGGATACAGATGTTGCGCACGCGTGATGTCTGTGAGCGGTCTGTCAGAAACATGGCGAAAGAAAATTAGTCTCACCTGCCCTCTCACATAAGCGCCAAGGAGCGGGCTAAGCAATATCCTGATATATTGCACGAGAGCATGCACGAGAGTGGGGGTAAATTGTTTTGTGTTGACCGAGTGACTGCCTGACTGCAGTGTGTGTGTGTGTGTGTGTGTGTGTGCGTGCGTGTGCGTGTGTGTGACTGACTGCGTGTCACCGCCTGTCAGCGTAAATTCTCTTTATAGCGCCTGAACAAATACACATAGCAACAATTACTTCAAAATATTCATCTTGGTGAGTATTTACGTAAAACTATCAGTAATAACTGATTGGGACGTTTGTCATTACTGTAGTAGGTCTTAAAGTGACAGTAACCTAATTTACCTGCTGTTGTCAGTGTTGTTAATGTTAATCAAGCAACAACAATAGGCTACAGCACAATAAAAAAAAAAACGTAAATTATCCTCTGTTTGTAACTGTATCCTTGTATTTATTTGTCCTGTTTTGTTTCTTTTTGTTATTTGTTCCTTTGTTCTTATTTCATTACTGAGTGTTTACTTGATTATTTAAATCATTTCTTGGATGTTCCTGGTTGGGCCCATAGGTTGTTTTAAAAGTTAATTTGATGAGAATTTGATTAGACCAAAATAAACAAGCTTTATGCATTTTGTTTGTGATCTGTGTCATGTATGACTATTGTGCATCTGACATAATACTTTTATGGTAAATGTGATGTCCTAATTATAAAATATAAAAATCGCAATTTTTTTTCACAAATTTCTGGAAATTACCACCACAAAATCAGTCATTTTGATCGCAAAAATCACACAAAAAAATCGTGAAATCCTGGAGGGACTGTCATGTAAACACAATACTTGGATCATATCGATGCGCTTAAGTTCATAATCACAGTGGAAAATGTGATGTACGCCGACTTTAATCACACATGTAAAGAGTTTAATGGCGTTTGTTCCACTCTGGCGTGTGTGTTTGTGATGAACACGGATGGCGTTTCAATGCACCGGTTCGTAAACGTAGCGGTAAAGAAGAAATCAGATTTATGGGCTGCTGAAGAAACTGAGTTCATGTTGGCAATGTTGCGCAACATAAATATAATGCAGTTTATTGATGGTCAAAAACATCAGAATGAAGACACTTTTAGGCTTGTCAACTACAAATACTCCCATAGAAATGTGTTTTACACCTGATTAAAACAGTGTTCAGTAACACACTTACTGTATGAGTTCATCATCTGTGCTGAGTGTGCATATGGCAATAATGGCAATAAAAACAACCACATATCATAGAGCAGTGGTTCTCAACTCCAGTCCTCGGGACCCGCTGCTCTGCACATTTTGTATGTCTCCCTTATTTAACACACCTGAACCAGATCATCAGCTTGTCAGGAGAGACTCCATGAACTGAACTGAGTGTGTCAGATAAGAGAACCACTGTCATAGAGAATAATCAGAGTAATGAAAACTGCATGTAGACGGGAGTGAAGAGCTTTGATTGTGTAACTGGAAATATTCACAGTTTTGGTGCTCATGATGTAAACCCTTGTCATCGACTCGGTTTTCAGTTTTCTTCCCTGGATATGTAACCGACTCAAATCACTTGTTTCCCGAATTAACTTTTTTTTTTACTTGAAATGTAAAACGTATCAAATTGAAGTCTCTTTTGCCACCAAGGCTGCATTTATTTATACTGAAAAATACCCAGTAATCTTGTGCATATATATATATATATATATATATATATATATATATATTCTACCGGTCAAAAGTTTTAGATTGGTAAGATTAATGTTTTTAAAAGTATCTTCTGCTCACCAAGGCTGCATTTATTTGATTAAAAAATAAAAAAACAGTAATATTGTGAAATATTATTCCAGTGTAAATCATCTGTTCTCTATGTGAATATACAGTAAAGTGTAATTTATTCCTGTGATCAAAGCTGAATGTTCAGCATCATTACTCCAGTCTTCAGTGTCACATGATCCTTCAGAAATCACTCTAATATGATGATTTGATTATCAAGAAACATTTATGATTATTATCAATGTTGAAAACAGTTTTTTACATTTTTATTTCATGATGCTATGATGAATAGAAAGTCCAAAAGAACAGCATTTATCTGAAATCTAAAGCTTTTGTAACATTAAACACTACCCTTCAAAAGTTTGGGGTCAGTAAGAATTATAATTTTATTTTTGGGGGAAAGAAATAAAATAAATCAATACTTTTATTCATCAAGGATGAGTTAAACTGATCAAAAGTTACAGTAAAGACATTTATAATGTTAGAAAATATTCTATTTTAAATAAATGCTGTTCTTTTGAACTTTATATTCATCAAAGAATTTTGAAAAAAATTGCACACAACCGTTTTCAACACTGATAATAATCATAAATGTTTCTTGATAATCAAATCCTCATATTAGAGTGATTTGTGAAGGATCATGTGACACTGAAGACTGGAGTAATGATGCTGAACATTCAGCTTTGATCACAGGAATACATTACACTTTACTGTATATTCACATAGAAAACAGCTGATTTACACTGGAATAATATTTCACAATATTATTGTTTTTTTGCATTTTAATTTACTAAATATAGCCTTGGTGAGCAGAAGAGACTTCATTTAAAAACATTAAATCTTACCGATCTAAAACTTTTGACCAGTAGAGTGTGTGTGTGTGTGTGTGTGTGTGTATATATAGCCGCTCTGGAGTAAACCGTGATGTCATCGTCCAGCTCAGTTCTCATATAATGGTGTCAATGCAGGAGATCAATAATATTGTTGAAAATTAAAATAAATGTTAAATTTAAGTGTGTTCATGTGAGTTATCGGTTCATATTCAGATCCTAAGTAGAGCTGAGTCCCTCAAAACACACAAGTGTCTTTATCTCAGTCTCAGTTCTGCTCGTGTGAGGCTGATGTCCGCTGAGCTGTGCATGTTTGACGGCCTCTCTTCTCCTCAGGAGGGAATCTGAGCGCAGGAATCACTCGCTGGCTCGTCACGCAGACATCCTGGCGGCGGTGGAGACCCGTCTGTCCCTGCTCAACATGACCTTCATGAAATACGTCGACTCCAATCTCTGCTGCTTCATCCCTGGAAAGGTACATCTGCACTTCTGTTCGCTCTGATGCATACGGTTAGCATCAGAGCTGGACAATTAATCATTAAGAGATCGCAATCTCAATAGATATGAAACGCTGTCTTTTCATCATCACAGTATCAGTATTACAGTGAGTCTCTAACACAGAAGTACTGGGATAAAAGTTTATAGTTCAGATATAAACACTGATATCTATGGTAGTGATCATAAATAGTAAATCACCTTTTGATGCTACAAATAAAGATTGTATCAGTTACATCATCACACCAGTAGGTGGAGACAAGAGACTGTTAGAAAATGTGTTTTTCATTGAAACATTTGTTCAGAAACGCTGATTCATCCAGTAATGTACAGTAATTTTATTTTGAATGTTTTTTATTATGATCATTTTTATATAATAATTACCCAGAGGACAGCATAATGCATATTCAGTTATGGACTAAAATATTTACAGGTGATTGTACTGCTGTTACTGAATTATGTTGTTACGAGTAAATATGATTATTGATGGGTTTTCACTGCAAACACAATAATGCTGCAAACAGCTTTACAGATTCTGAGAAAGACTCTGGTCATCTTTAGGTTGCAGATAATAAAAGTCCTACAAAATCAGTCGAACCGATCCAGTCAGCCAAGATGGATTAATATCCGCTTCTGTGCTTTCGTGAGCATGAGAATCAAGGTCAGGTTTGGTTAGTACTTAAAGTCCCCCTGTAGTCAATCATTTGATCCCTTAAAACTCCAAAATGTATGTAAAATTAATGTAACTCGACACCCTTGCCTCATTTAGTATGCGCGGTTCTATGAATATGCAAATGAGCCCCGCCTCCACTCACTCACTCAGCTCAGAGACCCACTGGTTGACGATCACACGTTGATCTGATTGGTTACAAGGTTTAGGGCTGAACGATATTCTGTTTTAACATCGACATCGCGATGTGCGAATGAGCGATAGTCGCATCGCCGGAACATGCGATGTGAAGGTAGTAGCACCCATGGTGTATTGAGAGAACGGCAGCACCAGGGTAGCACACAGTAAACACGAGTTTGTTGTATGGCTTTTTGCTGGGGTGACTTGCATGTTCCGCGTGCTTGCACAGTGATTGGTTCGCTGTGCCGCTGCTCACCGCTCACAGCCAACACTCACTGGCATCCTAGAGCTAAAAATGGGCGACGAAGAGGATCCGCCACAAAAAAAAAAAAAAAAATGATTTCGTACAAAAAAGAAAGTCAAAATCAGCTATTTGGGACTATTTCGTCTACAAAAAGGAGGATGTTGACCAAAAAGAGGTACTTTGCTGTAGTGTTATAAAGTTGTGGATGGTTGTCTTTTTTTAAAAGTATTTTATTTTTCGTGTTCGCATTTATGAGGAAAAAACAATGTTACGTGACAGTTCTCCATTACGGACGTGACCGTTATGAAAGCGGCACTAAAAGACTGCTTTAAAACTTTCACAGAGACCTCAAACAGAAAGCAAAAAGCCTTTCTTTAAAGCGAATTTCGTTTTGTATTAATTGTATCTTAATTTTAATCAGTGTTTCATTATCCAGTTTCCTGGATTTAATAAATAAAAAGTAAATATAGCAGACATAATCACGACACGGAGGCGCCAGCGCCTGAATCCATGAACCGAAACTCAGCGTATAAGGTAGCCTACTCGCCTCACACACCTAAAAAAATATATATAAATATATCTATTATCTAGAGAAATCTCTACTTTTAAACAGAACCATTCAAAACAAAATAAAACTATGTAATCCGTATGAAAAGTGCATTTCTCTCCCACGCGATCACTACTGCGAAGATGAAGATCGTCAACTTCATATTTACAGAAAACACTTGTTTATTAATAAACAATTAAAATGTCTCATTGTAATATTTTACATGTTCATAATCATTACTTTTGCTGGTTCTTTGTGACAGCTTTTAAGTGCCGTTTACATGAACGCGTCACTGCATCAGCACCGAGAACACAGAGACACAGAGAGAGAGAGAGAATAAGATTTTTTGACACATATTTTTTTCGAATTCTGACAGAAATATGTTCTAATTTTGGAATAAAATATTAAGTGGCCTTTTTGTCACTTGTAATGAAGCTTGCTTAGTGAAATTATTAATATCATGGAATGGTATAGGCTAATTATTGACTTTAGCCTGGATTGATGGCACGCAATATCGCAATATATATCGTTGTGAAAAAAATATCGCAATGTAATTTTTTTTCCAATATCGTGCAGCCCTAGTTTGTGACGTCAGAAACACCAGCGATTTCAAAGTGTGTTTTTGAGACTGTCTTTGGTTCACTGCAGTTTTAAGGAGAAAATACTCAGCAATGCTGTCGACTTATGAATTTACACATGGTTTGCCTTAAAGCAGATTAAAAACACCATATAGACACATAAACTACACTAAAAGCTGGATTTACACCACAGGGGGACTTTAACGTTCCACACAGTCAACAAATGCAAACCTCCAATGATGTGTAAAACACGAAGAGGTTTCTTGTGTCTAGAAAGGTGTTTGTTTTCAACCCTGTCCTGAGGATCTCAGCGTGTTTGTTGGAGACAGTGAGCCCTAAAGGGTTAATTCCCACGAGAATGAAGGGCTCATCATCTGAAACAATCAGCCTTTAGTTCAGCTGTCTTTAGTCATGTGACAGTAATCAGAGTCATGAGGAACGCTGTAATCATGCTAATCTCGTAGGGTGTGTCGTAGGTCAGAAACCTTTCTTGAGGAAATGCAAACGCTCAGAAAGGATTATGCAAAAGTCTATAAAGCATGAATGGCATGAAGGCCTGAAGCAGTGAATGCAAATCAAGTGTTTATCATTTGTGTGACAGAGATGATGAGATTTGCTGTCATCAGGTTTAAGAGATCTGAAACGAAACCGAAAACTTTTTCATTGGTAGCAGAGTGTGTTTCTGCCTGGACGTCTAAGCAACAGCAGAGTGTTAAACGTTTTATTGAAAAAGGTCTATTTTTGTAATAAATATTTTTGTTTTGACGCCTACATCAGCGCCATGATTGCATGGATGTAGGCTATAATTACAACATGCTAAAACAGGCTAGCAACATGGTAAAACAGGCAGGCTAGCAACATGCTAAAACAGGCTAGCAACATGGTAAAACATAACAAATGAGTTCAAACTTGCTAGACACATGCTGACATGTTAGCAACATAAAACGTGTTAAATCATAGTGAAACATGCTAGTAACGTGTTAAATCATGCTAGCAACACGTTGACAATGTGCTAATTCATGCTACGGCACTAAATCATGTTAGAAACATGCTAGCAATGTGTTAATTGTTGCTAGCATAAATTAGCACTGTGTTAACATGATTTAACATAGCTAAGCTATGATAGAAACATGTTTATTCATGATAGAATCATGTTAAATGTATTAAATCATGCTAGCAATTTGTTTGTGTTAACAACATGCTATGTGTTAATTCAGGTTAGAAACAAGCTTCCCTAGCAACCACACATAATACTCTAGCAAAACTTGTTGATTTGCTTTTTACGAATTGAAAGTCGCGTGTGATTTGACTGTTGTCTTCTGCCCCCTGCAGGTGATCGACGAGATTTACCGTGTTTTGCGGTATGTGAACTCCACGCGCGCGCCGCAGCGAGCGCACGAGGTGCTTCAGGAGCTGCGGGATATCTCCTCCATGGCCATGGAGTACTTCGATGAGAAGATCGTCCCCATCCTGAAGAAGAGGCTTCCCGGTGCCGACCTCTCCGGCCGCCTGATCGGATCCGCTCCGGGTACGGCTGCCATTTAAAGACTAGCTAACTTATCTTGACATTTTTATTGATCTAAAACTCAAAATGATTAGCAGAACATGAAGTCGACCCTCCGTTCCATTGGCTTTCTTCTGGATCATTTTCCAAAAACAGGACTAGTTTTTTCTTTTTTCTTTCAGGAAAATTTTTCTCCCAAATCTCATTTATTCGTAATCATTATAAATTAGGCCTCATTCGAAAGCTCAAACGCTCAAAGTTCATCCTGTGAAATCAGTTTTGAAATTGCACATTGCATTATCGTGCTTTAAAGTCTTCTAGCAGGCTCCTCCCCCTGAGGGCGGTGTCACATTTCACATTTTACTGCACTATTTTGTAATCTAAACCATTTCTAAACTTGACAGAACACGTATTGTTGGAAAGGTCTGACACTCGAGGTTCCGTATTTGGCCGCTGTTTTGTGATAGAAGTGGCAGAAATGTTTTAATTTATTAAACATAAACAAAACAAAATCCCATATGAACCTCAATTTTTGAGATATCAGCTTCAAATTTGGAAGACAGCTTGGTTAGACATATCTTTGATTTTCCACCAATTTCCAACTTCTTTTTGAAAATATAAATATAGTATAAAATAAAAAAATATTTAGTACATTTCATTTGCAACTTTTTTACACTTTCATTTTTGGAAGTGCATTAAATATTCACATATATGCTCAAAAAGTGAGATTAACAGGTTAAACCATTTTAAATGGCAGTGTTTTAATCCAAACTTTTTCTAAACTTGACAGAACACTTATTGTTGGAAAGGTCATATGTTCAGGCCGCTGTTTTGTGATAGAAGTGACAGAAATGTTGTAATTTATTTTTTGGTAAAACGTCTAAACAAAATCCCATAGAAACCTCAATTTTTGAGATATCAGCTTCAAATTTGGAACAGAGCTTGGTCAGACATATCTTTGATTTTGCACCAATTTTAGAGTCCAATTTCTTTTTTAAAATATGTATTTAATGTAAAATAAAAAAAAGGTTAGTACATTTAATTTGCTTTACAATAAACTTCTACAACTTTTTTACACTTTCATTTTTGGAAGTGCATTAAATATTCACGTTTATGCTCAAAAAGTGAGGTTAACAGGTTAAACCATTTTAAATGACAGTGTTTTAATCCAAACTGTTTCTAAACTTGACAGAACACATATTTGAGACTTGAGGTTCCATATTTGGCCGCTGTTTTGTGATAAAAGTGGCAAAAATGTTTTAATTTGTGACGGGCTAATTTTTGGTAAAACGCCTAAACAAAATCCCATAGGAACCTCAATTTTTGTGATATCAACTTCAAATTTGGAAGACAGCTTGGTTAGACATATCTTTGATTTTCCACCAATTTTAGAGTCCAACTTCTTTTTAAAAATATAAATATAGTATAAAAGAAAAAAATATTTAGTACATTTCATTTGCAACTTTTTTACACTTTCATTTTTGGAAGTGCATTAAATATTCACATATATGCTCAAAAAGTGAGATTAACAGGTTAAACCATTTTAAATGGCAGTGTTTTAATCCAAACTTGACAGAACACATGTTGTTGGAAAGGTCATATGTTCAGGCCGCTGTTTTGTGATAGAAGTAGCAGAAATGTTTTAATTTATTTTTTGGTAAAACGTCTAAACAAAATCCCATAGAAACCTAAATTTTTGTGATGTCAACTTCAAATTTGGAACACAGCTTGGGTAGACATGGCTTTGATTTTCCACCAATTCTAGTGTCCAATTTCATTTTTTAAATATGTATTTAGTATAAAATAAAAAAATGTTTAGTACATTTAATTTGCTTTATGCTTTCATTTTTCGAAGCGCTTCAAATACTCACATTTACACAGTTTTAACTGCCAGTGTTTCTAACCCGCCGGGCTCTGTCTCACTCCTCTGTCCCGCAGTGGCCGGTCCCTCCACCTCTCTCACCACCATGTCCCTGTTGGCCAAAAACACCCCGTCGCGGTCGGAGATGACGAAGGTGCAGCAGCAGGTGAAGGTGAACGGGGCGTCGGTGGCGGCTCTGCGGCGGGAGATGCAGGAGGTGCGCGTGAAGCAGCTGGAGCAGCAGAAGCAGCTCCAGGACCAGGAGCAGAAGCTGCAGGAGCAGTCGCAGGTGATCGGAGAGCAGAACGCCCGGCTGGCCGAGCTGGAGCACAAGCTCAGGGAACTGATGGACAGTGCGGTGGGCGGCTCCTCCTCCTCCTCCTCCACCCCTGCTCCAGCCGTGTCCTCTTCATCCGGCGCGGGTCCGGCGTCAGCCGAGGGCGAGAACGGCCTGTGTCTCAAACGACCCCGCAAGTGCTCGGATCTCCCACGCCACTCCAAACGCCTGCGTAGCAAGAAATAGAGGGACGTTTCGTCTGTACTTGTGTTTTTTTTTTTTTTTTTTTTTTAAGTTTTTGTTTTGCTTCCTTAAAGCTATATCATTTTTTTTCTCGACTTATGATGACGCGAGTATCACGCGGAGATGAAAAGCTAAAAAAAAAAGAAAAACAGGAGGGAGAGGGGTATCTTTTTGTTTTATCAGACACGTATTACACTAATATGCGTTGACTTCTGTTTCTAAAGGTTGAGGATTTGCCTTTAATGTTTACCCAACCTTCATGCCAACATTAAGACATTGCAAGAAGCTTTAGTCAATCAACCGCAAGAACGTTTCGTGGAAAAGGTGAACCTGAAGAGACGGCCGTAGCTTCAACCATTAAGTCATTCGTTTAATTGTGTACGAAGTGAAGACTTCGGATCCCCTTCTTGAAATGGAGAACGCGAGGTGTTCGACACCTGACTGCTAAGTTATATTGTTATATAAATGGTAAATATCAGCTTTGTTCTATGTTCTGAGAGTGAAGTATTTCCTCTGAGATGTGCCTGGACGGTATGAGCGAGTCGGTGGTCTTGCAGACGTCTGCAGCTGTAGCATACATGATTATATTGTTTGTCTGAAGATCGTCCATCACTGAGGATAGTGTCTTGTAGGTGTCAATGCCATGTTGTACCTGCCACTGTTTGTAGGTGTATACTTTACTGCAAATAGATTTGTGTCAGTGCAATAAAAATTGTGGAAAGCCTTGTTACTAGGAAAGTAAATAATTGATGTTCAAGTTCGTTTATGCCTCAAGGCACGGTTTTACTAACCTGATACTGTTACTCCGTCATTCCAGCGGCAAAGATTCAACGTGTTCCCGAAGCACAATATGGCCTTTCGTTCTTAACTCAGCGAGATCTGGCCTAAAGTGCTCGAGGAACAGAGTTTGAGCCACAGGTGAGGGTCATATACTTCAACACTGCTGCGTATCAGCCGTATTTGCACATCAGGTCTAAACATGCGGACTGGAGGAATTGTAGATCAAATTTACAGATTTCTAATTCAGGGAAGTTAGAGGGGGATAAATTGGGTTTGTGATCAGGCAGATTATTATAGAAGCTTGTTTCTGCCACGGAACAAAAAATAACTTTATCTCACAATTCTGGCTTTTTTCTCAGAATTTCAAGTTTATATCTTAATATCGAGAAAAAAGTCAGAATTTCAAGTTTATATCTTAATTGCGAGAAAAAAGTCAGAATTTAAAGTTTATATCTCTTCATTGAGAAAAAAGTCAATTTAAAGTTTATATTCTTAATTGTGAGAGTCATAATTTTAAGTTTATATCTCTTAATTTATGAGAAAAAAGTCATAATTTCAAGTTTATATCTTAATATCGAGAAAAAAGTCTGAATTTCAAGTTTATATCTTAATATCGAGAAAAAAGTCAGAATTTCACGTTTATATCTCTTAATTTATGAGAAAAAAGTCAGAATTTCAAGTTTATATCTTAATATCGAGAAAAAAGTCAGAATTTCAAGTTTATATCTTAATATCGAGAAAAAAGTCAGAATTTCAAGTTTATATCTCTTAATTTATGAGAAAAAAGTCAGAATTTCAAGTTTATATCTTAATATCGAGAAAAAAGTCAGAATTTCAAGTTTATATCTTAATATCGAGAAAAAAGTCAGAATTTCAAGTTTATATCTCTTAATTGTGAGAAAAAAGTCAGAATTGCAAGATAAAACTCATTTAAAAAGGTAATTGCTAATTCTCTCACAATTCAGATTTTGTTCTTGTAATTCTGAGTTTTAATCTCACAATTCTGACATTTTTCTCAGAATATAAACTCCCAATTAAAGGTAATTCTGACTTTTACGCAATGGTGAGTTTCTCACAATTTTGACTTTTCTCAGAATAAAAACTCGCAATTATGAGGAAAAAATGGAAATTTCAAGATATAAGCTCAGTAATTACGACTCATCTCAATTCAGACTTTTTCTTGCAATTTTAAGTTTTACAAGTCTTTTTTTATTGCAACTGGTTTTAACTGGTTTTAAAGTTTTTTGCAACCATGTTTAATGCACATCTGACTTTACTTATAATATAAACTGCCAATTACAAGAAAAAGTCAGAAGTCCGAATTATCAGAGTCAGGATTGTGAGAAAAGTCAGAATTATCTTTTAATTGCTATCTTATATCATGCTATTCTGACTTTTTTCTTGTAATTGCCAGTTTATGTTTTGAAAAAAGTCAGAATAAACTTGCAATTAAAAGATAATTCTGACTTTTCTCACAATACTGTTTCTCACAATTCTGACTTTTATCTCAGAATATGAACTCACAATTGGGAGAAAAGTTATAATTCCCTTTTTTTTTTTTTTTTTTTTTTTTCATTCTGTGGCATAAACAAGCTTCCATAGATGAGAACCTGCACCTCTGAACTTAAAATCATGCTCAAAATGTTGCAAATGTTGCAAGCTGTTCTAGAGCTGCAGTGTGTCGTGTCTGTCATTAGATTAGCACATTAAACTGAACTGCAAAATGATGGTTTTAATGATGAAGAGTTTTCTTCATTGTTTGGTCAAACCGGCTCAAACTCGCCGTCAGCCTGTGAATGCTTTACTTGCTGGTCTTGGTTGCTCTTTAAACTAGGACACGAGGAAGTGTTTCAACACTGGGGGAAAATACTCAACAATGACACTACCTGAAAGTGAACATCAAAATGCATTGTTTGCATATTTCTGACAGCCCGGGATCGGCTGGACGGACTTCACTGCGTGCTGTGAGCTTGAGTTTAACCTCGACTCTTTCATACAGAGTAAATCTGCAGTAGTTTTTAATGAAAGCCATGCTTTGTGTAATGACTGCAACGAATGAATGAAAGGAACTGACAATAAAAATAAAGTAATTGCAAGATAATACACTATAACAAAATAGCAAAAGATATAAAATCGCAATTGCAAAATATAAAGCCGAAATGACAAGAAAATGCTAAAATAATGAGAGATAAAATCATGGCATTGTCAGTTCAGTCTTGGTGTTCAGACAATAGCAGCACTGAACACAATAAATGCATTTCATTTATAATGTGCTTTTCTCAAAGCGCTACAAAAACAAGAAACGAAGGTAAAAAAAGAGAAATACAGACATAATACAATAAATATAGTAAAATGACAATGGATGACGCAACACCCTATAGAAATGCTGGATCAAATGAATCAGGATAGATGGGGTTTAACAGTGCGTAATGTGGGAACATTTCTGACAGAAACAGGAAGTGCATTTCTGACATAAACAGGAAGTGCATTTCTGACATAAACAGGAAGTGCACTCCGTACCTTAAAGACACGACGACACTGGACACCGTTAGAGGAATGGAAACTACTTCCCTTTCTGACACTAAAGGCTGGAGAATAATAACTCAAAGAGAGAAACATCGATCTGTGACAAAGAGTTGTATGTTTATTTAAAGAGGCCACACACAAACTCATAATCTCCTTAGAACGAAAGAAGAATAAAGATTGACACCAAATTAACTAATTTACTTTCGTTGGTACTGTGGATGGATGGTTCCTCTCAATTTTGTTTTAGTAGGGTTTTTTCACACTCACAAACGGACTGATTTTGCTTCTGCCATTGGTTTGTCTCGAGATGCATTCATCGGTCAAGGTTTTTATGAGCGCCGTCAGACCAACAGCACTGATAGGCTTAACCCTTGCTTTCTCATTTAGGCTTCCTCAACTCCAGGACTAACCGAGCCAAACTTAAGCCTCATTCATGAAAGCTACTCAAATGTCGTAGTTTAATTAGAGCACATTAAGGCCTAATCATGGCTTAATCTAAGCCTTGTCTGTGAAACCGGGTCTTGGTAAACCAGTTTAAAATACAGGAATCCGGCAGTGGGATTCAGCTTTTGGAGTCGGTTCTTTTTTTGATTAATTCATTGGAAAAGTTTTATTCAGTTCGATTCTGTGAACCGGCTCGACAGGTTTCCCGCTTTGATTCGTTCAAGAATCAGCCGTCTCTGCTTCAGAGATCATGTGCAGTATCCGCAACGGTTCTTCACAGTCGGTTTTAGGATACAGCAAACGGATCGAATGACAGTGACTGAAGCTGGATGTCCTTCAGGGGATCATGCTCTGGGTGGGGCAGTTCTCTCCTACTGGATCGACACAATGGAGAAGCACATGGGAGGCTACGGGAACTGATCCTCAGTGCTTTAGGGAGAGCTTCCCGAACCCCTCCAGCAATATCCACTGCTCTTAGACAACCCTGAGAAAAGCTCACAATTTGACACCAGAGGGAAGTCATTTAGTCACCATTATTAAAGCTATACTCTGAAGTATATAGTTGCTATTGACCCTGTGGACTTATTTTCTTTACAAGAGATGTTCACCACTCATTTTCATTGTATATTTTGTCCATTGAGTGCTGACTGAGGTTAACATCTCTTGTGTTCCACAGAAGAAAAGAAGTCTTAAGTACTGGAATGAAATGAGGGTGAGTAAACGACAACGGTTGCCAGACTTCTTAATGCAATCAGATTATCAGTACTAACAGTACTTACAATCAAATTTATCTACAATTTTGTAAAATAGAGAGATTTCAGATTAGATTAAAGCATCTTACAATGCTTGCCAGGGTATAGTTCTGCCAAATGTGTGCACTTTTTGCTCAAAAAAGGACACTTGACTTCCAGCAGCTCTGAGGAGTTTAAACCGGCAATATTCTGCCTAAGAGATTTGGCATTAACATGCCTAAGACTTTTGCACAGTTACTGTATATTCATTACTATGACTGTCGTGCTCGTGCTGTCGAGTTGATCATGATAACTTTGTGGGTGTTGAGCGTCGTCTTCCAAGTGAAACGGAGCTGAACCATTGGCACATTAAAATACACATTACTACTAAAACACATTCGACATGGATTACTATAGTAACACATTGCTTTCACTTACCCTCGGCAGGTACAGCAGATTCCGCCATAGACGTTACCTTGGTTACGGTCGCACATAAGTGTGGGGCGGAGCTATCAAAGATCATTTTGTTTGTTTTGGTGATTTCAAATATCAACATTGGCCAAAAGTGTTTTTCAAAAACTACTGATCCCACCTTTAATCCCTTAATCCACTCTCTGCCGCTGCATGCCAATTCTCAACAGCATCCAGCCTTGCACATATAAATCAAGGATTGTACTGACACCATCACTAGTGTTCTCCACTGCCGGATCTGTGCCGTTACGGCCTCGGTTAACTCTTACGCTGCTGAACTTCAGGCTCATCCGCTGCTGGTTCACGAGTGCAACTCCTGATTGTGGGAAAATCTCTCGTGGCTTTAAGTCTAGTCAACCGGTCTAGTCACTTCAAACCTCAACACACCACACAATCCAAACACACACACACCTACTGCACACCACATGATAATAATGATGAACATGACCCATAATGTATTACAAGTATTACAGCTATGTGTGAAAAAAACACAGCACACCAACATCAAAACCTCATACCATCTATATAATGCTTTGTAGCCTCAGGGCCAGGACAGCTTTCTATCATTAGCAAGTTGTTTCCAGTGTTGAGCGTGAGAGTGCTAGTGCATACTTGATCAGGCTTCCTCTGGGCCAAGGGCAAAGGGTTTGTGGCCCACCGATTACCTTGCTTCAAAGAGTGATTGAGGTGTGGATATGGACAAAAGAGTTTAAATTAGTTAGTAGATGGTCAGCACCAATGCTCGTTTCCTAGATAACCTCAACAATTAAGACATTTCAAAACTCAAGACTTTCAAAAACCAGCAAGTGTTTGAAATGACATCCGTTTGCAATCCGATGTGGATTCTGATAACAGTATGATTTATATGCAACAGTATGATTTATATGCAATGCTAGGTCCTATGCATGTTAACCATTTCCATAATAAATGCACATTATTCTTAGAAATAATGCAACCAGAGACAGCTCGAAGAACATTGTCATTGCCACTGTCGTCTTTGGCTTGCTCAATTGCTCAATTAATATTCAGTATACGCTGTCCTCAAGACGACCCCTCTGACTCTGAGAGTCTAGGAAGTCTTTCTGTCGCCTTTCCACACTTTTTGGGGTATAGGTCGTCAACTAGGGCTCGCCGGGCATCTCTAGCTTGGGCTTTCTTTTCGACCTCGCTCCAGGTGTAACCTATCTTTTTGCAATCCAACTCAAGGTCTCGGCGCCAGGTGTTTCTTGGCCTTCCGCTTTTCCCACCCTTACTTCCTCCCCTTTTCTTTTTTCTCTAGTTAGTTTAGGACAGGGTTTCTCAAACTCGGTCCTGGAGGGCCACTGTCCTGAACAGTTTACCTCCAACCCTGATCAAACACACCTAGCTCTGAGTTTCTAGTGATCCTGAAGACATTGATTAGCTTGCTCAGGTGTGTTTGATCAGGGTTGGAACTAAACTGTGCAGGACAGCGGCCCTCCAGGACCGAGTTTGAGAAACCCTGGTTTAGGAAGTCCCAAACAGAATACACACTAAAAAAACACTGGGTTAAAATCAACCCAATTTGGGTCGTTTTTAACCCAAGGGCTGGGTAAATGTTGGACAGAACACATGCTGGGTTAATTTTACCCAGCAAGTTGGGTTGTTTATTTAACTCAGCATAATAGGTTGATTTAACCCAGTATAGTTGATTCATTTTGACTATAATACTATAACAACACTGGGTTGTTACGTCTGACCCAGGAGCTGGGTAACACAAAAATGACCCAAATACTGAAAAAATAACCCCAAAAAAATGACCCAAAGGGCTCAACCCAGGATTTGGATAGAAAAAATAACCCAAGATTTTTTAGTGTACACTGGACTGTCCTCCAGGATCAACAGTGGAGGAGGAACATCACTCTCAGCAGACTCTGCGGATGAAGAAGGAGAAGAGCGGTGACTGGTTTTAAAAGGGAAAAATGAAAGGTTGGATTGATTCTGTGTTGGGAAGGTAACTGTAGCCGGTAAGTAGCATGGTTAACTTGTTCTCTAATCATGAATGGACCAATGAAATGAGGACTTAGCTTATTACAGGGCTTCCCCAGCCTGATATCCCGAGTGGAGAGCCAGCTCTTCTGCCTGGACTGGTACACTGAATGTGTTTGGGTTCCCAAACCCTCTCACTCTCCTGGAACCAGTGGCTGATTCACGGTGGTTTGGAAGGAAGCGGATCAAACTGTTTTGCTGGTGTTGCAGCATGTCTGCAGGAATGTCCGGATCTCCTGGATCTTGTATCTTCTGTCTGCACACTCATTTTATGTTGGTACCCTGAAAAGAGGCTGACTGACACACCTTGGAGAAGAGAGAAGGAGAAGAGCCCTGGACACAAACTGTGGACCGCAGTAAGACACTGTATCGTCCATTCTAACATGTCTCAGTCCTGGATGCTATGTTGGAACAGTGTTTCCATGATCTCTAGGGCAGTGGGTAGGGCTTTGAGTGGTATCAGACGACATACCTAGGAAAACCTGTCGACTGCCACTAGCACACAAAATCCTCCTGAAGGTAGGTGTGACCAGGGCCGACAAGAAACAGACAGAAGCAGGAGTTTCCAGCATAAACATATCAAGAGGATCTGGCCATGGCACAGTTGGGGCATGCTTGAACAAAGCAATGGACGTCCTGGGACAGACGGGGCCACCAGTAGTGGTAGCAAAGGTGAAAGGTCCCTTTATGTCTCTCTGTGGGTTTTGTAAATATTTAAACAAGGAGAAATATTAAAAAGAACTTGTGACCAAATCTCATAACTTCATTGGCACCTCAAGACTGTCAGTCAGACCTCCGCCCATCTGAAGTGCCACAAGCAGTTTAGAGCGTCTCTGCTTATTTACGATGCAAGGGTAAATAAAGAATTGGTTCTCTAAGTACAGCGTTTTCTTTACTTAAGAAACACTTTATTTATTAAGGGCAATCTTTTATGTGTTTGACGAGCGGAGAAGAGCGCCTTGCATTTGTCATTGAGTCACAGCCAAAGTAAACTGTGCGTAGTGCTTCATTATAATGTGAGATTTGCTTTTGCCTATATCACACTATTATGTAAATCTGGCATTCTGGCAGAGCAGGGTCAGCATTGTTTGCTTTTGCGATTTCATCGTCCAACACTTTTTGGTCATTTGCATTTTAGTCGATCAGATCACAAGTAGACGAGGGAGACACATTCCCGTTTACACCTGGTGTTTTACTGTCTCTTTTGTCCACTTTAATCCACTTCTGTCCTGATTTCTTCGAGGGGAGGGTCTATGGGTGTGTGAGTGGATGGGCTTTTACAAACAATATTTCATACACATTATGTGACGTGTGCTCTGCACGTATATTATGGGCACAATGAAAGGAGAGAAGCTAAATAAGCCCGAGTCCGACCTGAGCCCGATCTGTAAAAAAAAAAAAATGGCCCGAACCCGGCCCGAATGGGCTTAGCGTGTCGGGTCCCGACGGGCTTGCAGACCTCTAGTCTATGGGTGTGTGAGTGTATGGGCTTTTTCAGATCTTTCGATCTATTTGACAAAATAAGCTCATGCACTTTACATATGAATGCGACCGGAGACGGCGGAAAAACATACAGAGAGATACAGCTCTTGGGTTTGTCCATATTTGACCCAAACATGGGTTGAAACAACCCAGCATTTTTTAGAGTGAAGCTCCATTGGTTGGGACTGGCGATGATGAAAGGTGGAAGAATGATTTTAGGGATAAGAGCTGGGAACCTCTGGAGAAGGTGACCATGAATTGAATTTGAGTGAACAACAATACCCACCGGGCCTAGTGAAGGGTCAGACACCATGCCTCCCTGAGATACTCAAGCTCAGATAATCAGTCGCTACTTGAAAACCCCAATCCTCTAGTGCCTGTCAATGGCCAAAAGCTCCTGGTTCCTGATGTCATACTTTTGCTCAACCAGAGGTAACTTCATAAACCCAATTCGGATGGGATTAGTTTAACATGGAGAGGTGGGGTAAAGTAAATATTAGCAGAGCTTCTCTGTGACTTTAGTCCCGTCTGAGTGTGCATCTCAGTGATCATCACGGACAATGTCAGCAAAGATTACGCCGACTTTTACCTTCTAGAAAAAGGTCTGGAAAAATCACCTCAGGTAATACCAATCCTGTGCGAATAGACCTGCTGTAAATATGTACGTAAATATTCTGTAATTTCCTGTTTAAAAGTGTTTTTCCGTGGTTTTTCAAGTATGGAGGTGCTTGAAGAAGCATTCAGTTGCGTTCTAGACACTGGGATCATTCAGATCAGAAAGAAGGTCGAAAGCACTTGTTAGAGGCATGAAACATCTTTAAGCATTAGGTAAGTACTTATTACCAACATAATCCAATCTGAAATTAATTAATATGTTGTTCGACCGGACCATGTGTTTGTGCACATGACGACAGGAGGGTGACGGCGGTGTGTAAATCGAGTTACTCTCCCACTTCTGCTAGTTTTACTGAGATATCTTAACCCGTGCGAATTGGCCATTAATATTACAGACGTCCTATGGTAAAGCTAATCCCGTCCGAATAGGGCTTTAAAGAAGGAACGCAGACTTCCCTGGAACGTTCCCAAGCTCGGTGAGGTGGTAACTGGGTTGCTCGCTGAGGGCTGAAGGACGGGTATATTAGGATAAGTGGGACAGATTTCCCTCACTGGAGTGTCAGTGGATGTGCCGCACACCCACACTGACTGCTCAGTGCCTGATTACTGTTATTAGTCTCTTACAAATGTGAAATGGACTTACATTTCCATCTGTCTGCTGCCTTGGACATGTGATAGTAACGGGAGAATTTAGTGAAAGATTGTAGAAATATCAGGAAGAGTTTTGTTTTACTTACATTAACGTTATCATCTGTAATTACTTTCACATGAGGCTTTTCTCTTTTCAGTTGATTTTAAGAAGCTTTTGCATTTTTTTATTAAGTAAAAACTCTTTACATGACCTCAGTTACTTGCTGAATTTTATTATGTAATGTTTGTACAATGCATTTAATCTCATGACACAAAGCCATGCCAGCTAACAGGTTAAACTGCATTCCCTTTTTAACAATTATAAGAAGCCAACTAGTTTCATTACTATTCTACTTGTATGTTATTGAGTGATCAATCAATCTGAGTGATATATCTTTGTATTTTATATCTTGGTCGTCAAGTAGAAGTCATAATTTTGAGATGAAAAGTTGGGGTATTAAATTATTGTATATTAATAATAATTAAATTAAAAGTTGTATATTAAATTATACAGTGCTATGCATAAGTTTAGACACCCATGCTAAAGTTGACTAAAAAGAGGAATAAAAAATCATCTTTTGGAAATTGAACTTAATGCCTTAATTTAAAAAAGATTGGCATGGGGTACTTTCCATAAGATCATCTCTCAATGCAAATCAAACTAGCTATTAGGCTAACTGAAATAAAACCATGCCAATCTCTAGGTATGGTGAAGGCTATGTGATGATGTGGGGCTATTTTAATTCCAAAGGCCGAGGGAACTTTATCAGGATGCATAGTATCCTGGATCCATGAAGTAACTGGCCTTTAAAAATAAAAATCTGCCTGCCTCTATGGGAATTTAACATAGGGGTGTCCAAACTTATGCACCCTGCATTTTAAGGAAGAACATTTATTTATTTACGATACATTATTCATTCACAAAGAAAATTGGTGTCCTTAAAGGTTGGATTTTTCCTAATTTTTTTAATTAAGGCATTAAGTTCAGTTTCCAAAAGATGATTTTTTATTCCTCTTTTTAGTCAACTTTAGTATGGGTGTCTAAACTTATGCATAGCACTGTATGTTGTATCCTTTATTGTATTGAACTGATAATTCAATAAAAACTATTGTTCACAAAAAAATATGTTATGACAGGAGACTAGTCATTATATGAGATGAAACTCATGAGATGATTATATGATTATATGAGATGAAATTATGAAGTCATAATTATAAATACAGTATGTCACAATTGTAAACTTTCATCTCGACTTATGTCATAATCTAAATTTTTTCTCATTTTCAACTTTTTATTGTCAAAATTATGACATACAAAGTCGAAGTTATATGGTGGTTGGGTTGTATAGTAAATTGTATTTTGTCAAGTCAAGTCACCTTCATTTACATAGCGCTTTTAACAATATGAATTGTTTCACAGCAGCTTTACAGTGATAATAGGAGATTATAGTAACAGAGATTGTTTTGGCCTTACAGCAGCTCTAGAATAAAGCTATTGTCCAGATAAAGTTAGTTTTGATTGATCCACTTCCATTGCGAAGATCATTAGTTATTAACTTAGGGGCCGCTAATAAGACAATGTTTTATCTGTACAGAGGTAAAGGGAGGGGAAGGAGGCCTTCACAGGGGAGAGACTAGTTGGCACTTCAGCACTGCGTTGTCATCGCGTCCAGGCAAAGGTCCTTCATCAGATCTGGATACGGCCTGGATCCGGTAGGCTGCGGTAAACCTCGGTATAAGCAGACAGACTAATATTAGCGTAGACGCCATTCTTCTTATGATGTAACGAGTACATCAGGATTTATGGGAAGTGTTCCCGGTTCCGGCTGGTCTAATCTATGCAGCCTAACACTGAATTATAGAAGTCTATAATGTATTATGTGAATGCTAGATCAAAGAGATGTGTCTTTAATCTAGCTTTGAACTGACAGAGTGTGTCTGCTTCCCGGACAATGGTAGGAAGACTGTTCCATAGTTTTGGTGCTAAATAGGAGAAGGATCTACCGCCAGCAGTCGATTTTGATATTCTAGGTATTATCAACTGGCCGGAATTTTGAGATCGCAATAGACGTGAAGGACTATAATGCGTTAAGAGCTCGCTCAAGTACTGCGGAGCTAAACCATTTAGTGCTTTGTAAGTAATCAGCAATATTTTAAAATTGATGCGATGTTTAATAGGGAGCCAATGCAGTGTTGACAGAACCGGGCTAATATGGTCATACTTCCTGGTTCTGGTAAGAACTCGAGCTGCTGCGTTTTGAACCAGCTGTAGTTTGTTTATTAAGCGTGCAGGGCAACCACCCAGTAGAGCATTACAATAATCTAGCCTTGAGGTCATGAACGCATGAACTAATTGTTCTGCATTTGTCAATGAGAGCATATGACGTAATTTAGTTATATTTTTAAGATGGAAAAATGCAGTTTTACAGACATTAGACACGTGACTTTAAAATGAAAGATTGGTATCAAAGAGCACACCCAGGTTCCTAACCGACGACGAAGACTTAACAGAGCAGCCATCGAGTGTTAGACAGTATTCTAGGTTATTACGTGAGGACGTTTTTTTCCAATAATTAGAATCTCTGTTTTTTTCAGAATTTAGAAGTAGGAAATTACTAGTCATCCAATTTTTTATATCAGCTATGCATTCCATTAATTTTGTGAATTGGTTGCTTTCGTCTGGGCGTGAAGAAATATAGAGCTATCATCAGCATAACAGTGAAAACTAATTCCTAATTCTAATTCTCGAACTAATTCCATGTTTCCTAATGATATCTCCTAAGGGTAGCATGTACAGAGTGAACAGCAGCGGTCCTAGTGCTGAGCCTTGTGGTACGCCATACTGAACTTGTGAACGATGAGACAAACTGAACTCTCTTCATTTACTGCTACAAATTGATAACGGTCAGATAAGTATGATTTAAACCATGCTTGTGCAATTCCACTAATGCCAACATAATTTTCGAGTCTATTTAAAAGAATGTTGTGGTCAATAGTGTCAAATGTGGCACTAAGATCGAGTAACACTAATAGAGAGATACAACCACGATCGGATGATAAGGGCAAATCATTTGTTCTCTAATGAGAGCAGTCTCAGTACTATGGTACGGTCTAAATCCTGACTGGAAATCCTCGCAGATATCATTTCTTTCTAAAAAAGGAACACAGTTGTGAAGATACTGCCTTTTCTAGTATCTTTGACAGAAAAGGTAGATTCGAGATCGGCCTGTAATTGACTAATAAATACCTAGGAATATGTTTATTTTCTTCTAATAGGGTTGTAAAATAAGCAGATCTAGCAGCTTTTAAGGCCTATCTGTATGCAATCGAGCTCTCTTTCCATGAAATGCGAAATACCTCTAGTTTTGTTTTCTTCCAGTTGCGCTCCATCTCTTAAGGGCCCGAGTGTGCTCGTTGTACCATGGCGTTGGACTATTTTCTTTAATCTTCTTTAAGCGCAACGGAGCAACTGTGTCTAAAGTGCTGGAAAAGAGAGAGTTAAAAGTTTCTGTCGCAATATCTAGTTCTTCTAAGCTATCCGGGATGCTGAGATGATGAAACTGATCAGGAAGACTATCAATAAAGCAATCTTTAGTGGCAGAAGTGATAGGTCTCACATGTTTGTAACACGGAGTCGGCTTTGCAGCCTTGGCTAAATGTAATTTACACGAGACTAGATAATGATCTGAGATGTCATCGCTCTGCTGCAGAATTTCAACGGCATCAACATCTATTCCATGTGATAATATTAGATCTAGAGTATGATTACGACGATGAGTAGGTCCTGACACGTGTTGTCTAACTCCAATAGAGTTCAGAATGTCTTTAAATGCCAATCCCAATGCGTCCTTTTCATTATCGATGTGTATATTAAAATCACCAACAATCATGACTTTATCTACAACCAGTACTAACTCTGATAGAAGATAGCAGGCCCTGGTGGCCTGTATACAGTAGCCAGCACAAATCTCAAACGTGATTTATCATTTAAAAAGATAGTGTTACATTAAGCACCAACACTTCAAAATAATTATATTTGAAACTAGACTTCTTAGTAATTCTTAAAATATTACTATAAATTGCAGCAACACCTCCCCCTTTGCCTTTCAGACGAGGTTCATGTTTATAACAGTAATCTTGCGGGGTGGACTCATTTAAAGTAATGTAATCGTCATGTTTTAGCCAGGTTTCTGTCAAACACAGCACATCTAGATTATAGTCTGTAATCATGTCATTAACAATAAGTACTTTGAAGTAAGGGATTGAATATTCAGTAATCAGAGCTTTTAGCATTTGCTCATCTGTATTATATCTGTTTTTTATTTGTTGAACATCAGTTAAATTATTACCCTTAAATGGGTTTGGAAGTTTTTTGGATTTCCAAATTCAGGGAACAGACACAGTCTCTATATGATGATAGCTAGGTGAAAGAGGCTCTATGTGATGGGATTTATCTGACCTTGGTGACGCGAGGCCGCTAGCAGACGGTCGGTTTAGCCAGTCTGTCTGCTTCCTGACCTGAGGCCCAGATTGTCATGTTTGAGCTCTAAGACTATGAGCCATATTACTAGAGAGAAGAGCAGCACCATCCCAGGAGGGATGAATACCATCTCTTTTCAACAGGTCAGGTCTGCCCCAAAAACTTTTCCAATTGTCTATGAATACTATATTATTTTGCGGACACCACTTCGACAGCCAGCCATTGAGTGAGGACAGTCTACTGACTATCTCATCACTCCTGCGAACAGGAAGGGGGCCAGAGCAAATTACAGTGCCTGACATCGTACTTGCGAGTTCACACACCTCTTTAACATTAATTTTGGTGATCTCCGACTGGCGGAGTCGAACATCATTAGTGCCGACATGAATAATGATCTCAGAGAATTTACGATTAGCATTAGCCAGCACATTTAAATTTGCTTTGATGTAAGGCGCTCTGGCTCCCGGCAAACATGTGACTATGGTGGCTGGTGTCTCTATTTTCACGTTCCGTGTGATAGAATCGGCAATAACTAGGGCACAATCAACAGGATTCTCAGTGGGTGTTTCACTGAGTGGGGAGAACCTGTTTGATGTTGTAATCGGAACGGAAGAGTGGTGTTTTGTCCCGCGACTACAGCGCCTCACCATAGGATGGTGCGAGCGCACACGAGAAAAATAAATAATAAATAAATAAAGATGGGTTGTGCCTCGACACGGCACAGCACGGATGAATCCGATGTTTTGAGGAGAGTGTGCGGCTGTCAGTCGCCGCCGGTGTGGATACTGGCATTCGCAATCACAGATTCTACTTTATGGAAATATGACCAGCATAAGAATTTCGTCTAATCGTCTGAACAAGTAACAAGAAGTAAGTAAAAAGCATTGCAGTAAATCGCGCTAATTAAATCTAATGATTGCTTATCATATGTCAAACCGTGCAAATTATACTTTGTTCTCAAATTGTTAATGTTACCAACATCAGCATTGTGTGACTACATTTAATGCCCTTCCGATATCTATCCTTGTTTTCACATGAGCCGGTTGCAGTCTCTTTATTTCTGTAGCCGCTCCGAAGTCTGATGTCACTGGTGATTGTCGTTTGAACCTTTCTGGATCCGCCATCAAATTTATAAGTTTAATTATATCAAGTGCTGTGAGAAAAGGCTACAAATCTCCAACATCCTCACACTCATCGCCTACTAGCCGAGACTCTTCTTTATGTGTACAGATGTGACTTGATGAGTACAGATGTGACTGTATGTGTGCAGATGTGACGTTATGTGGACAGATGTGACTGTGTACAGATGTGACGTTATGTGTACAGATGTGACGTTTTGTGACGTTATGTGTACAGATGTGATGTTATGTGGACAGATGTGATGTTATGTGGACAGATGTGACGTTATGTGTGCAGATGTGACGTTATGTGGACAGATGTGACTGTGTACAGATGTGACGTTATGTGGACAGATGTGACTGTGTACAGATGTGACGTTATGTGGACAGATGTGACGTTATGTGGACAGATATGACTGTGTACAGATGTGACGTTATGTGGACAGATGTGACGTTATGTGGACAGATGTGACTGTATGTGTACAGATGTGACTGTATGTGTGCAGATGTGACGTTATGTGGACAGATGTGACGTTATGTGGACAGATGTGACGTTATGTAGACAGATGTGACGTTATGTGTACAGATGTGACGTTATGTGGACAGATGTGACTGTATGTGGACAGATGTGACTGTATGTGGACAGATGTGACGTTATGTGTACAGATGTGACGTTATGTGACGTTATGTGTACAGATGTGACGTTATGTGGACAGATGTGACGTTATGTGTACAGATGTGACGTTATGTGGACAGATGTGACTGTGTACAGATGTGACGATATGTGGACAGATGTGACGTTATGTGTGCAGATGTGACGTTATGTGGACAGATGTGACGTTATGTAGACAGATGTGACTGTGTACAGATGTGACGATATGTGGACAGATGTGACGTTATGTGTGCAGATGTGACGTTATGTGTGCAGATGTGACGTTATGTGGACAGATGTGACGTTATGTAGACAGATGTGACGTTATGTGACTATGTGTACAGATGTGACTGTATGTGTACAGATGTGACGTTATGTGTACAGATGTGACGTTATGTAGACAGATGTGACGTTATGTGTACAGATGTGACGTTATGTGGACAGATGTGACTGTGTACAGATGTGACGATATGTGGACAGATGTGACGTTATGTGTGCAGATGTGACGTTATGTGGACAGATGTGACGTTATGTAGACAGATGTGACGTTATGTGACTGTATGTGTACAGATGTGACTGTATGTGTACAGATGTGACGTTATGTGTACAGATGTGACGTTATGTAGACAGATGTGACGTTATGTGTACAGATGTGACGTTATGTGGACAGATGTGACGTTATGTAGACAGATGTGACTGTGTACAGATGTGACGATATGTGGACAGATGTGACGTTATGTGTGCAGATGTGACGTTATGTGTGCAGATGTGACGTTATGTGGACAGATGTGACGTTATGTGGACAGATGTGACGTTATGTGTACAGATGTGACGTTATGTGGACAGATGTGACTGTGTACAGATGTGACGATATGTGGACAGATGTGACGTTATGTGTGCAGATGTGACGTTATGTGGACAGATGTGACGTTATGTAGACAGATGTGACTGTGTACAGATGTGACGATATGTGGACAGATGTGACGTTATGTGTGCAGATGTGACGTTATGTGTGCAGATGTGACGTTATGTGGACAGATGTGACTGTGTACAGATGTGACGATATGTGGACAGATGTGACGTTATGTGTGCAGATGTGACGTTATGTGGACAGATGTGACGTTATGTAGACAGATGTGACGTTATGTGACTGTATGTGTACAGATGTGACTGTATGTGTACAGATGTGACGTTATGTGTACAGATGTGACGTTATGTAGACAGATGTGACGTTATGTGTACAGATGTGACGTTATGTGGACAGATGTGACATTATGTGTACAGATGTGACGTTATGTGTACAGATGTGACGTTATGTGGACAGATGTGACGTTATGTGGACAGATGTGACGTTATGTGACGTTATGTGTACAGATGTGACGTTATGTGGACAGATGTGACGTTATGTGTACAGATGTGACTGTATGTGTGCAGATGTGACGTTATGTGGACAGATGTGACTGTGTACAGATGTGACGTTATGTGGACAGATATGACTGTGTACAGATGTGACGTTATGTGGACAGATGTGACGTTATGTGGACAGATATGACTGTGTACAGATGTGACGTTATGTGTACAGATGTGACGTTATGTGTACAGATGTGACGTTATGTGGACAGATGTGACTGTGTACAGATGTGACGTTATGTGGACAGATGTGACGTTATGTGTGCAGATATGACTGTGTACAGATGTGACGTTATGTGTACAGATGTGACGTTATGTGGGCAGATGTGACGTTATGTGGACAGATGTGACGGTATGTGTACAGATGTGACTGTATGTGGACAGATGTGACTATGTGTACAGATGTGACTGTATGTGTGCAGATATGACGTTATGTGGACAGATGTGACGTTATGTGTACAGATGTGACTGTATGTGTACAGATGTGACGTTATGTGGACAGATGTGACGTTATGTGTGCAGATGTGACGTTATGTAGACAGATGTGACTGTATGTGTACAGATGTGACGTTATGTGGACAGATGTGACGTTATGTGGACAGATGTGACGGTATGTGTACAGATGTGACTGTATGTGTACAGATGTGACGTTATGTGGACAGATGTGACCAGATGTGACGTTATGTGACGTTATGTGGACAGATGTGACATTATGTGGACAGATGTGACGTTATGTGGACAGATGTGACGTTATGTGGGCAGATGTGACTGTATTTGTGCAGATGTGACGTTATGTGGACAGATGTGACGTTATGTGTACAGATGTGACGTAATGACGCAAAGACATGCTCGAATTTCCCGCAGAAATCCACCAGTACCACTGGAATTAAAAACATTATTACAAGCTCACCGTTTTGAATCGAGCTACAGCAAGCAGAGAGTTTTGAACACTTAAGTACTTGCTCAAAAAAAATATTTTGGATAATTTTTAACTCCAAAAAGTTACGGACTGCAGCTTTAACATAGTCAAAGCTGGCGTGTTCTCAGAGAGGGAGAGAGAGAGAGGAGAAAGAGAAAGAGAAAGAGAGAGAGGAGATAGAGAGAGAGAGAAAGAAAGAGAAAGAGAGAGAGAGAGGAGAGAGAAAGAGAAAGAGAGAGGAGAGAGAGAGAGAGAGAGAAAGAGAAAGAGAGAGACAGAGAGAGAGAGAGAGAGAGAGAGAGAGAGAGAGAGTGAGAGAGAGAGAGAGAGAAAGAGAAAGGAGAGAGAGAGAGAGAGAGGGAGAGGGAGAGGGAGAGAGAGAAAGAGAAAGAGAAAGAGAAAGAGAAAGAGAGAGAGAGAGAGAGAGAGAGAGAGAGAGTGTGTGTGTGTGTGTGTGTGTGTGTGTTTCCCTACTGTCCCTCAGTAATGTGTGTGTGTATGTTAAAACACTGTGGTATCAAATATTCACACATGTTCTAGTTTGTTACACTGTTTATTTAAATTTAAGTTAAGTTATAATATTTTTATAATAATACTTTTATTTTGATTATTTTGATTTTTATTATTCTATGTATTCCAAGCTTTGGCAATATTGTATTATACAGTCATGCCAATAAAGCAATCTTGAATTATATATAGGCTATAGACCTTATGTAGCTCCGCCCCTTTTCAGCGCTGCGCTCATTGTCTTTTGACTTCCGGTCTGTATTTTCACAGCGTTTTGCGTGTTTATTAATGAACGGCTCGTTTTAAAATCTTCCCGGTCGATTTACATTTGTTAAGTCATCTGCTTTAAACATTACAGTCCTCATGATAACTTTCGTTAACTTTACATTAAGTAAATCCACTTAAAAAGCTAATTACTCCTGGACAGAAATGCCATATAAATATACAGAGCGACCGCAAAACGGAAGTTAAAAGACAATTTTCCAAAGATGGCGGCGCCCTTGTTTCTCTGGTGCATAAGGTCTATAGAGAGAGAGAGAGAGAGAGAGAGAGAGAGAGAGAGAGAGAGAGAGAGAGAGAGAGAGAGAGAGAGAGAGAGAGAGACTCCGCCCTCCGCGTCAGCGTTTAAGAATCGAAAGATCTCTCAGTAAAAAAGAAGGAGGGCTGAATGAGAGAGTGAAGGATGTGGGACAGTCGCTAATGTTGGACAGGACCCGTGTGTGAATAACCTGACGGCGCAAACACACTTTCTGCAAACCGACCGCCGAACTACAGCGTTAAAATGGGGAATCGCGTTGTTCGTGAAGATTTCGAGTGGGTTTACACAGACCAGCCTCACGCCGACCGGAGGAAAGAGATTCTGGGTGAGTCTCCATTCTCTGACACGAGCACGGACTGTAAAACACACTATATATCGCTATTGTACATGCTAGCGTAGAATTTGTCTTTGTTTTTCTGTTCGACGCGCTGTTTATCAGGAACTCGCATGCTTTATGATGTAAAATGATCCCCGAAAAAGCTCAAACGAAGCGGTTATTCGTTTGATTGTCTTATTTTCTGCCCTGTCTTATTTTCTGCCCTGTCTTTAGTGTGTAACCTAAGTTACGTTGTAATTAAAGACACGTATTTTTGAAGTGTTTGTTTAGAGATGAAATAGCTCGGGCTGACCGACCGTTATGTGAGGGCCGCTCCCAACATGCACTTCACCACTGAACTACAGGACATATTCGCATGTTCTCTATAATATTACTTTATTATTAATATTATTTAATGTATTATGTGATTTTTCTTGAACAATCGTATTACACACGAGGCCGTGACAGCTAACTATAATGTTAGTTAAACCGCGTCCTATTTTTAACGATTAACGATTAGCCGCTAACGTTAACTGGTTTCATAACTGTGCGAATATTGCCTATAGTAAGTTAAGCTATCGTGCGATTCTGTAATTATTTTAAAGATTTAATCTGGTTTCTGTTTATTCAGTCATCAGTGATGTATTATTAAGTGGTAAAACAGTGAGTTTGGTGGTGAAGTGAGCTGCTGATGGTCACATGAGGAAAGTTAGCTAATGCTTGCGAAACGGTCCGTTTCTCACTTCAGTCATTATGGTGGTCTCTATCTATCTATCTATCTATCTATCTATCTATCTATCTATCTATCTATCTATCTATCTATCTATCTATCTATCTATCTATCATTCAAATCTCAAGCTATTAAAACTAATTCAAACTCTGTGGTCAGGCATTGTCAAGACAAACTTTTTTTTTTTTTAACCTAACGTTAGTTATGAATGTAAACGAACACGCATGATATACTGAATGTACAGAAATCCATATGCTGTGTTAACAGTAAAATATGATTCGAGAGTGTGCAGTTACTCATAAACCTGCTTATGAATAAATGTGGAAAGAGCTGATGATCCCGCTTTATTCCTTCCATATAGTTTGGATGAACTTTACAGTGAGTTTATGGATCACGTTTCACCTCAGGCTTTCTGTGTTTGATACAAAACGTCAATTCATGAATTATTCATAATGCTCTCTCTCTCTCTCTCTCTCTCTCTCTCTCTCACACTCACTCACTCACTCACTCACTCACTCACACACACACACACACACACACCAGTCATCTGGTAAATTATTCTGTAGCTTCTCAATTATAGGGTTCAACGGGGCCTAAAGGCACACCTAAAGGAAAATGTGCTTTTCACTGCTCCCATAGTGAATGATTGCAGAACAAAATGGGGTTTTTAATTGAACAGTGATGGATCATCACATTTCATAGGAAATCAAGTCATGAAAGTGGTATAAATATACGAGGTGACGCCCAACACTCGAGGTAAAAAGCATACTGTATACAAAATACATTAACTAAAGTAATGTTTCACATGCTAAGTTAATAATACTCGTTCAAAACAATCACTTCAGCAATGTTTGTGCTATTTTCTAAGTAAAATAATTTATTTTTGTTTTGATTTACCTTCATTAAAATGTTAATTTTAAAAAAGAATATCATTTAAAAAAGTAAAGATTCTGAAAGATTTGAAGGAGATCCCATAATCATTTAATATGACTTTACGGAAGTACCAATAAATAGGCCTATGTTTTATTATATGATTAATATGATGGTTTCATTATGAATTATGATTATCTCTAAGTTAGACACCCAACATAAAGCAAAACTAAAGATAATTTTTTACCTTAAAATAATGTTTCCAAAATCGTTTCAGTGGTTCATCAACTCGTAACAGGGTGAACGGCACTTCCGCATTCGCTCTGCGTCCCTCTATCGGCTATAACCGCACTATGCAAGTCTGCCAGATCGGGTCGCGGATCTGTAGTTCGAAATGAGACATAAGAAACTACACATTTGACTTGCTTTACGGCAAGCGTTACAATAGTCATTATTTAGTTTTTCTTTGTTTCTGATGTCGCAATACATAATACTTTCATGAAATCATGCATCATACTCTACCTTGTCTGTGGGCATCGTTCATTCTAAAGCCGGCGCTGGATAAACATCGTGCGTGCGACGAGAGGCTGCGGGCGGCGAAATCAATTACGACAGCGGTAATGCACAATTCCGCTTCCAACCTGTAGGGGGACCGAAGTGTTGCTTTAATATATTATATTAACCATCTGAAATTGATCAGTTCATCAAATGGAAAAGTCAGACGGCTGTTCGTTATCATGTTAATTATTGTGCCTTTGTACCTCAAATACCATACTTTCACATGTTCTCCAGTTATTGAAAAGCTGTTCATTTAATTACCTTGAACAAAACTGAAAATCATTAACAAGACCTTTGTCTCAAAATATATTTAGTAATTTTATTGATTCTGATTTGCTATAGCCTATAACATTTTCAAAAAAGACCAAACTATTGCAGGTTGGACTTTGCGTTTGCATTGCTTGAAATTGAATTTTGCAGTTTTAACTTTTGAGTGGAGAATCAGGCAAATCTCCACATGCGAAGTGAAACGAGGATGATTTTGCACCATCTAGGGGTTTAAAGGAGAATAAAATCAAACGTGCCTATTATCCCAGGGCACCTTTAGCCCCGTTGAACCCTATTCATGCTTTTATTGCACATGGATTCTGGCACATGCAGACACCAGTTATGACTGAAGAATAAAGATGCATAATTAAACTTTACGTATAACTGTAATTTTAAGAGAAACCCACTGGACTGATTATTTCTCCTGGTCATTGGTGGCTTGATGCTAATGTAGATACACAGTACTGTTCAAACAACACTTCATCGGCTCAAATGTTGAGCAAACGTTGGGGAAGTTTCTTGCAGTATGCAAACCTGTGCTGACATGTAGCTTGTGTTACTGCTAACACTGAAGCATGCTCGATCCAGACGTGTCTAAGACTGTCGGCTCCTCTGCCGTACTGTTGATTTCATTACATAAACCCTGGAATAGCCTTGAAAGTGGAGCTCTTGCTTCAAACCCGTCATTTCTTGCATTATAAAATGCCTTGGATGAAAAGTGCACACATTTCAATTCTACTGTGTGGTTTGCATTGTGCTTTCTTGGGAGTTTTAGGCAAATGACTTAGGCTTCAGGTTTGACATGTAGCCTAAAGCACACGAACAAGGAGGGGCCGATCAGAGACACATGAGCCACTGTTCCCGATCCTGATGGTGTCGAGTTGCATTGTCATGGAAATAGACATAATTTGAATGAACTCATCTTCCACATCACACTGTTTCAGTTTAACAATTTGTTTTTGTTTTTTTTTGGCAGCTAAATACCCAGAGATTAAGTCTCTAATGGGACCTGATCACAGACTGAAATGGATAGTCTGTACGATGGTCGCCGTCCAGTTTTTGGCCTTCTATTTGGTGAAGGACCTGTCCTGGAAATGGGTCTTGTTCTGGACATATGCATTTGGGAGTTGCATAAACCATTCAATGACGTTAGCGATTCACGAGATCTCTCACAACACCGCTTTCGGGAACATCCGCGCCAAGTGGAACCGTTGGTTCGCCATTTTCGCCAATCTGCCCATTGGCTTGCCTTACTCGGCCTCGTTTAAGCGCTACCACCTGGACCACCATCGATATTTGGGTGGAGATGGTGTGGATGTTGACATTCCCACTGACTTCGAGGGCTGGTTCTTTTGCACCCGTTTGCGTAAGCTCATCTGGATAATGTTCCAGCCGCTGTTTTACGCCATTCGTCCCCTTTACATCAACCCCAAACCCATCAGTCACCTAGAGGTCATGAACACGGCCATACAGCTCGCGTTCAACGCTCTCCTCTATTGGTTCTGGGGTGCCAAGCCCTTGGTCTATATGATGATGGGCTCTTTGTTGGGAATGGGTCTCCATCCCATCTCAGGACACTTCATTGCAGAACATTACATGTTCCTCAAAGGCCATGAGACGTACTCTTACTACGGATCCCTCAACCTGCTGACGTTCAACGTCGGATACCACAACGAGCACCATGACTTCCCTAGCATTCCCGGACGCCGACTACCGATGGTAAGATGAGTTATTCTGCTTCATGTTTACTAGGGGAGTCATAATATATCACAGTACACAAATGCACCAATATGTATCGTGGATAGTTCACCCAAAATGAACATTTCTGTGTGAGAAAAAAATCAAGTTTTCAGAGTTTTAGTGTCAGTACTACATTAAACTACTATATAATGTTGAATATAATGTATAATAATGCAATGGGGGAATATTTGTGGGTCCTGATAATGCCAAATGTCTGATGTTACCAGTAAAAAGTGGCCTACATTATTTTAAATATATCTAGTCAGTGACAGAGATCAAGCATATTCAACTACAATAATTCAGTATTTTCATCTTCAGAATCATGAATATTGTTATTCTGGTGTCTCTATTGTCCTGTGTGTTGGGTTTCAGCACCAAGTCCAAGTCTATTCATTTACACACACAATGTTATATCAAATCTAGCATTTTAATCAACAGTACATTTTTTGTTAACCTTTTACCAAATATCTTGAGGTGATGATAGACAGGGCAACTTTTTGAGCAATGTTGCCGTCAGCGGGCAGCCAGATGAGACACACGGCCCACGACCGATCGAAATTATCCAGATAGAAATTTATTGCCCATTTTCAATGGGAAAGAACCCAAGCAACAATCGCTCGGCAAGATTGCCCTGCAACATTGCTCAAAAAGTTGCCCCGTGTATCATCACCTTTGGAGTATCGCAATAATATCGTATCGTGAGTTCAGTATCGTGAAACGTATCGAATCGTGACATGAGGGTCTCGTTACTCCCCTAATAATTTCTCATTAAATAAACTTAAACAAATTTCCCCTTGTTTGACATTTTAGACTTTTTCTAAAATGTAATGGTAGCTATGTATTTATTAAGCATGAAGACCCATTTATACTATGTGACAAAAATATAAACGCTAAGTGTAGTGTATCCAGTGTGTTCAGGCCTGTGTGTTTGTGCCTCCATTATAGTATATTATTATTTTCAGTTAAACAAGGAAACTGTGGCACACTTTGGCTAACAGTGAAGTGCAGAGCTGTCTGTAACTTTGTATCCAAAATTAAATATAGTCTATATTTCAACAAAAATAAATGATCAAAAACTTTCAAAAAATAATAAATAGTTAAAGAAAGAAAAAAAAAACTTAGACATCTGAGTGTGAAAATCAGTTTATTTCATAGTTTTAAATATGCCCTAAAGAACATTGACTAGAAAACTTGCAGTTATTTTTGCAATCACTTAAAGTTGAGTTTGTAAATGCCAAACGGCCTGGAGCTAAAGCAAATACAGCACTGGGTCTGGAGTCATCTGGTGTTTCAGTGGAGAGGAAGGTCCTGAAGGCCTGCCGTCTTGTCTTTAAATGGGACATTACTGTGTTCAGCCTATGAAATACAAATACTACTTAAAGATGAAGTGATGAATGGTAGGATACTTCCTCCCTAAAGGGTTTGTTCACCCAAATAGGAACATTTCTGTCAGTAATTACTCGCCCTCATGTCAATCCAGACCCGTAAGACTTTCAATCATCTTCGGAACACAGATTAAGATATTTTTAATGAAAAATTAGAGATTTCTGTCCCTCCATTGACAGCTACTACCACTTTTAAGCCCCAGGAAGGCAGTAAAGACTTCATTACACTAATCCATGTGACTCCATGGGTTTAACCTCAGCTTTAGGAAGTGATGCGAGTGCTTTGTTTGCGCAAAACTAAAAATGTACCACTTTATTTTTGTCACTTGTATTTAGTCATGTATTTCTTTAATGATGTCTTTACTACCTTTCTCAGACTTGAAAGTGGTTGGAGGGACAGAAATCTCTCAGATTTTAATTTGATTAAAAATATCTTCATTTGTGTTCTGAAGATGAACGAAAGTCTTGGGGTTTGGAACGACATGAGGGCGAGTAAATGATGATAGAATTTACACTTTTGCATGAAGTAACCCTTTAATTTAGAAAGGAAAACTAGAGATTTGCAGATTGATGATCCCCGAGAGGCTTAACGCTGTGGCGCTATCAAAACATTACTCTTACTGTTCGAACAAACCAACCGGCCCCACACCATTTCTCCAGCTATTGGGGGAAATCCTCAGGAAGCATGAAATGAACTTTTGCCCTTATGATTGACAGTTTTAAAATGCCACCTTGAATGTAATTCCTGTTATCATGAATGTTTCTAGGGCTGTCCCGACCAAAGATATGGGTAGTCATTCATTTAATCCATTAGTTGACTAGTTGCACATTTATGATATTTTAATTACTTAAAGTCCCCTGTGGTGAAAATGCAGCGTTTAATGTTGTTAAAGTGTATTAAAAACACCACATAGACACATAAAGACAAAGCATGTGTAAATTCATAAGTCGACAGCATTGCGGAGTATTTCCTCCTTAAAACTGCAGTGAACCAAAGACAGTCTCAAAAACACGCTTTGAAATCGCTGGTGTTTCTGACGTCACAAACTACCTTGTAACCAATCAGATCAACGTGTGATCGTCAACCAGTGGATCTCTGAGCTGAGTGAGTGAGTGGAGGCGGGGCTCATTTGCATATTCATAGAACCGCGCATACTAAATGAGGCGAGGGTGTCGAGTTACATTCAACATTTTTCAAGGAATAAACTTTTAAATATGTCATTTTGGTGATTAAAGATGATTTAAGGGATGCAGTTATTGACTACAGGGGGACTTTAAATATATACTGGGTGTATATACACACTAAAATATGTTTCAGGGCTGAGAAAGAATATACATTCCTAACATTGTTCTGCATTACAGAGAAAATACTAAACTAGAGAAATAATAATGAGCTTTGAAATATAAATTAAGCTTTGACTGGCAAAAGTAATGATAATGAATGTGTCGGAAAAAAACAGCAACGAGACCGTCTGACCATTTATATAATTCCTTCGTAAACTAGTGGTGTTGTGTTTTAGCCGGATTCAGTTTATCATTTGAGGAATTTATATGATTCTTATCTGTAATTGTTATAGACAAGAATCACTAAACGGCTTCATAGTCTAATGAACTATTCCAGTCAAGAGTGAAAGATTAACTGGCTGGCTCACACTGACTAAAGACAATCGTTCACATCAGAACATCAGCTACTGTCTGCATGTCATCAGATGATCGTGACCCGCAGCCAATGAAACTGATGAAAGCATTTCTGTGTAAACTGCCTCCGGTGTTTTGTCTAAGACGGTGTTTCCCATTGTTTCCTTCAGGTGAAGAAGATCGCAAGCGAGTACTACAAAGATCTCCCTTGTTACACGTCATGGGTGAAAGTGCTTTATGACTTTATCATGGACGATGAACTGAGTCCGTACTCCCGTGTGAAGAGACGACTGACCGGAGATATCAAACAAGAGTGATGAGTTACCCGAGAGGTCACCAGTTCCTGACCGCAGACTGTCTTCACCTTCCCCTGCTCGAGAGTCGAGAGCTTGTGGTGATTTTCAGCCTCTGCGACAACAGAAACGTCTCGGCTACTCTGGTTTTTGGCAAGCGTGTTGAAGAATTTTAATTGTGAACCAAAACTTCTATTGCACATGGTCTGAAGATTCACTCTTTTATTATTAGTTTAGTGGAATTTTCCTTTCTTACATTTCAATGCTAATGTTTCTAATTCCTGCGTGGCAGATTTTAAACATTGTGAGATTAAATAGGTCAGCAGTTCATGTAGCTTTACATGCTGATTCAGTGTTCTTCTGCTTATCTGTCTGCTCTCCTGTCACATTTAATGAGTAACGCAGAGCTCACCAATAGAATGTGTTCTTGTTATTATGATAATGCATCATATTACACTCTGTAGATCTGCACCATCAGATTATGTCCAGTTCCTGTAATACTGAGAGCCATTATTGTTACTCATCTTTTATTAATAGACGCCAATGCCAGCCGTTTTGGTGTCCAGGCCTGTGTGTTCATATTATTTCAATTAAAGAAGAAAACTGTGGCACACTTTGGCTAACAGTGAAGTACAGAGCTGTCTGTAAACATTTATATGTTTTATATATATCAAATGAACTAAAAAGCCTTAATAAATTTTAGCTGGCGTCTAATGATTGTTATTATTGTTAATCTAATATATACGCACACACACACATACATACACACACACACACACACACACACACACACACACACACACACTAGTTTGAAACATTACTATTTTGAATGTTTTTGAAAGATGTATCTTATGCTCAACAAGCCTGCATTTATTTGATCAAAAATTCAGAAAGAAAATGAAATACTACAATTTAAAATAATGGTTTTCAATTTTAATATATTTTAAAGTGTAATTTATTCCTGTGATCAAAGCTGAATTTTCAGCATCATTACTCCAGTCTTCAGTGTCACATGATCCTTCAGAAATCACTCTAATATGAGGATTTATTTAACAGTTGTGCTGCTTAATATTTTTTTGGAATGGATGATGATTTTTTCAGGATTAATTGATGAATAAAAAGTACAGCATTTATTCAAAATATAAATATTTTTAACAGTATAAATCTTTACTATCACTATTTATCAATTTAACACATCCTTGCTGAATCAAAGTATACAAGTACTTAAAAAAAAATGCTAATTGTTTTTTTTAAATCTTTTGAATGGTAATGTATATTACACCGCAGGAATGACTTCCTGCACTTCCAGTTCCATCATTCTGAATGCCTGAAATAAGGTCTGTGGTGAGCCAAAGCTCAGAGTATTTTCACGTTTTATTCTACTGCATAAAATACATAAATAAAAATCCCTTGTGATTAAAAAAAAAAAGAAAAAAAAAAAAGTTTTCTTGTGAAAGGTGGTTGATAACAAGTGGCTAAATGGGACTATAGAGGTAGTCAGGGACATTAAACATCATCAGTGGATCAGGTAAACTCGTCTAGGTAGTCCACTCCTACAGGCATGTTGCTCTTGCAAACTATTCTCTCTCAAACCGTCAGGGAAAATGAAACGTGCTGCGTAACACGGGAATGAACCTCATTGGTTCTTGCAGAAGCTCAAACGTGCTGCGTAACACGAGAATGAACCTCATTGGTTCTTGCAGAAGCTCAAACGTGCTGTGTAACACGAGAATGAAGCTCATTGGTTCTTGCTGAAGCTCAAACGTGCTGCGTAACACGGGAATGAACCTCATTGGTTCTTGCTGAAGCTCAAACGTGCTGCGTAACATGAGAATGAACCTCATTGGTTCTTGCAGAAGCTCAAACGTGCTGCGTAACATGAGAAT
The DNA here is from genome assembly GCA_022829025.1 of Squalius cephalus. Lineage (NCBI taxonomy): Eukaryota > Metazoa > Chordata > Actinopteri > Cypriniformes > Leuciscidae > Squalius > Squalius cephalus. The sequence continues at coordinate 1,765,540 of CM040811.1, read as the reverse complement.
GAGCCTCATTGGTTCTTGCTGAAGCTCAAACGTGCTGCGTAACACGGGAATGAACCTCATTGGTTCTTGCTGAAGCTCAAACGTGCTGCGTAACATGAGAATGAACCTCATTGGTTCTGCTGAAGCTCAAACGTGCTGCGTAACACGAGAATGAACCTCATTGGTTCTTGCTGAAGCTCAAACGTGCTGCGTAACACGAGAATGAGCCTCATTGGTTCTTGCTGAAGCTCAAACGTGCTGCGTAACACGGGAATGAACCTCATTGGTTCTTGCTGAAGCTCAAACGTGCTGCGTAACACGAGAATGAACCTCATTGGTTCTTGATGAAGCTCAAACGTGCTGCGTAACACGAGAATTAACCTCATTGGTTCTTGCTGAAGCTCAAACGTGCTGCGTAACACGGGAATGAACCTCATTGGTTCTTGTAGAAGCTCAAACGTGCTGCGTAACACGGGAATGAACCTCATTGGTTCTTGCTGAAGCTCAAACGTGCTGCGTAACACGAGAATGAACCTCATTGGTTCTTGTTGAAGATCAAACATGCTGCGTAAGACGAGAATGAACCTCATTGGTTCTTGTTGAAGATCAAACATGCTGCGTAACACGAGAATGAACCTCATTGGTTCTTGTTGAAGCTCAAACATGCTGCGTAACACGGGAATGAACCTCATTGGTTCTTGTTGAAGATCAAACGTGCTGCGTAACACGAGAATGAACCTCATTGGTTCTTGTTGAAGATCAAACGTGCTGCGTAACACGAGAATGAACCTCATTGGTTCTTGTTGAAGATCAAACATGCTGCGTAACACGAGAATGAACCTCATTGGTTCTTGTTGAAGATCAAACATGCTGCGTAACACGGGAATGAACCTCATTGGTTCTTGTTGAAGATCAAACGTGCTGCGTAACACGAGAATGAACCTCATTGGTTCTTGTTGAAGATCAAACGTGCTGCGTAACACGAGAATGAACCTCATTGGTGCTTGTTGAAGATTAAACATGCTGCGTAACACGAGAATGAACCTCATTGGTTCTTGTTGAAGATCAAACATGCTGCGTAACACGGGAATGAACCTCATTGGTTCTTGTTGAAGATCAAACGTGCTGCGTAACACGAGAATGAACCTCATTGGTTCTTGTTGAAGATCAAACGTGCTGCGTAACACGGGAATGAACCTCATTGGTTCTTGCTGAAGCTCAAACATGCTGCGTAACACGAGAATGAACCTCATTGGTTCTTGTTGAAGATCAAACATGCTGCGTAACACGGGAATGAACCTCATTGGTTCTTGTTGAAGATCAAACGTGCTGCGTAACACGAGAATGAACCTCATTGGTTCTTGTTGAAGATCAAACGTGCTGCGTAACACGGGAATGAACCTCATTGGTTCTTGCTGAAGCTCAAACGTGCTGCGTAACACGGGAATGAAGCTCATTGGTTCTTGTTGAAGATCAAATATGCTGCGTAACACGGGAATGAACCTCATTGGTTCTTGTTGAAGATCAAACGTGCTGCGTAACACGAGAATGAACCTCATTGGTTCTTGTTGAAGATCAAACGTGCTGCGTAACACGAGAATGAACCTCATTGGTTCTTGTTGAAGATTAAACATGCTGCGTAACACGGGAATGAACCTCATTGGTTCTTGTTGAAGATTAAACATGCTGCGTAACACGGGAATGAACCTCATTGGTTCTTGTTGAAGATTAAACATGCTGCGTAACACGAGAATGAACCTCATTGGTTCTTGTTGAAGATCAAACATGCTGCGTAACACGAGAATGAACCTCATTGGTTCTTGCTGAAGCTCAAACGTGCTGCGTAACACGGGAATGAAGCTCATTGGTTCTTGTTGAAGATCAAACATGCTGCCTAACACGGGAATGAAGCTCATTGGTTCTTGTTGAAGCTCAAACGTGCTGCGTAACACGAGAATGAACCTCATTGGTTCTTGCTGAAGCTCAAACGTGCTGCGTAACACGGGAATGAAGCTCATTGGTTCTTGTTGAAGATCAAACGTGCTGGGTAACACGGGAATGAAGCTCATTGGTTCTTGTTGAAGCTCAAACGTGCTGCGTAACACGAGAATGAACCTCATTGGTTCTTGCTGAAGCTCAAACGTGCTGCGTAACACGGGAATGAAGCTCATTGGTTCTTGCTGAAGCTCAAACGTGCTGCGTAACACGAAAATGAACCTCATTGGTTCTTGTAGAAGCTCAAACATGCTGCGTAACACAGGAATGAATCTCATTGGTTCTTGCTGAAGCTCAAACGTGCTGCGTAACACGGGAATGAACCTCATTGGTTCTTGCAGAAGCTCAAACGTGCTGCGTAACACGAGAATGAACCTCATTGGTTCTTGTTGAAGATCAAACATGCTGCGTAAGACGAGAATGAACCTCATTGGTTCTTGTTGAAGATCAAACATGCTGCGTAACACGAGAATGAACCTCATTGGTTCTTGTTGAAGATCAAACGTGCTGCGTAACACGAGAATGAACCTCATTGGTTCTTGTTGAAGATCAAACGTGCTGCGTAACACGGGAATGAACCTCATTGGTTCTTGTAGAAGCTCAAACATGCTGCGTAACACGGGAATGAACCTCATTGGTTCTTGCTGAAGCTCAAACGTGCTGCGTATCACGGGAATGAACCTCATTGGTTCTTGCAGAAGCTCAAACGTGCTGCGTAACACGAGAATGAACCTCATTGGTTCTTGTTGAAGATCAAACATGCTGCGTAAGACTAGAATGAACCTCATTGGTTCTTGTTGAAGATCAAACATGCTGCGTAACACGAGAATGAACCTCATTGGTTCTTGTTGAAGATCAAACGTGCTGCGTAACACGAGAATGAACCTCATTGGTTCTTGTTGAAGATCAAACATGCTGCGTAAGACGAGAATGAACCTCATTGGTTCTTGTTGAAGATCAAACATGCTGCGTAAGACGAGAATGAACCTCATTGGTTCTTGTTGAAGATCAAACGTGCTGCGTAACACGAGAATGAACCTCATTGGTTCTTGTTGAAGATCAAACGTGCTGCGTAACACGGGAATGAACCTCATTGGTTCTTGCTGAAGCTCAAACATGCTGCGTAACACGAGAATGAACCTCATTGGTTCTTGTTGAAGATCAAACATGCTGCGTAACACGGGAATGAACCTCATTGGTTCTTGTTGAAGATCAAACGTGCTGCGTAACACGAGAATGAACCTCATTGGTTCTTGTTGAAGATCAAACGTGCTGCGTAACACGGGAATGAACCTCATTGGTTCTTGCTGAAGCTCAAACGTGCTGCGTAACACGGGAATGAAGCTCATTGGTTCTTGTTGAAGATCAAACATGCTGCGTAACACGGGAATGAACCTCATTGGTTCTTGTTGAAGATCAAACGTGCTGCGTAACACGAGAATGAACCTCATTGGTTCTTGTTGAAGATCAAACGTGCTGCGTAACACGAGAATGAACCTCATTGGTTCTTGTTGAAGATTAAACATGCTGCGTAACACGAGAATGAACCTCATTGGTTCTTGTTGAAGATTAAACATGCTGCGTAACACGGGAATGAACCTCATTGGTTCTTGTTGAAGATTAAACATGCTGCGTAACACGAGAATGAACCTCATTGGTTCTTGCTGAAGCTCAAACGTGCTGCGTAACACGGGAATGAAGCTCATTGGTTCTTGTTGAAGATCAAACATGCTGCCTAACACGGGAATGAAGCTCATTGGTTCTTGTTGAAGCTCAAACGTGCTGCGTAACACGAGAATGAACCTCATTGGTTCTTGCTGAAGCTCAAACGTGCTGCGTAACACGGGAATGAAGCTCATTGGTTCTTGTTGAAGATCAAACGTGCTGGGTAACACGGGAATGAACCTCATTGGTTCTTGTTGAAGCTCAAACGTGCTGCGTAACACGAGAATGAACCTCATTGGTTCTTGCTGAAGCTCAAACGTGCTGCGTAACACGGGAATGAAGCTCATTGGTTCTTGCTGAAGCTCAAACGTGCTGCGTAACACGAAAATGAACCTCATTGGTTCTTGTAGAAGCTCAAACATGCTGCGTAACACAGGAATGAATCTCATTGGTTCTTGCTGAAGCTCAAACGTGCTGCGTAACACGGGAATGAACCTCATTGGTTCTTGCAGAAGCTCAAACGTGCTGCGTAACACGAGAATGAACCTCATTGGTTCTTGTTGAAGATCAAACATGCTGCGTAACACGAGAATGAACCTCATTGGTTCTTGTTGAAGATCAAACATGCTGCGTAACACGAGAATGAACCTCATTGGTTCTTGTTGAAGATCAAACGTGCTGCGTAACACGAGAATGAACCTCATTGGTTCTTGTTGAAGATCAAACGTGCTGCGTAACACGGGAATGAACCTCATTGGTTCTTGTAGAAGCTCAAACATGCTGCGTAACACGGGAATGAACCTCATTGGTTCTTGCTGAAGCTCAAACGTGCTGCGTATCACGGGAATGAACCTCATTGGTTCTTGCAGAAGCTCAAACGTGCTGCGTAACACGAGAATGAACCTCATTGGTTCTTGTTGAAGATCAAACATGCTGCGTAAGACTAGAATGAACCTCATTGGTTCTTGTTGAAGATCAAACATGCTGCGTAACACGAGAATGAACCTCATTGGTTCTTGTTGAAGATCAAACGTGCTGCGTAACACGAGAATGAACCTCATTGGTTCTTGTTGAAGATCAAACATGCTGCGTAACACGAGAATGAACCTCATTGGTTCTTGTTGAAGATCAAACGTGCTGCGTAACACGAGAATGAACCTCATTGGTTCTTGTTGAAGATCAAACATGCTGCGTAACACGAGAATGAACCTCATTGGTTCTTGTTGAAGATTAAACATGCTGCGTAACACGGGAATGAACCTCATTGGTTCTTGCTGAAGCTCAAACGTGCTGCGTAACACGGGAATGAAGCTCATTGGTTCTTGCTGAAGCTCAAACATGCTGCCTAACACGGGAACAAAGCTCATTGGTTCTTGATGAAGATCAAACGTGCTGGGTAACACGGGAATGAAGCTCATTGGTTCTTGTTGAAGCTCAAACGTGCTGCGTAACACGGGAATGAAGCTCATTGGTTCTTGCTGAAGCTCAAACGTGCTGCGTAACACGAAAATGAACCTCATTGGTTCTTGTTGAAGATCAAACATGCTGCGTAACACGAGAATGAACCTCATTGGTTCTTGTTGAAGATCAAACATGCTGCGTAAGACGAGAATGAACCTCATTGGTTCTTGTTGAAGATCAAACATGCTGCGTAACACGAGAATGAACCTCATTGGTTCTTGTTGAAGATCAAACGTGCTGCGTAACACGAGAATGAACCTCATTGGTTCTTGTTGAAGATCAAACATGCTGCGTAACACGAGAATTAACCTCATTGGTTCTTGTTGAAGATTAAACATGCTGCGTAACACGGGAATGAACCTCATTGGTTCTTGCTGAAGCTCAAACGTGCTGCGTAACACGGGAATGAAGCTCATTGGTTCTTGTTGAAGATCAAACGTGCTGCGTAACACGAGAATGAACCTCATTGGTTCTTGTTGAAGCTCAAACGTGCTGCGTAACACGGGAATGAAGCTCATTGGTTCTTGCTGAAGCTCAAACGTGCTGCGTAACACGGGAATGAAGCTCATTGGTTCTTGCTGAAGCTCAAACGTGCTGCGTAACACGGGAATGAAGCTCATTGGTTCTTGTTGAAGCTCAAACGTGCTGCGTAACACGGGAATGAAGCTCATTGGTTCTTGCTGAAGCTCAAACGTGCTGCCTAACACGGGAACAAAGCTCATTGGTTCTTGATGAAGATCAAACGTGCTGGGTAACACGGGAATGAAGCTCATTGGTTCTTGTTGAAGCTCAAACGTGCTGCGTAACACGGGAATGAAGCTCATTGGTTCTTGCTGAAGCTCAAACGTGCTGCGTAACACGAAAATGAACCTCATTGGTTCTTGTAGAAGCTCAAACGTTCTGCGTAACACGGGAATTAACCTCATTGGTTCTTGTAGAAGCTCAAATGTGCTGCATAACACGGGAATGAACCTCATTGGTTCTTGTTGAAGATCAAACATGCTGCCTAACACGGGAACAAAGCTCATTGGTTCTTGATGAAGATCAAACGTGCTGGGTAACACGGGAATGAAGCTCATTGGTTCTTGTTGAAGCTCAAACGTGCTGCGTAACACGGGAATGAAGCTCATTGGTTCTTGCTGAAGCTCAAACGTGCTGCGTAACACGAAAATGAACCTCATTGGTTCTTGTAGAAGCTCAAACGTGCTGCGTAACACGGGAATTAACCTCATTGGTTCTTGTAGAAGCTCAAATGTGCTGCATAACACGGGAATGAACCTCATTGGTTCTTGTTGAAGATCAAACATGCTGCCTAACACGGGAACAAAGCTCATTGGTTCTTGATGAAGATCAAACGTGCTGGGTAACACGGGAATGAAGCTCATTGGTTCTTGTTGAAGCTCAAACGTGCTGCGTAACACGGGAATGAAGCTCATTGGTTCTTGCTGAAGCTCAAACGTGCTGCGTAACACGAAAATGAACCTCATTGGTTCTTGTAGAAGCTCAAACGTGCTGCGTAACACGGGAATTAACCTCATTGGTTCTTGTAGAAGCTCAAATGTGCTGCATAACACGGGAATGAACCTCATTGGTTCTTGTTGAAGCTCAAACGTGCTGCGTAACACGGGAATGAACCTCATTGGTTCTTGCTGAAGCTCAAACGTGCTGCGTAACACGGGAATGAACCTCATTGGTTCTTGTAGAAGCTCAAACGTGCTGCGTAACACGGGAATTAACCTCATTGGTTCTTGTAGAAGCTCAAATGTGCTGCATAACACGAGAATGAACCTCATTGGTTCTTGTTGAAGCTCAAACGTGCTGCGTAACACGGGAATGAACCTCATTGGTTCTTGCTGAAGCTCAAACGTGCTGCGTAACACGGGAATGAACCTCATTGGTTCTTGTGAAGCTCAAACGTGCTGCGTAACACGGGAATGAACCTCATTGGTTCTTGCTGAAGCTCAAACGTGCTGCGTAACACGAAAATGAACCTCATTGGTTCTTGTAGAAGCTCAAACGTGCTGCGTAACACGGGAATTAACCTCATTGGTTCTTGTAGAAGCTCAAATGTGCTGCGTAACACGGGAATGAACCTCATTGGTTCTTGCTGAAGCTCAAACGTGCTGCGTAACACGGGAATGAACCTCATTGGTTCTTGTGAAGCTCAAACGTGCTGCGTAACACGGGAATGAACCTCATTGGTTCTTGCTGAAGCTCAAACGTGCTGCGTAACACGAAAATGAACCTCATTGGTTCTTGTAGAAGCTCAAACGTGCTGCGTAACACGGGAATTAACCTCATTGGTTCTTGTAGAAGCTCAAATGTGCTGCGTAACACGGGAATGAACCTCATTGGTTCTTGCTGAAGCTCAAACGTGCTGCGTAACACGGGAATGAACCTCATTGGTTCTTGTAGAAGCTCAAACGTGCTGCGTAACACGGGAATGAACCTCATTGGTTCTTGTGAAGCTCAAACGTGCTGCGTAACACGGGAATGAACCTCATTGGTTCTTGCTGAAGCTCAAACGTGCTGCGTAACACGAAAATGAACCTCATTGGTTCTTGTAGAAGCTCAAACGTGCTGCGTAACACGGGAATGAACCTCATTGGTTCTTGCTGAAGCTCAAACGTGCTGCGTAACACGGGAATGAAGCTCATTGGTTCTTGTTGAAGATCAAACGTGCTGGGTAACACGGGAATGAAGCTCATTGGTTCTTGTTGAAGCTCAAACGTGCTGCGTAACACGAGAATGAACCTCATTGGTTCTTGCTGAAGCTCAAACGTGCTGCGTAACACGGGAATGAAGCTCATTGGTTCTTGCTGAAGCTCAAACGTGCTGCGTAACACGAAAATGAACCTCATTGGTTCTTGTAGAAGCTCAAACATGCTGCGTAACACAGGAATGAATCTCATTGGTTCTTGCTGAAGCTCAAACGTGCTGCGTAACACGGGAATGAACCTCATTGGTTCTTGCAGAAGCTCAAACGTGCTGCGTAACACGAGAATGAACCTCATTGGTTCTTGTTGAAGATCAAACATGCTGCGTAAGACGAGAATGAACCTCATTGGTTCTTGTTGAAGATCAAACATGCTGCGTAACACGAGAATGAACCTCATTGGTTCTTGTTGAAGATCAAACGTGCTGCGTAACACGAGAATGAACCTCATTGGTTCTTGTTGAAGATCAAACGTGCTGCGTAACACGGGAATGAACCTCATTGGTTCTTGTAGAAGCTCAAACATGCTGCGTAACACGGGAATGAACCTCATTGGTTCTTGCTGAAGCTCAAACGTGCTGCGTATCACGGGAATGAACCTCATTGGTTCTTGCAGAAGCTCAAACGTGCTGCGTAACACGAGAATGAACCTCATTGGTTCTTGTTGAAGATCAAACATGCTGCGTAAGACTAGAATGAACCTCATTGGTTCTTGTTGAAGATCAAACATGCTGCGTAACACGAGAATGAACCTCATTGGTTCTTGTTGAAGATCAAACGTGCTGCGTAACACGAGAATGAACCTCATTGGTTCTTGTTGAAGATCAAACATGCTGCGTAAGACGAGAATGAACCTCATTGGTTCTTGTTGAAGATCAAACATGCTGCGTAAGACGAGAATGAACCTCATTGGTTCTTGTTGAAGATCAAACGTGCTGCGTAACACGAGAATGAACCTCATTGGTTCTTGTTGAAGATCAAACGTGCTGCGTAACACGGGAATGAACCTCATTGGTTCTTGCTGAAGCTCAAACATGCTGCGTAACACGAGAATGAACCTCATTGGTTCTTGTTGAAGATCAAACATGCTGCGTAACACGGGAATGAACCTCATTGGTTCTTGTTGAAGATCAAACGTGCTGCGTAACACGAGAATGAACCTCATTGGTTCTTGTTGAAGATCAAACGTGCTGCGTAACACGGGAATGAACCTCATTGGTTCTTGCTGAAGCTCAAACGTGCTGCGTAACACGGGAATGAAGCTCATTGGTTCTTGTTGAAGATCAAACATGCTGCGTAACACGGGAATGAACCTCATTGGTTCTTGTTGAAGATCAAACGTGCTGCGTAACACGAGAATGAACCTCATTGGTTCTTGTTGAAGATCAAACGTGCTGCGTAACACGAGAATGAACCTCATTGGTTCTTGTTGAAGATTAAACATGCTGCGTAACACGAGAATGAACCTCATTGGTTCTTGTTGAAGATTAAACATGCTGCGTAACACGAGAATGAACCTCATTGGTTCTTGTTGAAGATTAAACATGCTGCGTAACACGGGAATGAACCTCATTGGTTCTTGTTGAAGATTAAACATGCTGCGTAACACGAGAATGAACCTCATTGGTTCTTGTTGAAGATCAAACATGCTGCGTAACACGAGAATGAACCTCATTGGTTCTTGCTGAAGCTCAAACGTGCTGCGTAACACGGGAATGAAGCTCATTGGTTCTTGTTGAAGATCAAACATGCTGCCTAACACGGGAATGAAGCTCATTGGTTCTTGTTGAAGCTCAAACGTGCTGCGTAACACGAGAATGAACCTCATTGGTTCTTGCTGAAGCTCAAACGTGCTGCGTAACACGGGAATGAAGCTCATTGGTTCTTGTTGAAGATCAAACGTGCTGGGTAACACGGGAATGAAGCTCATTGGTTCTTGTTGAAGCTCAAACGTGCTGCGTAACACGAGAATGAACCTCATTGGTTCTTGCTGAAGCTCAAACGTGCTGCGTAACACGGGAATGAAGCTCATTGGTTCTTGCTGAAGCTCAAACGTGCTGCGTAACACGAAAATGAACCTCATTGGTTCTTGTAGAAGCTCAAACATGCTGCGTAACACAGGAATGAATCTCATTGGTTCTTGCTGAAGCTCAAACGTGCTGCGTAACACGGGAATGAACCTCATTGGTTCTTGCAGAAGCTCAAACGTGCTGCGTAACACGAGAATGAACCTCATTGGTTCTTGTTGAAGATCAAACATGCTGCGTAAGACGAGAATGAACCTCATTGGTTCTTGTTGAAGATCAAACATGCTGCGTAACACGAGAATGAACCTCATTGGTTCTTGTTGAAGATCAAACGTGCTGCGTAACACGAGAATGAACCTCATTGGTTCTTGTTGAAGATCAAACGTGCTGCGTAACACGGGAATGAACCTCATTGGTTCTTGTAGAAGCTCAAACATGCTGCGTAACACGGGAATGAACCTCATTGGTTCTTGCTGAAGCTCAAACGTGCTGCGTATCACGGGAATGAACCTCATTGGTTCTTGCAGAAGCTCAAACGTGCTGCGTAACACGAGAATGAACCTCATTGGTTCTTGTTGAAGATCAAACATGCTGCGTAAGACTAGAATGAACCTCATTGGTTCTTGTTGAAGATCAAACATGCTGCGTAACACGAGAATGAACCTCATTGGTTCTTGTTGAAGATCAAACGTGCTGCGTAACACGAGAATGAACCTCATTGGTTCTTGTTGAAGATCAAACATGCTGCGTAAGACGAGAATGAACCTCATTGGTTCTTGTTGAAGATCAAACATGCTGCGTAACACGAGAATGAACCTCATTGGTTCTTGTTGAAGATCAAACGTGCTGCGTAACACGAGAATGAACCTCATTGGTTCTTGTTGAAGATCAAACATGCTGCGTAACACGAGAATGAACCTCATTGGTTCTTGTTGAAGATTAAACATGCTGCGTAACACGGGAATGAACCTCATTGGTTCTTGCTGAAGCTCAAACGTGCTGCGTAACACGGGAATGAAGCTCATTGGTTCTTGCTGAAGCTCAAACATGCTGCCTAACACGGGAACAAAGCTCATTGGTTCTTGATGAAGATCAAACGTGCTGGGTAACACGGGAATGAAGCTCATTGGTTCTTGTTGAAGCTCAAACGTGCTGCGTAACACGGGAATGAAGCTCATTGGTTCTTGCTGAAGCTCAAACGTGCTGCGTAACACGAAAATGAACCTCATTGGTTCTTGTTGAAGATCAAACGTGCTGCGTAACACGAGAATGAACCTCATTGGTTCTTGTTGAAGATCAAACGTGCTGCGTAACACGAGAATGAACCTCATTGGTTCTTGTTGAAGATCAAACATGCTGCGTAAGACGAGAATGAACCTCATTGGTTCTTGTTGAAGATCAAACATGCTGCGTAACACGAGAATGAACCTCATTGGTTCTTGTTGAAGATCAAACGTGCTGCGTAACACGAGAATGAACCTCATTGGTTCTTGTTGAAGATCAAACATGCTGCGTAACACGAGAATGAACCTCATTGGTTCTTGTTGAAGATTAAACATGCTGCGTAACACGGGAATGAACCTCATTGGTTCTTGCTGAAGCTCAAACGTGCTGCGTAACACGGGAATGAAGCTCATTGGTTCTTGTTGAAGATCAAACATGCTGCCTAACACGGGAACAAAGCTCATTGGTTCTTGATGAAGATCAAACGTGCTGGGTAACACGGGAATGAAGCTCATTGGTTCTTGTTGAAGCTCAAACGTGCTGCGTAACACGGGAATGAAGCTCATTGGTTCTTGCTGAAGCTCAAACGTGCTGCGTAACACGAAAATGAACCTCATTGGTTCTTGTAGAAGCTCAAACGTTCTGCGTAACACGGGAATTAACCTCATTGGTTCTTGTAGAAGCTCAAATGTGCTGCATAACACGGGAATGAACCTCATTGGTTCTTGTTGAAGATCAAACATGCTGCCTAACACGGGAACAAAGCTCATTGGTTCTTGATGAAGATCAAACGTGCTGGGTAACACGGGAATGAAGCTCATTGGTTCTTGTTGAAGCTCAAACGTGCTGCGTAACACGGGAATGAAGCTCATTGGTTCTTGCTGAAGCTCAAACGTGCTGCGTAACACGAAAATGAACCTCATTGGTTCTTGTAGAAGCTCAAACGTGCTGCGTAACACGGGAATTAACCTCATTGGTTCTTGTAGAAGCTCAAATGTGCTGCATAACACGGGAATGAACCTCATTGGTTCTTGTTGAAGATCAAACATGCTGCCTAACACGGGAACAAAGCTCATTGGTTCTTGATGAAGATCAAACGTGCTGGGTAACACGGGAATGAAGCTCATTGGTTCTTGTTGAAGCTCAAACGTGCTGCGTAACACGGGAATGAAGCTCATTGGTTCTTGCTGAAGCTCAAACGTGCTGCGTAACACGAAAATGAACCTCATTGGTTCTTGTAGAAGCTCAAACGTGCTGCGTAACACGGGAATTAACCTCATTGGTTCTTGTAGAAGCTCAAATGTGCTGCATAACACGGGAATGAACCTCATTGGTTCTTGTTGAAGCTCAAACGTGCTGCGTAACACGGGAATGAACCTCATTGGTTCTTGCTGAAGCTCAAACGTGCTGCGTAACACGGGAATGAACCTCATTGGTTCTTGTAGAAGCTCAAACGTGCTGCGTAACACGGGAATTAACCTCATTGGTTCTTGTAGAAGCTCAAATGTGCTGCATAACACGAGAATGAACCTCATTGGTTCTTGTTGAAGCTCAAACGTGCTGCGTAACACGGGAATGAACCTCATTGGTTCTTGCTGAAGCTCAAACGTGCTGCGTAACACGGGAATGAACCTCATTGGTTCTTGTGAAGCTCAAACGTGCTGCGTAACACGGGAATGAACCTCATTGGTTCTTGCTGAAGCTCAAACGTGCTGCGTAACACGAAAATGAACCTCATTGGTTCTTGTAGAAGCTCAAACGTGCTGCGTAACACGGGAATTAACCTCATTGGTTCTTGTAGAAGCTCAAATGTGCTGCGTAACACGGGAATGAACCTCATTGGTTCTTGCTGAAGCTCAAACGTGCTGCGTAACACGGGAATGAACCTCATTGGTTCTTGTGAAGCTCAAACGTGCTGCGTAACACGGGAATGAACCTCATTGGTTCTTGCTGAAGCTCAAACGTGCTGCGTAACACGAAAATGAACCTCATTGGTTCTTGTAGAAGCTCAAACGTGCTGCGTAACACGGGAATTAACCTCATTGGTTCTTGTAGAAGCTCAAATGTGCTGCGTAACACGGGAATGAACCTCATTGGTTCTTGCTGAAGCTCAAACGTGCTGCGTAACACGGGAATGAACCTCATTGGTTCTTGTAGAAGCTCAAACGTGCTGCGTAACACGGGAATGAACCTCATTGGTTCTTGTGAAGCTCAAACGTGCTGCGTAACACGGGAATGAACCTCATTGGTTCTTGCTGAAGCTCAAACGTGCTGCGTAACACGAAAATGAACCTCATTGGTTCTTGTAGAAGCTCAAACGTGCTGCGTAACACGGGAATGAACCTCATTGGTTCTTGTTGAAGCTCAAACGTGCTGCGTAACACGGGAATGAACCTCATTGGTTCTTGCTGAAGCTCAAACGTGCTGCGTAACACGGGAATGAACCTCATTGGTTCTTGTGAAGCTCAAACGTGCTGCGTAACACGGGAATGAACCTCATTGGTTCTTGCTGAAGCTCAAACGTGCTGCGTAACACGAAAATGAACCTCATTGGTTCTTGTAGAAGCTCAAACGTGCTGCGTAACACGGGAATTAACCTCATTGGTTCTTGTAGAAGCTCAAATGTGCTGCATAACACGGGAATGAACCTCATTGGTTCTTGTTGAAGCTCAAACGTGCTGCGTAACACGGGAATGAACCTCATTGGTTCTTGCTGAAGCTCAAACGTGCTGCGTAACACGGGAATGAACCTCATTGGTTCTTGTGAAGCTCAAACGTGCTGTGTAACACGAGAATGAACCTCATTGGTTCTTGCTGAAGCTCAAACGTGCTGCGTAACACGAGAATGTACCTCATTGGTTCTTGTTGAAGCTCAAACGTGCTGCGTAACACGGGAATGAACCTCATTGGTTCTTGCTGAAGCTGAAACGTGCTGCGTAACACGAGAATGAACCTCATTGTTTCTTGCTGAAGCTCAAATGTGCTGCTTAACACGAGAATGAACCTCATTGGTTCTTGCTGAAGCTCAAATGTGCTGCGTAACACGGGAATGAACCTCATTGGTTCTTGCTGAAGCTCAAACGTGCTGCGTAACACGGGAATGAACCTCATTGGTTCTTGCAGAAGCTCAAATGTGCTGCGTAACACGGGAATGAACCTCATTGGTTCTTGCAGAAGCTCAAATGTGCTGCGTAACACGGGAATGAACCTCATTGGTTCTTGCTGAAGCTCAAACGTGCTGCGTAACACGGGAACGAACCTCATTGGTTCTTGCTGAAGCTCAAACGTGCTGCGTAACACGGGAATGAACCTCATTGGTTCTTGCAGAAGCTCAAATGTGCTGCGTAACACGAGAATGAACCTCATTGGTTCTTGCTGAAGCTCAAACGTGCTGCGTAACACGGGAATGAACCTCATTGGTTCTTGCTGAAGCTCAAACGTGCTGCGTAACACGGGAATGAACCTCATTGGTTCTTGCAGAAGCTCAAATGTGCTGCGTAACACGGGAATGAACCTCATTGGTTCTTGCTGAAGCTCAAACGTGCTGCGTAACACGGGAATGAACCTCATTGGTTCTTGCAGAAGCTCAAACGTGCTGCTTAACACGAGAATGAACCTCATTGGTTCTTGCAGAAGCTCAAATGTGCTGCTTAACACGAGAATGAACCTCATTGGTTCTTGCTGAAGCTCAAACGTGCTGCGTAACACGGGAATGAACCTCATTGGTTCTTGCTGAAGCTCAAACGTGCTGCGTAACACGGGAATGAACCTCATTGGTTCTTGCTGAAGCTCAAACGTGCTGCGTAACACGAGAATGAACCTCATTGGTTCTTGCTGAAGCTCAAACGTGCTGCGTAACACGAGAATGAACCTCATTGGTTCTTGCAGAAGCTCAAATGTGCTGCTTAACACGAGAATGAACCTCATTGGTTCTTGCAGAAGCTCAAATGTGCTGCTTAACACGAGAATGAACCTCATTGGTTCTTGCTGAAGCTCAAACGTGCTGCGTAACACGGGAATGAACCTCATTGGTTCTTGCTGAAGCTCAAACGTGCTGCGTAACACGGGAATGAACCTCATTGGTTCTTGCTGAAGCTCAAACGTGCTGCGTAACACGAGAATGAACCTCATTGGTTCTTGCTGAAGCTCAAATGTGCTGCTTAACACGGGAATGAACCTCATTGGTTCTTGCTGAAGCTCAAACGTGCTGCGTAACACGAGAATGAACCTCATTGGTTCTTGCAGAAGCTCAAATGTGCTGCGTAACCCGGGAATGAACCTCATTGGTTCTTGCAGAAGCTCAAATGTGCTGCGTAACCCGGGAATGAACCTCATTGGTTCTTGCTGAAGCTCAAACGTGCTGCGTAACACGAGAATGAACCTCATTGGTTCTTGCTGAAGCTCAAACGTGCTGCGTAACACAAGAATGAACCTCATTGGTTCTTGCTGAAGCTCAAATGTGCTGCGTAACATGATAATGAACCTCATTGGTTCTTGCTGAAGCTCAAACGTGCTGCGTAACATGATAATGAACCTCATTGGTTCTTGCTGAAGCTCAAACATGCTGCGTAACACGGGAATGAACCTCATTGGTTCTTGCTGAAGCTCAAATGTGCTGCTTAACACGGGAATGAACCTCATTGGTTCTTGCTGAAGCTCAAATGTGCTGCGTAACACGAGAATGAACCTCATTGGTTCTTGCTGAAGCTCAAACGTGCTGCGTAACACGAGAATGAACCTCATTGGTTCTTGCTGAAGCTCAAATGTGCTGCTTAACACGGGAATGAACCTCATTGGTTCTTGCTGAAGCTCAAACGTGCTGCGTAACACGGGAATGAACCTCATTGGTTCTTGCAGAAGCTCAAATGTGCTGCGTAACCCGGGAATGAACCTCATTGGTTCTTGCAGAAGCTCAAATGTGCTGCGTAACCCGGGAATGAACCTCATTGGTTCTTGCTGAAGCTCAAACGTGCGGCGTAATACGGGAATGAACCTCATTGGTTCTTGCAGAAGCTCAAATGTGCTGCGTAACCCGGGAATGAACCTCATTGGTTCTTGCTGAAGCTCAAACGTGCTGCGTAACACGAGAATGAACCTCATTGGTTCTTGCTGAAGCTCAAACGTGCTGCGTAACACAAGAATGAACCTCATTGGTTCTTGCTGAAGCTCAAATGTGCTGCGTAACATGATAATGAACCTCATTGGTTCTTGCTGAAGCTCAAACGTGCTGCGTAACACGAGAATGAACCTCATTGGTTCTTGCTGAAGTTCAAACGTGCTGCGTAACACGAGAATGAACCTCATTGGTTCTTGCTGAGGCTCAAACGTGCTGCGTAACATGATAATGAACCTCACTGGTTCTTGCAGAAGCTCAAATGTGCTGCGTAACATGATAATGAACCTCATTGGTTCTTGCTGAAGCTCAAACGTGCTGCGTAACACGAGAATGAACCTCATTGGTTCTTGCTGAAGTTCAAACGTGCTGCGTAACACGAGAATGAACCTCATTGGTTCTTGCTGAGGCTCAAACGTGCTGCGTAACATGATAATGAACCTCACTGGTTCTTGCAGAAGCTCAAACGTGCTGCGTAACACGAGAATGAACCTCATTGGTTCTTGCTGAAGCTCAAACGTGCTGCGTAACACGAGAATGAACCTCATTGGTTCTTGCTGAAGCTCAAACGTGCTGCGTAACACAAGAATGAACCTCATTGGTTCTTGCTGAAGCTCAAATGTGCTGCGTAACATGATAATGAACCTCATTGGTTCTTGCTGAAGCTCAAACGTGCTGCGTAACACGAGAATTAACCTCATTGGTTCTGCAGAAGCTCAAACGTGCTGCGTAACACGAGAATTAACCTCATTGGTTCTGCAGAAGCTCAAACGTGCTGCGTAACACGGGAATTAACCTCATTGGTTCTTGCAGAAGCTCAAACGTGCTGCGTAACATGGGAATGAACCTCATTGGTTCTTGCAGAAGCTCAAACGTGCTGCGTAACATGAGAATGAACCTCATTGGTTCTTGCTGAAGCTCAACACGGGAATGAACCTCATTGGTTCTGCAGAAGCTCAAACGTGCTGCGTAACACGAGAATGAACCTCATTGGTTCTCAGGCGTCATTCAAGCATGCTTGAGCTTCTGTTTACCTTATTTGAGTGCATTATGTATGTTTATATGTGAATATATGATGAACAGTTTTAATTTAGGCTTTTAAAACAAACATGTCTCTTCAGAAGTCTTGGATTAAACCACTCTCTTCATTTTCCCATCTCTCTGAATGTTTTGAAATGTTTTGGGTGAACCGACTGTCAATGGAGGGAAAGAAATCTCTCTAGATTTCATTAAAATATCTTTATTCGTTTTCCAAAGATGAACTAGAGCAGAGGTGCCCAATCCTGTTCCAGGAGATCTACATACTTGCAGAGTCCAGATCCAACACAGCTGTCTGTAATTATCAAGTGCTCCTGATTAATGAGCTGGTTCAGTTGTTTAGATCAGGGTTGGACCTGAACTTTACAGGAAGGTAGACCTCCAGGAACAGGATTAGGGCAACACTGAACTAAAGTCTTATGGGTTTGAAACAACATGAGGGTGAGTAAATGATGACAGAATTTACATTTTTAGGTGAACTAACCCTTTAATTTGTGAAGATTATCATGATTAACAAAATGCATAAGAATCAAAACTTTTGTTGGTCACAGAAAAAAAAAAAATCCTACAGGGTTTTTGTTGAGGGAACCAGCGTGATGTGAACTTATGCTGGGTACACACCAAAACATAATCGGGCTGATTTTGGGCCGATTTCCCCCCTTCCGACAATCATAGCTGTGTCCCGATTATCTTGATGGTTCTACAGATTATCTTATCAGATTTTTCCTTGGTGTGAGGTGTGTTAAGAGTGTCTGAACCTGATCGGAAGAACGTCGGAGCCACCCCGATCGTGAATTATCGTCCGCAATGCTTATTCAGAAGTCTCGCGAGATTTTGCGAGATGTCCTGTGTTCACAGCCGAGACTCTGGTTGAAAATCTGTTGGTGTGTGGTGTGCTGTCTTTGTCACATCATGGCACACACACACTATAGGAGCAAAACGCTTGAATCTAGGATTTTTTGTCCTCATGTTTGTGGTCTATCACATTTTGAAAATCTTATAAGATGTAAAAAATCTGTTGGTGTGTACCCAGCATTACAAAAATATGTCTTAAAGGAATCATGACAAGCAAATATTTTTAATTATTAGAATATGTTCCTTGAGGTTCACTTATAATGTTAATAATGTTTTTATTAAAAATCAAATATATATGCAGACAAAAACAGGCCCTCTGTCTGAAATGATCCGTTTTTAAGGCGCAGCTCCTTTAAGGTTTGTCTGTAAACAGCCAATGTTATGATTAGCTAACGTCATTGCATAGGAAACAGTTTCAACGCCCACTTGCTATTGCACGTGAATACGTGTTTTGAAAACATTATCATATAAAAACGTCATTTACAGACAAAGCATAATGAAATCATTGTCTTATGGTTTGTGATGCAGCGACTGTCAGATCTACTACAGTTGGCTTCTACTAAACTACTCCGCCATTTACCTCATTTCTCCTGGGAGTCCCTCTTGCTGGTAGTTAAGGCTCATTCAGTGGTGTTTCGCCTAAAAGAGCAAGCACAAGTGAGTGCAGTGATTCCCCGCCGGGCGCTTCGGCATACGAGTTCCCTAATACCCCTTTTCCACCAAGGCTGGTGCCGGTTCGGAGCCAGAGCCTACTCGCGAACCAGTTCTTTGTGTTTCGACAGCCAAAGAATCGGTTCTCGACCAGGAAAATTGGTTCCAAAGCGGCACCAACTCTTTTTCTGGACTAGAACCGTTCTTTTACCACGTCATGCTTGCGTCGGGGGCTGGGGGCGGGGTTACTGTCGAACTTCTTCTCGAACGTAACCTCCGTCTACAGTAATCCAGACGAGCAGCACAAATGTGTTCTAAACGTCTTCTTCTGACCCCAATATAGGATCGCAAAGCCTGGAGAAACATTTGCAGAAAGACGATGTGGTCCGCCATTGTAATTGTTATGCTTGAAGTTGGCGCAAGCGTTTCTGGGAAAGCTAAGACGTATGGCAACGTACACAGTGATGTAATGACGTCGTTCGCTGGGCTCTCTAGTCAGTGGAAAAACAAACAGGTTCTGAGAAGGTTCGCAAGTTGAACCAGTTCTTTTTTTGGTGGAAAAGGGGTATAAAAGAGCAAGCGAGTAGCGATGTCTTATCAAGATGCCTTTCCGTCCGTGTGTTTCTGGATGCGATCGGTTCCTGGCCTCGTCTGACCCACTGAAACTGAGCACGTGCCCCCTCAGAGTTTTGAGCCAAGTGGATTTTGCATGCAAACTCCAAATCAATTAGGCGTCAGTCTTCATAAGCAAAACATTATTAGTTCCGTGCGCTGCATCCTCGTCAACTTTGGGACTTCTTTGCCGTTTTGATCACGTGATTAACATGCTTCAATCATGGAGACGCTACAGAAATGACAACGCTGGCACATCTGTGGTTGCTGGCGGGCAAAACTCCCTTCCCGAAACGATAACAAATATTCCAAACATAGAGGTAAGGTGCAAATTTACCCTCGCTGTTTTGTGTGTACGAAGATGATGGTTGAAAATGATTTTGTCCCTTAACATTGCATGTATATTTCTAGATTCATCATGGCACACAGAAAAATAAATTCATTCTTCAAGAAAACTGGCAGCCAAACAACCACAGTTAAGAGGTGAGGAATAGAAAAAGAATATGTAAAATCATAATTGTTCGTAAAATCGTAATATTGTTTGCCTTTTTTATTTAGTCAGATGAATTATCTGTAAGTACACTGAGGCCTACAATTGTATTGAAGGAGGTATGCACATTTTCAGGCCATAAAATACACACAAAGTTTATTATGTGGGTTTGGAGGCTATAAATCAGGGGCCGTATTCACAAAGCATTTTATCTTACCACTAGGAGTACTTCTAAATCACACTAAAAGATTTTAGCTAGGAGTTTTCTCTTAAAAGTTATTCACAACGCCTTTCAGACCTACTCTTAGTAAAGAAAAATGACAACTCCTAAACTAAGAGTGAGTCTTCGTTGTTATGGATGACGTCATTACTCATGCACGAGCTTGACTGAAGTGACCACCTTGATTGGCTGATGATTGTAACGCGGGAATGATTCAAACCCCTCCCCTACGATGATGAGTGACAGGTGACAGGTCTGAGAATGCGTGCGCTACACAAGTAGTGCGAAGGACGGAAGATGATGAATAACTGAATAAATAGCCTAAATGAATAAAGAGTAAGACAAAACAAATAGCCTAGTAGCCTAATGAAACATATGGATTCATGCAATATCTTTGCAACATTATTGAATTAATCTGTCTCTATATGCCTCTGCCTACGTTTGCAAAGAGAAGAACATTTTAATTTGATTCACAATGAAACGTTACAATTAGTTTACATGCAATGAGTAGCCTAGTTTTGGTTGTTGTTGGTGGCGTTATTGCATCCCTAGTTATGCCTACAATGCAGAATTGTTCCCTCGATTGGAAGCTCCTGTAGTCGCCGCATACGCATTTCAAAACACCGCAACGTGAAATGCCACAAAAGCGGTTTGTGAAGGTCTTAGTGAGTTAGGAGTCCTCTCGACTTCTTTTAGGCTGTCCCAGGCTTAGGTGCTACTTTTAGGGCTAAAATGCTTCGTGAATTACTCTTAGTCAAAAAAATTAGGAGTCCTAAAGTTAGGAGTGACACGCCCATTATTTTTAGGAGTTGCTCCTAAATTCGCCAGTTAGGAGCTACTTTTAGCCTTAACATTCTTTGTGAATACGGCCCCAGAGCATTAAAATGTGTAAATTGTGATTATCATTTATTTACGAATCTATAAATTAAAAAAAAACCTGTTCTATTTCAACACTAACATGATACATGTTAACATTATTATTGCATTATAAACTAACAATAAACAATAGAAAATTGTAAATAACATTTAGAAAGTTAGTAAATGCTGTAACTAAAATATTTAATTGATTGTTTAAAATTCCTAAAGCATTTACTCATGTTAACAAAACGGACTTTTGGAAAGTGTTAGCATGAAAGACTATTTTCTGATTATTGATCTTCTACTTGTGTTACTGTAATCAGATGGTGTAAGTGAGACTGTCACTGTACAAGGGTAACTTGGTTATTCATAAACAGGGAGGAGTTGTTTATTAGTGTTTGATTAGACTAATTCATGTTGCATTATGCTTTGCCTTTTTAGAAGAAGACTCAGACTTCCTTATCACAAAAGATGGACTGGCCAGGGAGAATTCAATTAAGAGAGGTTCACTTTCAGACAGAACTAGAAAGTTATCCACAATATTTCATTAGAGGAAAGGAAAGGAGCTTCAATAAAAAACTGGTTTGAAAAATACCAGTGGCTCGACTACAACATATCCACAGATTCAGCGTATTGTTTTCCCTGCAGAGTTTATGGATGTTCCTCAATATTTGACAGAAAGTTTTCACTGGAAGGATTTAGTGACTGGAAATGCTTTTCTGGACACAATGCAAGTCATCATCACACGGAGAACTTCAAAAAATGGCATTTGCATTTAATAACAACACCTGTTGATGAACAACTTTCAACTCAAAAAGCAAATCAGGT
The DNA here is from genome assembly GCA_022829025.1 of Squalius cephalus. Classification (NCBI taxonomy): domain Eukaryota; kingdom Metazoa; phylum Chordata; class Actinopteri; order Cypriniformes; family Leuciscidae; genus Squalius; species Squalius cephalus. Next base: position 1,743,808 of record CM040811.1, on the reverse strand, counting down.
TAAATTTCAAACAAAGGAGAGGGAAACCGATCTGAAGTGAGCAGATGTAGCTGTGCCACGTTAGCCCGACTTAGACTTTGTTTTAGAGGACATGATGAGTCAGAGGATTCAACAAACAAAGGTGTTTCCAGGGAAATAACTGAACTAGTAGCAAGATATGACAAACTCCTCTTGAGTCATCACGGAAAACCCAAAAGGAGATCCATCCTACATCTCAGCACAAACCCCAAATGAGCTGATCAGTTGCTTAGGAAATGAAGTCAGGAGAAAAGTCATAGATGATGTGAAAGCATTATATGCAACTCCTGACCCCTCTAAACAGGACCACCTGTCAATCAATCTCCGGTGTGTAGACAAGGCCAAGATTCATGAGTGCTTGATTGATGTCATTCATGCAAAAGACACATCTGGTGCTGGCATAACCAGCTATCTGCTGGAAACATTGGAGAAGTTTGGGCTTGATGTGAAAATATAAGAGGACAAGGCTATGATGGTTGTGCTGCCATCTCAGGTGTGTTCAGGCAATCATTAAACAGAGGAGTGAGAAAGCATACTTTGCACATTATTGACGTGCTGCAAAAACACAGCCACACGTAACTCTTTTTGGGTTGGTTGAGCAATTCTACTCATTCATGGAAGGATCTTCTAAAAGACACCAGGGGCTCTATCTCGCACCCAGCGCAACTGACTTTGTACAGTGACGCATGTTTCATTCCTATTTTGCACCCGACGCACAGCGGACTTTTCCCTCCACAGACGCACGGCGGTAAATTAGGGAATGAACTTGCGCTCCCGGGGGCGGATCAGGGAAAAGAGGAGGCGTGATCCGGCGCAAACGTTCCCTGGTGCTATTTTGCAGTTTCAGAAAACAATCCCGCCACTGACCAGGAGAAACCTCGTCTAAAGTCAGTGGCGCGTTCAGATGCTGTTTTAAGGGCGCATGCTTGGCCATAATTAATGTAGCGTGTGCACAACACACACACACTTTGCTTCTCTCATCTACACAGAAGCAGCCATTTTCATTTTTGCAAATCATACATTACAAGAAAAAATATTAACACACGAGGGAAATCATTGTGGTGTCCATGAAGATGTGAAAAAATAGGCATAAATCTAGCTTACACATTTACCCAAATTATTATACGCCTGTTTAAGCGAAGCTAATCTGGGTGTGTTTCTCCATCCCCAATGTCACTTCTCTGTGTTTTACGCCGGTCTCCTCGGCTGTGAACCGCTCCTGCAAATCCGCCGTTATAATAGCAATCCGCCATGGAACAAGCGCGCCTGCTCTTAAAGGGAATGTGAGATGACGCTCTGATTGGTTTATTTCACGTTATGCCCAAACCACACCTATGAGTAATGAAGCGACTTCAGACCAACACATTTTAGATTTGCGTCGGGCGCAAGAGTCATTTATCCCGCCGGTGTAACAGCAACAGCACCCGAGATCCGCCCACAAAGTTACTTGCGTTTCAGATCATTAAAATAGGGCCCATAGCCTCTTCATTGAAGTTCAACAGAAGCTTGCAAGTGAAAAAGACCACAGAAAACCCCAGACCCTAAAATCATTAATTACGACAAGATGGTCAGCAAGAACAGAGCTCTTCTGGAAACCCGACCTTCTGTGATCGAGACCCTTGAGCACATTCAGACAGGCGATGTCGTCAGGTACTGCAATGGCACTCAGCAAAGCCATTGATCTTGAGTTCTGCAAGTGAGTTCTGGTGGCACTGAGTTTCAGGTGTTGGAGATCTCTCCAAAAAGAAGACATGGACATTAGTACATCGGCTCTGCTGGTTGAAGACTGTAGGGGACAGCTAGTTTCAATGCGGCCTCAACCATAAGGCCCTGTGTCCAGCAAAGTGTTTTTTCACGCGGCTGGCGTATTTTTCCAGTTGTTTTCAATGGGAGCGGCACGTTTTTTTAAACGCCATGAGCGTAACAAGTTGCTGAGCGTTTTTTTTTTTCATGCTGAAGCACTGAGTTGCCGAGATTTGAAGAATGTTCAACTTTTGGGTAAAACGCAGCGCTCATCACTGTCACTTTTTACCCAACCGTCCAATCACAGTGGAGGAGGGGCGGGGCTAATACCACACCGACCAACCGCCACATTCTGCTTGTAACGTCAACCGATGACAACAACAAGCATAATAACGCAACACAATCATTTAAAACAAGAGCCAGAGCAAATACGTTACATTGTATCGACATTTTAATATAGAATCAATACAAACAAAATATGTGTGAAATGAGATGCTAGTACATGCTGGTAACACTTTCGTGGATATTCCGTATCATAACGAGCAACGCTCTCAAGCAAGGAGTTTTCAGCAGAGCTTCTAATGTTTTCAGCTGGCTAAAAACGCTTTAGTGGACACACGGCCTAAACATTGAATTCCAGGAAAACGAGAGCCAGAAAAGTTTCAGAGAGGCTGGATGACAGAAGGTAAAGCCAAACTCTGCTTTGCCAGAAGGATGAGATGAAAGTCAGTTTTTATTCTGCAACTCTGGACCTCAGCATGCAGAGTATCACTGACAGATTCAACAGTGAAGCCTCGCCTCTCCTGAAACACACACGGTCTGTCTGACTTCATCTGAAAATGTTCCACACTTGAAATCCCTGTGTGCATTTTTCGCTGGAGATGTGAATGTAGGATTAGCTGAAATTGAGTATAGGATGTTCGTTCAGAGATTACAAAGAGAACAGCAACGTCCTTGCAGTCTAATGGATCATTTCATTTATTTGGTTGAAAATAATTATTTAAAGGAGACATATCATGCTTTTAAATCGTTCCTTTTTACATATAAATCATACATTTGTAGTCTATATAAAGCGGAACTGCAATGCTTGGGTCTGAATTCCTCATTATTATAGCTCCACATTCCCCTTTTCTACCCCTTTTCTGATGTGCGTCTGAGAGCAACTCGTTTTGGTGCGGTCTCTTTAAATACAATTGAGACACTTCATACCCCGCCCCCTCTCCAGGTGACACTCGGTTCAACTCCACCCCGTTCGGCCATTTTTGTAGTTTGATAGCAGAGATACGATTATCTAGCGGCACAGAAACTTATTCACACGTTATTAACAAAATGTCAACAACGGAAGACTTGTCCAGCCAGCCTTACATGTTCGAGCCAGAGTCGGAGCCGGAGCGAGATGAAAATGAAGACGACGAACCTGCAGAACAACGTCTTCATATGGATGTATCGCAATGGTGTGTTACTGTATTTACACATGAAACTTTGGTCTTCCGACCTTTTACCACCGTGTCGATTTATTTTGATTAATATGTGCGAGGGAGAGAGAGCAAGACAGCGTCTAGTTTGGAGACGGTGTCTTGTTTACACTTTCGCCTGGCTCGGAAGAGAGAGAGAGTGCGTGCGCTCGACCGGGTCTCTCTCTCTCTGCTCGTTCTTTCAGTTAAACATGCGCCCTGTCACAAGCGCGGCAGTTCATCTACATTAGACGGTGTAATGAAGCGTGTGGGTTACTACATCCAACAACCGAACATTTTAACTTACCCTCTCGTAACTTCTTCATCCTTTAGCTTGGACTACAAAATTACAGCGAGAAATAATAATGGCGGATTGCTCGAAGTGTTGGGCTGGAAGTCAATGTCCTTATTTGGCAGTTCTGCTGCAAATACTGTGACGTAATAGTTCACAAAACGTCATAGAGAACTGAAAAATCGGAACAGGTTGAAAAATAAGGCCAAAACAGAATATAAACATATCAACGAAGCACCTGAAGAGAATAATTTCAACTTTTCTGTACTTCTAAACACTCCAAATATACAACAAAATGCATTTAAGGGCTAAAAAAGTGGATTTAGCATGATATGTCCCCTTTAATAGCATAGCCTGAACTCAGCAGACTTTACCAACTCATTATCACAGCTCCTGTGACACCTTGCAGTAATGAAAGGTGCTTCTCTTCTCTAAAAATCATCAAAAGCAGACTGAGAGGATCTGCTGATCACAGCCGTTCAGGATCACGGACATGGAGGAAACCCTGAGAAAACACAGAGTCCCTGCTCAGGAAACTAACATCAGTTGGTGTAGGCAAGGACATCCTAACCACAATTTACTACTCATTTATTGAAAGTGTGATAACCTTTTCCTTCATTTGTTGGTTTTACTCCATTAGTCTTCAAAACAGGAACCGCTTTCATCAAATTGTTAAAGTCTGTCCCAGAATGATTGGACCTGAGAGCTCTGTCCACCCGATGCGAACAGCAGACCTTGAAGACCGCCTGTAGGGTCCTTCGTGATCCATCACACGTCATGTCTTCGACTCCGCTGTCAAGCTTGTACGACCCAGAGGAGGAAGGCGACCTTTGACCCCAGGGCTGTCCAGGTCCTAAACTCCCCGCCCCAAGACTGCACTACAACACGCCGTAGGCTGATGACTGATGCACTCATCCCATCCCCTTTTCTTTTTATATATTACTATTTATTTATTTTATTGATGATGTACTGTATGTGCTGGAATATATGCTGCTCTTTGTGTCATTTAATTGCCCCTTGGGATGAACAAAGTGATTTGAATTGAACTGAACTGACAGTGAGGGATGCATTTTGGAGGCATGGAGAAAGAGGTTAGGAGATGTTAGGAGACGTTAGACATTAGGTGGGATGTATGCTTCTCTGTCTTCATGATTGTGTGTACACATTTGTCTATTTTGAGGGCTTAAATATGCTAACTGATACGATAAAACCACTCTGGTTAAATATGTCCACAGGTTTGTGTGATGTTTTGATTAAAGGGATTCACCTCTGGAAAGATGAATGTGTATTTAAAATGGGTCATTTATGTAGTAGAAATGTGAAATTATTTTGAATTTGAGCTATTGACATGATAGTAAAAGCTCGGAAGACCGATTGTGTTTTATAGATCAGTAGTTTGTTCAAATAAAGTGTTTGATTAGTTAGCAAGTACATGTTAAGGAAATGCATAATACAGATTGTATGGGTTAATCAGTGGCGGCTGGTGAAAAATATCTTTGGTGGGGCTGTGTCATATTCAGTCGGTGTCAATAGTCTGGCAACGGTGGGAGTGTTTTAGCGTATAGTGGCTCCGAGGTTGTGGACTGCTCTTCCTCAAGACATCCGTCAAGCATCCACCCTCCTCTCCTTCAAAAACACATTTTTTATCTGAATATTCCTCTTCAGCTCACAGTCTGTAAATTCTACACTGTTATTGATATGCTCTTTGTTTGTGTCTTTAACCTAACTTTGTAAGTGACCTCTGTATATTAGGCCTACTTTCTGCTCTTGGTGTGTGTATTGTGCTTTGGTGTTGATGTTTATTTTGTTCTATTCCTCCTAAACCCAGTCCCAGTGGATCTCAAACTCTTTAGAGTTGTACCCCATGATGCTTTAATATCCTTCACTCTTCAGTCACACCTTTCTCAGTAAGGGACAATGTTTGCCCCCTTAAAGCGATTTTTCCAGTGCATTTTTACCATTACAAATAAATAAATGTGCAATGGTGGTAAAAACGATGCAATGATGCTTTTAAATATTAAAAAACCGCCACTAGGTGGCGAGTCATCGAGTCATTCACTCAGAAACGAAGCAAGTGGCTGTATTTATGAATTAATCGTTGAATTATTGACTCTAATTATTCGTTCACAAACACTGCTGTGGCTTTCGTTAGAGCTATTATTTTGTTGTTAAAAATACTGACAACTGTGTTGAAAATGAACATCACTTAATATTAATATTTCGTTTGATGAACTGTTGTATAAAATCACTGTTGTATGCTCACTGGAAAATCTACCCTTCCATGACCTGGATTGTCTCAAATAAAAAAAAAAAAAAAAAAGATTTCTTTGTTGTTTTTTGGTCCAAAATAAATGACCAGTGATTAAAAATCTTCATCTCCGTTTAATAGTGTGTGTTTACTCAAGTTTCACTTCCTTGTAGAAAGAAATCATCGGTTTCCCACCACAGAAAGCAAATATAACAAATATTGAAAGCAAACAATTGAATTTAACAAAAAAAAAGCTCTTTGGCTAAACACGATTTAAGCATGGACAGTGGATCCAAGTGATTGAAACAAGTAAATCCCAATAAAATCAACCATGTGCAACTAACTAGATTCAATAGTAATCATTTAACTTCAGTGAACGGTCTTAGTTATGATTTTCATTTCATGCTTCTCGTTTACTCCTGTGATAAAAACAAACTAAATTTAGCTTTTCATTACACACGTGATGTTTGGTGTCGGCCATCCAGAAGTGACCCTGCTTCATCCAGAGCTCTGCCAGTGATTGCTTCATTATTCAAGCCATTTGAACTCCTGTTAGCAGATCCTCAACCCAAACACCAGCTCAACAATGGCAGTCCCCCCCAAAACACTATTTATTTCAACATTTATTCTCCCAATTCAGCCCTGTGCAAAGCATGATGGGAAATGAAAGCCCTGTTTGATTGAGTTACTTGATTAAAACATGTTATTTCAGCATCAAGTTGTTAAAGAGTAACTGTTTCAAGTCGATTTAACATGAAGCAATCACATCTGGACCAGAAACTGATACAATAGTGTAAAATCAAAATGAATTCTTTAAATAAAGTGAACAGCATCAAAAAATAATTTGTGGAAGAACACTTTTAAAATGAAAATGACAGATTACGACTATAACCAGTAGATGGCAGCAGAGGACGCTTCCTCTCCATAATAGTTCTTTTCAAATGGTTTGCTTTCAGATTTATATTTAGACATAAAATCTCAATTATACCATTTAAGAATCGTTTTTTTTGGGGCAAAGTTCAGCACTGTTTTATACTGAAGTATGAAGTAGAGTTTTCATAAACTCATCAGATCTACAAGATTGAATCACACAGAAGACATATTTGATTTATGTTAACAATCATCTCCTTAAGTTTCTTTCTAATGTAAAACAAACGCCTATTTCACAAACATACCGTGACTTTTAATTGTTAAATGAACTGATATTAATGTTAATCACTTCGCCCTCTTAGACACCAACATTAACTGTTGACTGACTTCATGACATAATGAAAATAAAGCCCCAAAAGTTTACGCCTAATAATGTCCGTTTGCTCATTGCTTTCCTCATTTTAATGCATTCTTTCATATTTTCCCGTTATCTTTTCCTGTTCTGCACCCCAGAAAGTTTCCCTCCTCGATTCCCTTTGGTCATGTGACTGCATCTGTTCATCATCTCACGTGATCATATAATACATTTTTGAACTAATTTAAAATGCTATTTTAACACAAAAGTTAAATAAAGTTATTTGCGTGTGTTAATATACACACTAGTTCAAAGTTTGGACAATCGGCTGCTTTTCCAGCTCGTCTGTCTGGGAAGATGATGTATATTTATATACAAAACCAGTTTCAAGAACAAGCTTTTAAATCAAACGTTGTTTTTTAAAGATGAGAAATGCAAGTTTATTCGAGTGTCAAACCTTTCACACACACAAGATCTTTGCTGGCGCTCATCAAGTGTGTCCAACTCGAGACTGATGTACTTCTGTTGAGTGTGTGTGAGATTCTTCTCCAAAATCAACAGGCACAAAACTATAAAGCTGAAGTTCAACCTATTGTAGAAAATCCCCCCAAAAAAGATTAAAATGAACAATTTATACAAGTTGTAAAACTCACTGTTTTCAAGACTTCCTGTAACAGTATTAATCCCGCAATCATCTACTCGTGGAACTTTCCTGTTAAAACACTTTATGAACCTTCCCTTCATATAAACAGTTTATTGCATATATAGTTTCATTAAATCTTTGATCATGTAGAGATGTTGCTCTTCCGTGAGCTGAATGAGCATCGTGTTCCTGTGTGTTGGACTGATGTTCGTCATCTGGTGAGAGTCTCCCTCAGCTTCTCGTACATGAACTGCTCCTGCAAGCAGAGATAATAACCCCGATTACAGCAGCCAATGAGAGACGAGCGAGCGGCGTGTGGAAGCTGCAACAGCCAATGAGAGACGAGCGAGCGGCGTGTGGAAGCTGCAGCAGCCAATGAGAGACGAGCGAGCGGCGTGTGGAAGCTGCAACAGCCAATGAGAGACGAGCGAGCGGCGTGTGGAAGCTGCAACAGCCAATGAGAGACGAGCGAGCGGCGTGTGGAAGCTGCAACAGCCAATGAGAGACGAGCGAGCGGCGTGTGGAAGCTGCAGCAGCCAATGAGAGACGAGCGAGCGGCGTGTGGAAGCTGCAACAGCCAATGAGAGACGAGCGAGCGGCGTGTGGAAGCTGCAACAGCCAATGAGAGACGAGCGAGCGGCGTGTGGAAGCTGCAGACACCCCTGTTCTGCAAGAGCTCCGTTTATGGAGATCTCAGGCATTCTGTTCAGACTGGACCAGAGGGTCACGTCACATAAAGACTCACGCCTGCACACACACCTATAGACTAAACACGTATGAGCACGCCGTCAGCGCTTTCACAGATTCATGTTTCTGAAGTTTACACTGAGATAATAACGTTTTTAAAAAAGTTCTACGCTTGCACCTTGAACCCGTTTCAGAGTGTGTGTTCTCGAGCTCCAACACTGCTGTGTGTGAATGAACGGCCAGAACACATTCAAAGTCTGTTTTCTGTGAGAACGGTGTGTGTTAGCGGCCCCTAAGTTAATAACTACTGATCTTTGCAAACGGCCAGTCAATCAATCAAAACTACCTTTATTCTAGATCTGCTGTAAAGCCTGAACACTCTCTGTTACTGTAATCTCCTGTTCTCACTGTAAAGCGCTGTGGATCAGTCTGTATTGTTAAAGCGCTGTAGAAATGAAGGAGACTTGACTAATATGTTAATAAAGACATTTCAAGTCAGTAGCGATGTTTCCATCCACCTATTTTTATAACGCAAAGATGCACATGAATTAAAAAAAATGCACATATAAATGTATGTGCTCAATTAAGGAGGATAATTAATGTATCCTATAAGAAGTCATGCGCATAAACTACGATGTAAACACATTAACAGAATAAATCCCTCAAACTCATGTGACTTTGCCTCAGCGTCAGCTGTGATTGGATAACTGGAGTAACCAGTGGACCAATGGCGTCGCAGCGTCTCTAATGTTGGTTTGGTGTTTCTGAAACGCCGGAGTCGAAGTGTGTGATCAGAATGATTTGGTTTTCCTCCAGAAGCGTCTCACACACGAGTGTGTTCCCGAACACCAGCATCTGAACGCCAGAGAACATGATAGCGTTTACTGTGTTTCGTCTGACGCTCGAGACACACTCGTTTATGATGGAGGGAGAAAGAGCCCGATTGCAGAAACTTAGTTAAATTTGCAGCTCTGTAAGGAAGCCGCTAGTGAAGCGCTAAACACACTGCGACTACACCAACGGTTTGCTGGATTTTGTAGCTAATGCAATTTTTATACATTTGAATCAAAGCCGAGTCCAGCCAATCACAGCCTGAGCTCATTTCTCACGCCACTGTGACTAACTGTGAAGTCCTGTAGATTTGAACATTACTCTGGTCTGGTTCTGGCCTCTCACCTTCTTGGACACGGACGGGCGCACCTTCTTGAAGGCGTCCTCGAAGTGCACTCGGCTCACTCTGATGTCCTTCACTGGCTCTGTGACACAGAACACAGGCTCAAACTCAGAGTTTCTGCTTCAGATGTGTGTGTGTGTGTGTGTGTGTGTGTGTGTGTGTGTTACCTGTGTGTGTTTGAGCTGGTCCTGTGTTCAGGTGAACTCTCAGAGCGTTCACACTCGCCTCTCGCACCAGCGCCGACAGATCCGCACCTCTGAAACACAATCCAACAACACACGTCAGACTGTGGAGAGCAGGGATGCACACATTGGCCATATCAGTATCGGCAGATTACGGTTCATTTTTCATGTATTCGGTCCAATACGAAAATTAGGGCATTATGAAATGTGTTTTATTTTTCCCTAAATTCTGTTTCCCCCCATTTAAATATACATTTTCTGGATTGTTTTTTTTCTCTGGATTCTGATTTAATGCTTAAATGAAATGTTAGTTATCAAAAAAGCATGTCTAATTAATCATGTAACTTAACCTTTCAATAAATTGTTCTCAAAATTATGACAAAAAAAAAATATTTTTTAGGGCCTAATGAAATATGTTTTATTTTTTATTTTCTTTCATCAAATTCCATTTTATTTTTCCCAAATTCCGTGTTTCCGTTTACATTTTCCTGGATTCCATTTTAATGGTTAAATTAAATTCTAAGCAGATTAATTCATTAACAACTTTTATTGTTTTATTATTTTTTTAAACAGAGCCACATGAAATGTTTTCTTTATTTTCTTTAATATCAAAAACAGTGGTAATCAAATTAGGGCATAAAACATGAGCAATTTATTGAATCTTTTAAAATGTAAATCAAATGATAGTTAAACATTTCCTTTTATTTATTTGGCAGACAGAGTTGCACAACAGACCTTTACTATTAAAAGGAAACAAAACAAAAAACTGATTTTTCCTTAAAGTTTGGATAATTGTATTATTATTATTAAATTACTATATTAAAGCCAATAAAGTATGGCTTAATTACAATTATGGGTTCACCGTTCAAGTAAAAGGAGTTGTCCACTGTATTTGTTTGCCTTTTGTTTCTGTAATCAGGCAATCAATTTATTTCAAGATTTAGATTTATCGGCCAATATATCGGTTATCGGCTACCAAATATAAAGGAGTATCGGTTATCAAATATAAAGGATTATCGGTTATCAAATATAAAGGATTATCGGTTATCAAATATAAAGGATTATCGGCTATCAAATATAAAGGATTATCGGTTATCAAATATAAAGGATTATCGGTTATCAAATATAAAGGATTATCGGCTATCGGCTATCAAATATAAAGGATTATCGGTTATCAAATATAAAGGATTATCGGTTATCGGCTATCAAATATAAAGGATTATCGGTTATCAAATATAAAGGATTATCGGTTATCAAATATAAAGGATTATCGGCTATCAAATATAAAGGATTATCGGTTATCAAATATAAAGGATTATTGGTTATCAATATCGGCCAAAATTTCCATATCGGTTCATCCCTAATGAATAGAGCCAAAACCTACTAAACAAAAAAATAATCTGGAGTTTGTTACAATAGACGAACGTGCAACACTTGTCTATAACACACACTAGCACAGAATATCAGCAGCCGCAACACAATTGCAACACTTCACAATTAAAAACGCACACACTCATGAGGAAGTCCAGCGTCTCAGCGAGGGAAAGCGTTTTGATCTCTCGGATCATTAAGAACAATTTACAAACTTACGTGAAACTCTCACAACGTGCATCATGGGCAATTTCCTCAAGATTGACGTCTGGATCTAGATGTGGTTTGGTGCCTCCCTAAAACACAGTTAATAAGACTTTAAAGATTCCCCAGATCACATGATCACAGCGGTTCAGACGTCCGCATGTGTGTGTTGAAGCGCGGTTCACCTTAGTGATGGTGAGTAATATGGCGTGTCTGTCCGCGGCGGGCGGCAAACCCACGTACAGAGTTTTGTCCAGTCGTCCAGGTCTCAGCACAGCCGGATCAATAATATCTGAGACGTGGAGTCATTTACGCGTTATAGAGAGCAGACAAAACACCTCAAGATGTTCAGAAACGGTTCTCTTCAGTTTATCACCTGGTCTGTTGGTGGCGGCCATCATGAAAACCTGCCGGCGATTCTCCATGCCGTCCATCTCGGTGAGCAGCTGGTTTACCACACGAACACTGGCTCCTGACTGGCTCCACACACACACACACACACACACACACACACACACACACACACACACACACTGATCATCAACTTCATAATCATCATCACATCTAACCAGGGTTTATTAACTGCTGTAACTAGTAGTTTAGAGGAAGAGATGATCGCTTCTTCTGTCACACACATTAAACACACACACACATTTATTGACTGAATTTAGTGATGAAACTGACAGGATTTGAGAGCTGAGACTTTGATTCATATCAACAGTATCACAGATTATTGTGATTATTGGATGGCAGGTACAGATGATGTGCAGTGAACTGGAAACACCACAGACTGAAAGATCTCGGTTCGACAGGTAATTATAAAGAGATTGACTCTTTTTTTTAGTCATTTTTATTCAAAACTTTAAAAACTATAAATCTAATTACTGTAAACATTCAGCCTTCCTTTTCTTTCAGTCACTGAAGGAGGTTAAATCAATATCTAAAGATGAGCAGCTCGCCGGTGATGAAACTATGACTATCACTGCAGGAACTGAGGAGATACAGGCCTCAAACTCACAGATCTGCAGTTTTACAAGAGCTTTGCTGAAGAACTGAGATCCTGCTAGAGACGTTTTAGAGAGAATTCAGTCAGAAACTTTGCCTTCTAATTTACCACAAGGACTCCTAACTCTTATTCCTTAGCCTAAAAAAGATCCTTCTGTGATAGATAACTGGCGGCCTATTTGTCTTATTAATAATGATTATAAAATATTAGCTTGGGCTTGAGTGTGTTCTGAGTTCGGTTATTGATGAGACTCAATCAGGGTTCATATAGCAAACAATATCAGACTTCTTCTAGATTTATTAGACTGAAGCAAATTAGTTAATGATGAAAGACTCTCTTGAACACAAGTTTATTTTTCTCTCTCTCCAAAAGCTTGGGTTTGATGATCCATTCTGTTAATGTATAAGAACTCTTGATAATAATGAACTGCTCCATTAACCTCACATCAGTTCTGTTCATCTGGAGATTCTGAACCCACAGTTCCTCTGAGAAATCATGTACTAGAATCTCCCAGAATTCCTCATATGAGCCGCTCTCAGTATAAGAGTCTTTCCTCGACATTAATGTTGAATAACACGCATTCGTCTCCATCCATTAATAATAATGTCTAGTGCGGTGGCTGAGATACACATAAACCTGCTAACATCCGTCGCCATGATGTTTCGAATTACTTTAGTGAGTCGCATAACACCGGTTAATGGAAACACAGTCGTTTCGCAATAGATTTTCATCGACATTTAGAAAATATTGCAACATTTTGCACAAATCTGTAATGGAAACCAGACAGAGTCAAACCGTGCCATTAGAGAAGAGCTGATTAACCACTGATTAATCACTGTATCACACACTCTCACACACACACACACACACACACACACACACACTCACCTCATGCTCTGAGCGACGAGGACACAGCGCATCGATCTCATCAAAGAAGATCACACACACACACACACACACACACACACACACACACACACACACACACACACACACACACACACACACACACACACACACACACACACACACACTCACCTCATGCTCTGAGCGACGAGGACACAGTGCATCGATCTCATCAAAGAAGATCACACACGGTGCAGAGTTACGGGCTCTCTGGAAGACCTGACGAACCGCTCGCTCGCTCTCTCCCACGTACTGCAAACACACACACACACACACACACACACACACATACCTGATGATGGCTGAACACCATATACTGCAAACACACAACACACCTGACGGCTCAACATGTCAGCGTCATGACGTAAATATACAGAAATTAAATCAATAGAACCATTAAGATTTTTGCTACACTTTACTTGAAGCCTTTATATTTAATGCATTATAAACGTACTTTAATGCACTGTATGATCTCATAAATAAATGTAACCACAGTTATAATGCACCTTTAGAAAGTACAATGCATTAAAAGGCGACAAACAACCAATTTCAGATGCAACAAGGAATCTGTGAATATTGTAATGCCATTTGACTTTGGTTACAGTTATTTATGCAAAGATATAATGCATTAGGATGTACATTATGATACCTTTATAACGCATTATAGATAAAGGCTTTAAGTGTTTATTTTCATGACAGTCGCGCATCTCACTCTGCAAATGTCCAATATCGTTTAAAGCAAAGTGTCTCATTCCTATGAAATTAAAAAACACCTATTCTGTAATGCAGAAAGATATTTACATTTTTACTTCAAGTATTTATATACCATGGTAGTATTTGTTATACTTATTTACTTCTGAATTTTAAAATGTACTTTTATGCAAAATATAATTAAATGTTGAAATGTGATCTGGACATGTTACACACAGATGAAGAATATGATGCCAGGAGAGTAACTCCTCAGGAGGATCTCACCATATTCAGCAGCTCTGGACCCTTGACCGAGATGAAGTTCAGGCCGGACTCGTTAGCAACAGCCTGTAACGAGACCAGAGACTGATGAGGAATGAGTCTGTGGAGAACTAGGTCAGAACAACAGTCCTGAACCTCTCAGATGTCAGATCAACTTCAGTCTTACAGGTTTGGAGTAAATGATGAACAACCCCTTCAATTTATGAAGATTATGATGAACAAAATGCGTAAGAATCATAAACTTTTGTCACAGAGAAAAATAATTTAGGTGTTTTGTTGGGGGAACCAGGATGATGTGAACTTACAAATATGTCTTAACGTTGTCACAGCATGGACTTTTTTGCACTATATATATATATATATAGGCTATATATACATATAAAAACTATTATTTTCAACCTTCATTTTGACCCTCTGTCTGAAATGGTCTGTTTTTAAGGCTTGTCAGTGAACCGCTGTTCTGATTGGCTAATGTCAGTGTATAGAAACAGTATCAACGCCCACTCACACGAGTGTTTTGAAAACATTATTCATATAAAACTGTCATTTACAGGCATTATGAAATCATTTACTTCTGGTTTGTGATGCAGCCGCTGTCAGATGCTTCATCTGTCGAAGTTTCTCTACGAACTCTTCATTACACACTGTGACTCGACTACACAACAATCTGCAGTCAGCTGCTCCGAACAAACATACAATCCTCCGATGCGATCCGGGACGCCATTAAAATAAACCACTGACAGGGTTCGTACACCTTTTCCGAGGTCAAATTCAAGCACTTTCAAGGTCCATTTAAAGCTTTCTCCAGCACTTTACACCACCGTAAATCACACACCAATACAGTCAAGATGTATTTCAAAATTGAAACGGGGTCAAACTGAGGTAATGCAGACTAAAATAAAAGTTCACAGACTTTGGCTAAGAGGGTCTTCCCACAGCCGGGCGGTCCGGCGAGCAGCACTCCAGCCGGCGCGCTGAGACCCAGAGCTCGGAAACACTCCGGGTTATTGATGGGAGCCTGGGCACACACAAACACAACCGTCAGATCTGGCCTTACTCATCATCTCCACCTTTCTTAGGTAGCAGAGTCAGGAGAAACCACTGAGTTCATTCAACAAGACTAAATACACGTTAAAGAGATAGTTCACCCAAAAATGAGAATTAGCCCATGATTTACTCACCCTCAAGTCTTCCTAGGTGTAAATGACATTCTTCTTCCAGACGAATACAATCAGAGTTATATTACAAAATATCCTGGCTCTTCCAAGCTTTATAATGGAAGTGAATTACGGTTTCTGTTTTGAAGTCCATAAAAGTGCATCTATCCAGCACTTTTGCATCTGGACAGATGCACTTTTATGATGGACAGATGCACTTTTATGATGATAAATGCACTTTTATGATGATAGATGCACTTTTATGATGGATCGATGCACTTTTATGATGGATAGATGCACTTTTATAATGGATAGATGTACTTTTATGATGGATAGATGCACTTTTATGATGACAGATGCACTTTTATGATGGATAGATGCACTTTTATGATGGATAGATGCACTTTTATGATGGATAGATGCACTTTTATGATGGATAGATGCACTTTTATGATGGATAGATGTACTTTTATGATGATAGATGCACTTTTATGATGATAGATGCACTTTTATGATGGATAGATGCACTTTTATGATGGATAGATGCACTTTTATGATGGATAGATGCACTTTTATAATGGATAGATGTACTTTTATGATGGATAGATGCACTTTTATGATGATAGATGCACTTATGATGGACAGATGCACTTTTATGATGGATAGATGCACTTTTATGATGGACAGATGCACTTTTATCATGATAGATGCACTTTTATGATGGATAGATGCACTTTTATGATGGACAGATGCACTTTTATGATGAGAGATGCACTTTTATCATGATAGATGCACTTTTATGATGGATAGATGCACTTTTATGATGGACAGATGCACTTTTATGATGGATAGATGCACTTTTATGATGGATAGATGCACTTTTATGATGGATAGATCCATTTTTATGATGGATAGATGCACTTTTATGATGGACAGATGCACTTTTATGATGGATAGATGCACTTTTATGATGGACAGATGCACTTTTATGATGGATAGATGCACTTTGATGATGGATAGATGCACTTTGATGATGGATAGATGCACTTTGATGATGGACAGATGCACTTTTATGATGGATAGATGCACTTTTATGATGGACAGATGCACTTTTATGATGGATAGATGCACTTTTATCATGGATAGATGCACTTATATGATGGATCGATGCACTTTTATGATGGATAGATGCACTTTTATGATGGATAGATGTACTTTTATGATGGATAGATGCACTTTTATGATGGATAGATGCACTTATATGATGGATAGATGCATTTTTATGATGGATAGATGCACTTTTATGATGGACAGATGCACTTTTATGGACTCCAAAACAGAAAAACAGCAATTCACTACCATTATAAAACTTGGAAGAGCCAGGATATTTTTTAATATAAGTCAGTATTTGTCTGAAAGAAGAAAGTCATTTACACCTAGGATGATTTGAGGGTGAGTAAATCATGGACTAATTCTCATTTTTGGGTGAACTATCCCTTTAAGGCTGAACTAAGAACATGAACTGATGCAATGCTTTAAGAATTATCAATGATCTTCAGTACCATGATGGCCATGTTGAGCTCCTCGCGGATGTCGTGCAGGGCGCCCACGTCTTCCCAGGTCACGTCCGGTACGGTGGCGAAACCCTCACGCTTCGCGGACGGCTGGACACTGGCTAACGACGACTTGAAGTCCGACATGAGGACGCAGAGTCCAGAAAGCTGCTCCTCGCTCAGAGACTCGTTCGTCTTCAGCAGAGACAACAGCTGCTCCAGCTCACACTTCTGCCAGGAACACAAACAGTGGCCGGACATTATATGATCTGTGTTTTATTGCAGTGTATTACCATTTCAACCTGCTAAATCTTTGAAGAGGCCATATTCTGCCCTTTCTCAAAGTCTTGATGGTGTTTTTGGGCTCTACTAGAACAGGTTCTCCCGCTTGAATGTCATGTCTTGTCTTTAGCCTTTATAAAAAATCTAAAGCATAATATAAATGTGTGAAAAAATGTGAAAATTAACTGATGTTGAACCTACTTTATAACTTCTGTCAGATCTGGTCATGAGACTGTACATTTACAATATAACATAGCCAATCAAATATTACTGTTTAAATTATGTTTTGAGGAAAAAGTGAAATTAAAATTTATATTGAGCAAAACTTGGCAATAAAGAGACAAAATTTCACATTTAAAGAGCTCCTATTAAGCTTTTCTCAGTCTTGATGTTGTTTCAGGCTCTACTAGAACAGGTTTTCCTGCTTGAATGTTGATTATTTTCCTCATATTCTCCATTGTTGCGGCTCCTCTCTTCCCAGTCTGTCAGTAACGCTCTGTTTACTTCCTGTCTCTATGAAGCCCCTCCTCCTGAAAAGCACACTGTGCTCTGATTGGTCGGCTGGAGCAGTGTGTTGTGATTGGTCGAGCGCTTCGAGTGTGTTTAGGAAATGCCCCGCCCCTTACCATAACCGCCAGTTTAACACACTACTAACTAACTCAACCAGGCCCCGCCCCTTTATTCTGCGTATTAATTATTATAATGAGGAATATTGTGACGTGTTCGTTCCCGGAAGAAACTCAAGACTACAATGGAGGCGTTTCAGGAGTTCAGGAACACTGACACTGATATAGAGAAGAACTGGAGCTTTTTCATGATCAAACATTACACACTAAACACAGATGAGCATGGAGAAGCACTACTAGTCGCCTAGAAGAATCTTCGAGGGCAGCCCTAATTTAAAGACACTGCAATGGTTTCACATGCAACGCAAGCGATGACCATAGACTGTGACACACAGGTGAACGAGACGGAGGGAAGTTAGCGAGGGAAGGGCATATAAAAGTGGACTTAAAGGGGTGGTTGATTATGATTTGACTTTTCTAACTTTAGTTAGTGTGTAATGTTGCTGTTTGAGCATAAACAACATCTGCAAAGTTACAACGCTCAAAGTTCAAAGCAAAGAGAGATATTTACTTTTACAGAAATTGCTTTTTAAGGACTACAACAAACGGCTGGTAGAGACTACAATGAGCTTCTTCACGGGTTAGTGACATCACCAACCCTAAAATTTACATAAACTCCGGGAACTCGATTTATAGATTATCATGACAGAATATGCTAATCAATGACTAGAAGATAACTCCACATAAGCTTCATAAATTCATCAACTAACCATTCAGAAATGTTGCTTCTACATGTTGTCACTTTTTGAGTCTCTCCATCTTTCCGGTTTGAACAAAAGGCTAAAAGTTTTTGAAATGTTCAGTGTGTGTGTGTGTGTGAGAGTGTGTGTGTGTGCGTGTGTGAGGTAAAAGGACACAAGCTGTAGTAGCTCCGCCCCCTGTGCCGGGAGCAGCAGCTCATTTGCATTTAAAGGGACACATGGAAACGGTGCGTTTGCTCACCCTGAAAAACTTTAGCATGCTATAAAAATATCTGTGGGGTATTTTGAGCTCAAACTTCACACACACACACACACACACACACACACACACACACACACACACACACACACACACACACACACACACACTCTGGCGACATCAGAGACTTATTCTACATCTTGTGAAAAGGGCATTATCCCACATATTTAAGCGTGCGGTACCGGTGGAGAGGCGTCTTCACAGCTGGACTTCAGCAGGATTCGGTTGACGGTGGTCATGGCCGCCTCACGACACAGCGCCATCAGATCTGCGCCCACATAACCCGGCGTGAGACGCGCCAGCTGTCGGTAGTCGAAGTCCTCCGGCAACGTGATCTTACGACACAGTGTCCTCAGAATCCTGCGATGGAATAAATCGAGGAGACATTTTGTTTTTAGACAGCAACACTAAAGAGAGATGGATAACACTTTCTATTAAGTCCATGCTTATAATGAATTATAGCCCCATTTATACTTATTACTATTCTGTAAAATATATTTATAAAGACTCATTAAGACCTATACTGCATTATAACAACAGTTATAGTTACATTTATCTTATTTTTTATAATTACTTATAAGTAACGCATTTGCCTTTTCAATGTGCATGTTCATAATCCATTATACACTGATTTATAAATTATCAAATATAAAATAGATCCAGAGACACTTCTTTGCTGTACCAACTAGCTATCAATTATGTCTTTAATCGCTAATATTTGCATTCGAGGTCCTGAATATGGTAATTTTGATTTGTTAACATCTATATCTCCTCAGCCATATGTATGGTTTTGCTTATTGCAGAATGAAATTATACTTTAAAAAATATTGTTGCAGTGTTTTGCTAGTATGTAACAATAAGAAAAGATTCATTTTTGTTTGTATTAATGATTTCTGTTTTTTAATTATTTTAAAATATATATTTTATTTTATTATATTATTGTTAATTAGTTACATTTACAAATAAACATCTTCAAATGTGTAATGAGCACATCTCCATGATTTCTTCATAATGGCATCCTATGTTTTCACTTTACTTAAAGCCATCAATAATGCATTTATGGAGGTTAATAACTGTATTATCACTCACAATAAGTATTTATAAGAACACAACACGGCTATTAAGAACAAAATATTCACTTATTTGACAGAAATAAATCTGAATTACTAAAAAGTCATTGCGAACGCAGCCCCATGTGCTTGATCTGCCATTCTGGACGGCTAACTTCACAATCAATGGAAATGTGCAGTTTAATTTTAATAAATGAAGTATATAGTCCTATCTGTAATCAATAGAAAATTAAACTGAATATAGGCCTATAAATAAACTGATAGTCCTGCTGCACGGGTTTTCGTTATTATTTTAGATAATATAACAAATAAATAAAAGGTCTTTGTGTTTAATTTATTAGGCTAGCCTACTCAATAATAGGAAAAAAATAATTAACGAATTAATTAAACCAAATTAATTAAATAAATTAAATATTATTGATGCACATGCTTTTCTGTCTCATTATTGCAATCTCTCTCTCTCTAATAACTGCATTAATAACTGCATTAATAACTGCATTAGTCTGCTATCAGTGGCTCAAACCAATGTTACTAACTCTAAAATGAGTTTTGGAATTCGCAATGGAGGCGTGGGATTAGATGCGTAAGAAATTAGTCCTACATACAAGAGTGTTTTAATGTCAAAAACTTGACAAACATCTTGAAATACATAATTTGAGTGTTTACTAATAAATCAGTGTATAATGGGTCATGTGCATGTGCATTAAAAAAGCAAAAAGCAATGTAATTCATTAAGCATCTTCATAGGAAGTGTTACTGAAAGATGAAGAAGAAAGAGCCTGACACACAGGTGCTCTTTAGCTATGACATCAGTAAGCCACAGCTGATGGAGCGGGTTATGTTCTCAGTGACGACACGTACTTCAGTCGCGCGCCCTCATCAGGAATCCCCAGACAGATCTCTCGATCAAACCTGCCGGCTCGCCGCAGGGCCGGGTCCAGCGAGTCCGGGCGGTTCGTGGCTCCGATCACCAACACCTGAGCCGGCTCCGATAACGAACTGAGGTCTGAAGACAACAACAAACAACGGATTATAAAAACATATTGAATGGAAACACAATCAGTCAGTTTGTTACAGAACAGACTAAGTGTTCTCTCGGTTCTGTCGTCAGTGGACAGGAAGAAACCGGATGTTTGTCAGTTTATTCCACTTAAAGTGACAGTACACTAATATTCCTGCTGTCGTCTGTCATTAATGTTAATAAAACAACAGAATACAGCTTTAACAAAGATTAAACTATATTTCATTTCTACAGTGACAAATAGTGTTATTTTACATTTAGGCTTAATTATTCATTTCTGCACCTGAATATTACTGTTAGACTGTAACTTTGTTATTTAGTGTTCATCTCTGCTTGTAATGTGTGTTTGTTCTTAATTAACAGCTGTTCACTTGTGTTTAATAATGTTTGAACTCTATCAGTTAGGCTCGTAGTTTCTGCTGTGGTGTCGAAGTACTTCATGTGAGCTTTAAGTAATAAATGAAAAGCAAAGTTACATGCCCCCCCCCCCCCCAGCCCATAAGATGTATATACATTTTATTTTTGCTGATACGAAAACGATCCGATCCGTGGCTCAAAAACCATAAATGAACCGAACCGTGAGTTTTGTGAGATCAACACACACACACACACCATCCAAGCAGGTGAGAAGCTGAGCAACAATCCTTCGCTCCATGTCTTTGGAGGCGATCTCTCGTTTAGGAGTGATGGCGTCGATCTCGTCGATGAACAGGATACAGGGAGCGCTGCTCTACAGGAACAACAGAGACCAAACAGTTACACAACCAGCAGTGGAGACACACACTGAAGTCACGGTCAGCCTTACTTTCGGTTCAATTCACAGGCATACTTGTGTTCCTGTTTCCACCCTAATTCCTGAGTTCTAGTCACTAGTTTGTTACCATGGTTACTGATTATGTTGTGCACCTGTGTCTTGTTGAGTTCTTGTTATCCTGTGTATTTGTGTCCTCAGTGTGTTCAGTTCTTTGCTTGTAGCCGTTGCGTTCGCACCGTTGTTGGATTACCGTCTTTCTCTGCATTGTGAATAAAGTTAATAAGCTGCAAATAGATCGTAATCTCCACTTACGTTCCGGTGGGCTGTGCTGACAATATACTTTTTTTTTTATTTTAATCAGTCTTCATTTTGATGAACCGATATTGATTCTTAAATCCCAAGAATCAATCTTTCAGTCTGTACTTTTTCACTAAATATTATCTGTAGCTCCTGCCGTCCAATTATGGCTGTAAGCTTTGATACTTTTGATGTGAATCAAAGTCTCAGCTTTCAAATCCTGTCAGTTTCATCACTAAATTCAGTCCATAAATGTGTGTTTAATGTGTGTGACAGATGAACCCATCATCTCTTCCTCTATACTACTAGTTACAGCAGCAAATACTCATCAGAGAAGATCAGAAGGATCTGATGTTGATGCTCAATCAAACCTCTCTGAAGGCGAAGACATGTTCAGGAGTGTGACTCTTACTATGGCTTGCTCGAACAGTTCCCGCATCTTCTGCTCAGATTCTCCAGAGACTCCAGACACCAGCTCCGGTGCAGAGACCTTCAGCATGGGCAAACCCGTCTCCTACACACACACCAGACACACTTGCTCAGCAGTGAAAAACTCACCCACCCACTCACTCACTCACACACTCACTCACACACTCACTCACTCTCTCACACACTCACTCACTCACTCACTCACTCACTCACACACTCACACACACTCTCACACACTCACACACTCACACACTCACTCACTCACTCACTCACACACACACTCACACACACTCTCACACACTCTCACACTCACACACTCACTCACTCACTCTCTCACTCACACACTCACACACTCACTCTCACACACTCTCACACTCACACACTCACTCACTCTCTCACTCTCTCACTCTCTCACACACTCACACACTCACTCACACACTCACACACTCACACACACACTTACTCACTCACTCACTCACTCACTCTCTCACTCTCTCACTCTCTCACTCACTCACTCACTCACTCACTCACTCACAGTCACTCACTCTCTCACTCACTCACACACTCACACACTCACTCACACACTCTCACACTCACTCACTCTCTCACACACTCACACACTCACTCACTCACTCACTCACTCACTCACTCACTCACTCACTCACTCACTCACTCACTCACTCACTCACTCACTCACTCACTCACTCTCTCTCTCTCACACACACACAGTCACTCACTCACTCACACACTCACACAATCTCACACACTCACTCACACACTCACACACTCACTCACTCACTCACTCACTCACTCACTCACTCACTCACTCACTCACTCACTCACTCACTCACTCACTCACTCACTCACACACTCACACACTCACTCTCTCACACACTCACACACTCACACACTCACTCACTCACTCACTCACTCACTCACTCTCTCTCTCACACACTCACACACTCACTCACTCACTCACTCACTCACTCACTCACTCACTCACTCACACACTCTCACACACTCACTCACTCACTCACTCACACACACACTCACACACTCACTCACTCACTCACTCACTCACACACACACTCACTCACTCACTCACTCACTCACTCACTCACTCACACACTCACTCACACACTCACTCACTCACTCACTCTCTCACACACTCACACACTCACACACTCACTCTCTCACTCACTCACACACACACTCACTCACTCACTCACTCACTCACTCACTCACTCACTCACTCACTCACTCACTCACTCACTCACTCACTCACTCACTCACTCACTCACTCTCTCACACACACACAGTCACTCACTCACTCACTCACTCACACACTCACACAATCTCACACACTCACTCACACACTCACTCACTCACTCACTCACTCACTCACTCACACACTCACACACTCACACACTCACTCACTCACTCACTCACTCACTCACTCACTCACTCACTCACTCACTCACTCTCTCTCTCTCTCACACACACAGTCACTCACTCACTCACACAATCTCACACACTCACACACTCACTCACTCACTCACTCACTCACTCACACACTCACACACTCACACACTCACACACTCACACACTCACTCACTCACTCACTCACTCACTCACTCACTCACTCACTCACTCTCTCACACACTCACTCACTCACTCACTCACTCACTCACTCACTCACTCACTCACTCACTCACTCTCTCTCTCACACACACACAGTCACTCACTCCAGCCACAGCTTGAGCGAGCAGTGTTTTCCCACACCCCGGCGGCCCGTGAAGGAGGAATCCCCGCGGAGGAACGACTCCGAGCCGCTGGTACACTTCTGGATGCCTCATGTGGATCAGCAGTTTACACACATCCTGAAGAACAAAAGCAACCGGAGGCCGTTAGACATCAGTGTGTGTGTGAATAGTTAGACATCAGTGTGTGTGTGTGAGCAGTTAGACATCAGTGTGTGTGTGAGCAGTTAGACATCAGTGTGTGTGTGTGAGTAGTTAGACATCAGTGTGTGTGTGAGCAGTTAGACATCAGTGTGTGTGTGTGTGTGTGTGTGTGTGTGTGTGTGTGTGTGAGCAGTTAGTCATCAGTGTGTGTGTGTATGTGTGTGTGTGTGAGCAGTTAGTCATCAGTGTGTGTGTGAGTAGTTAGACATCAGCGTGTGTGTGTGTGTGTGTGTGTGTGTGTGTGTGTGTGTGTGTGTGTGTGTGTGTGTGTGTGTGTGTCGTTCACCTGCAGAGTTTCATCACTGCCACCGAAGTCCTCAAACTTCACAGCGCAGTGCTGGAGCTCATGGGTCTTGATCTTCCCTGGAGTTAGAATGAGGAAACACTTTTATCACACACACTGACGCCCTGACTCTGCAGGTGAACATCACAGAAGCATGTCTGGGTCATATCACACCCAATCAACTATTCACAAATATGGTTTGCATCAAGAAAATAAAGCTTTTTTTTTTAAAGGTAATAATTAAATAAAGGTTTTTTGCATCACATTTTATTGATTTTTCCATTTAAAATACTATCATGATGTATAAATACTTTACAATGAGGTTCCATTAGTTAACATTAGTTACGACATTAGTTGACATGAACTAACAATGAAAAATAATTCTAAAGCATGTCAATTTCAACATTTACTAAATCAAAAGTTGATCTGTTGATGTTAATTTTAACTAATGAACAACTAATGTTAAATAAAAGATGGTCACACTTTACAATAAGGCCCCATTAGTTAACATTACTTAATGCATTAACTAACATTAACAATGACTTTTACAGCATTTACTAAACTTTATTAATAAAAATGATCCTGCTCATCTTAGTTCACAGTGCAACCATGTTAACAGATACAGCTTTAGATCTTATAAATATTTTAGTAAACGTTGAAATTAACATTAACTAAGATTAATTAATGCTGTACGAGTATTTTGTATTGTTAGTTCATATTAACTAATGTTAACAACAAAATAAACCTTATTGTAAAGTGGGTCACACATTAGTTTAGTGTCCAATTTCATTTGCCTAATTACTGCTTATTAATAGTTAGTAAGGTAGTTGTTGAGTTTAGATATTGTAGGATATGATCATGCAGAATAAGGCATTAATATGTGCTTTATAAGTGCTAATAAACAGCCAATATCCTAGTAATATGCATGCTAATGAGCAACTAGTTAATAGTGACAATAGGACTCTAAACTAAAGAGTTATCAAAAGATTAAACTGCAACAGATGTATTGCTTATTTTTAGTTAAACTAAAATGTAAACTAAAACTAATTGAACCTTATTTGAAGTGTTTCCACAATTTCAATGACGACAACATTGTTTCTCACACTGCACAATCCTAACGGTCCTAAAAACTCTCTTCTTGATGCAACACACAGTTTTCTTCTTTAGACTTTGATAAACACACACACACTCTCTCTCTGAGATTCACGATGGCTAGAATGTGGGTTAAGTGTGTGACGAGGTTCACTGACTCTTTCTCTGCAGGATTGCGTCGCTGATCTCGTCGTCCACGTCCTCCTCATGCTTGCTCTTCTTCGTTCTCTTCAGCTTTCCGCTCTTGGCTCTCGGTTTCTTCGACGGGTTTCTCTGCTTCTGTGAACACATCGTGACGAGGTGTAGATGTAAAAGCTCCCCTTGCTTCATTTCGGCCTTATATCAATACTGGAACATTTATGACAGTATTAATGAATGAAGGGGATGTAATGTAACTTTTATATGTGTAGCGTATTTTTCAACAAAGCAGCAAACTAAATATTTCTTGAAAAATAACTTTTTAAACCATTTAACTGATTTAACTGTATTAGTCGGTCAACATTCTTACTGACGGTTAACCAGTTAATTATCCCACTAGATTAGCTACTTTTCAGACCCTCTTAGGGACTTTTTTCAATCGTTTTTGTTTTTTGGACCGCTGGTTAACATGTGGTCAGTATAGAAGCTTGTTTCCGCCACAGAATAAAACATTTTAAAAGACAATTTGGACATTTTATCTCACAATTCTGACTTTATATCTCGCAATTGCAATAAATAAACTCGCAATTCTGACATCTTTTCTCAGAACTGTGAGATATAAACTCGCAATTGCATGTTATGGAGTCGCAATTGTGTGTTATAAAGTCAGAATTGTGACATATAAACATGCAATTGTGAGAAAAAGTCAGATTTGCGAGTTTATTTCTGTGACTTTATACCACACAATTGCAACTTTAAATCATGTAAACTCGCAATTGTGAGAAAAAAGTCAGAATTACTTTTTTTTTTATTCGGTGGCGGAAACAAGCTTCCATAGGTCATACTTGTTCCATTGTCTGACAGAAAATATGTAAATGAGAACAACTTTATTGGCCAATCGGCTATAAATTGTATTAAAATACAGTATATGAGCATGGATTAGGGGAAGAACAGATGTTAGTTGGTGCATGACATCATCTAGTGACATTTAGGCTGCATTTACACTGCAGGTCAAGATGCCCAAGTCCGACTTGTTGACTATATCCGATTTTATTTATCCGATCTTTTCAGAGTGACCCATATCCAATATCTGCATGTACACTATACACTTGACAAAACAACCCGAGGTAGACGCACTCATCAGGAAAAGCTGAGGCTGAAAAGGAAGTAAAAATTATTGGCAATGGAGGCAGACGAAATGATAATTCAAGCTTCTGCTTTAAAGGTCAGCAAAACATTGGGCTGAGCCTTCATCCTCCACTGCGCCGTTGAAAAGAGTCATGTGATCGCGGTTGGAGTTGACGTCATTCGCCACCGTCGCTTTTTCAGGGACGTACGACTCGCATCGACGGGAATATCCCATCTGTCCGCTTACATGGCAGACGCAAACGCACGTATTCGACTCATGAGAATGTGAGGAATGCTTCAGTACACATAGAAAAACCTAAAAATGCTCAAAATTCAAACTAAAAAAGCTAAAACTTTACCAAAAAATTATTTTATAATGTCTACATGTGTATCTGAATGCACACTGAAGAAACTGACTTTACGACCCAGCGGAACAGCTCATTTGCTCCATATAGAGCTATAAGGCCATCTAGAGTCATGGAATATCATCTTATATTATTATTTTCCACCAGAGGTCGACAAATACACACTATGTAGCTGAATTAAAAAATTATGAGTTATTTTGAATTTAAGTTGAATGTTTGAATGTGCTTAAATTACTATTTAATTATTATTTATTGATCAATAAAATAAAAAATAACAAAATCTCCCCCAAAAAAAATGCATTAAAAAAAAGAAAAAATATATCAAAATTAAATAAAATAAGCTTTCTGGACCAAAAAAAAAAAAGTCTAATTTTAGGGCTTTTAGGGAAGGCTGTGTTATGGAGTGTGAGGGGTGAAGGCTGGTGTTTACCGCAGTGCTGGCGGGCTCGTCCTCACACAGGTCGATGCAGATGCTCTGCTGTGCGTCTCCGGTGGTGTCCAGGACCCAGCCCTCGCTCCTCTGCGGCGTCGAGCCGCTCGCTCCTCGCTGGTACAGAGACGTCAGAGAGCTGTTCAGCAGATTCGTGTGCTGTGGAGAAACACAAGCGTTCACCAGGAGCCGCGGTTACATTACAGCTGCGCAAAACTGTTGCAATATTTTCTAAATGTTCGATGAAAAACTATTGCGCAATGACTGCGTTTCCATTAACCGGTGTTATGCGACGAAAACATAATTTTTTAATCTCACTATAAGTCATTCCAAACATCATGGCGACGGATGTTATCAGGGTTATGTGTATCAGCCGCCGCACTAGACATTATTATTAATGGATGGAGACGTATGCGTGTTATTCAACATTAATGTCGAGGAAAGACTCTTATACTGAGAGCGGCTCATATGAGGAATTCTGGGAGATTCTCCTCAGTTCTGCTTCAAGCTCTTGATGAATTGTGGCTTTTCTTTGTTGTTCAGAATCCAGTATTCCCGTAATTCTTTTGTCTTTTATGAGTTTCATGAAGAACTCTGTCTCTTCTTCTGTCCAAACACACCGCATCATCTACGTCAGCTGACCTGTAAATGCGCAGAAACTGTTTCCATTGTAATTTTGCAAAATATTCCTTTTCGAATTGCCTGAAAACCCCCTCATACGAGCGTAGAAACTGTTTAGCGATCTATGGGAGTTGCGATATATGTGTTTCCATTGGCCGTGTTTTCAATTTGCGCACTTTGAAGAGTTATGGAGACGCGGCTTCATTCTGGCTGGAGTTAGATCTGGTGTTTCGTGTTTTGTGGAGTGAAAGTGCAGTTACCTCATGTTCAGGGATGTCGTCCTCGCTGTCAGTGCTGCCCTCGCTGACGGGACTGTCCTCCCTGAAACACACCAGAGAACAGCTGTGAACGCACCAGGGGAAACACACAGATAATGCTGATGATGAAGAGTGTGTGTGGTGTCGTACCCGTCCTCTCGGCTGCGTCTCGCTCGTTTGGCCAGATGTGTGTTCTCCAGGGCACAGATGTCAGACTCGCTGCATATCACTGCATACACTACACACACACACACACACAACCATTCAAGACACTTTACGACTAACAGCTCAAAATGTTTCCTTCGCAGCTTCGAGAGAACAGAAATTAAAACACTGATATTCTGCTCAAACGCAGGGGTTTTCATTTACAGCATTTAACCCGTTTTATCACTCATTTTTTCTTGCAATTTTGACTTTATGTTGGTTAAGCTAGTGAAATATTAGGTTTTATACTCTGAAACTCCATAGTCAGAATTCATACAAATTCTTCAATTAGACCTATTTATACAACAACACAATCCAAGGAGGCTTAGTGAGATGAAAAAGTTACACTATGGAGGAACTGCGTGTTGACCAAGACTACACTTGGCCCCTGTGCTAGGCCAGGACTAGGCCAGGACTACACTTGGCCCCTGTGCTAGGCCAGGACTACACTTGGCCCCTGTGCTTGGCCAGGACTACAAATGGCCCCTGTGCTTGACCAGGACTACACTTGGCCCCTGCGCTAGGCCAGGACTACACTTGGCCCCTGCACTAGGCCAGGACTACACTTGGCCCCTGCACTAGGCCAGGACTACACTTGGCCCCTGCACTAGGCCAGGACTACACTTGGCCACTGCACTAGGCCAGGACTACACTTGGCCCCTGCACTAGGCCAGGACTACGCAAGGCCAGGACTACACTTGGCCCCTGCACTGGACCAGAACTACACTTGGCCCCTGCGCTAGGCCAGGACTACACTTGGCCCCTGCGCTGGACCAGAACTACACTTGGCCCCTGCGGTGGACCAGGACTACACGTGGCCCCTGCGCTAGGCCAGGACTACACTTGGCCCCTGCGCTTGGCCAGGACTACACTTGGCCCCTGCGCTTGGCCAGGACTACACTTGGCCCCTGCGCTTGGCCAGGACTACACTTGGCCCCTGCGCTAGGCCAGGACTACACTTGGCCCCTGCGCTAGGCCAGGACTACACTTGGCCCCTGCGCTAGGCCAGGACTACACTTGGCCCCTGCGCTACACCAGGACTACCCTTGGCCCCTGCGCTAGGCCAGGACTACACTTGGCCCCTGCGCTACACCAGGACTACCCTTGGCCCCTGCGCTAGGCCAGGACTACACTTGGCCCCTGCGCTAGGCCAGGACTAGGCCAGGACTACACTTGGCCCCTGCGCTAGGCCAGGACTACACTTGGCCCCTGCGCTAGGCCAGGACTACACTTGGCCCCTGCGCTATGCCAGGACTACCCTTGGCCCCTGCGCTAGGCCAGGACTACACTTGGCCCGGACTACACTTGGCCCCTGCGCTCTGCGCTAGGCCAGGACTACACTTGGCCCCTGCGCTACACCAGGACTACCCTTGGCCCCTGTGCTAGGCCAGGACTACACTTGGCCCCTGCGCTACGCCAGGACTACCCTTGGCCCCTGCGCTAGGCCAGGACTACACTTGGCCCCTGCACTAGGCCAGGACTACACTTGGCCCCTGCACTAGGCCAGGACTACACTTGGCCCCTGTGCTAGACCAGATTCAGGAAGATGTTTGTGGGGAGAGTGGGGCACAGCCTAACGATTTTTGACTTTCTCCATTTTTGTAAACCTACTTTGGGTTCAGAGTATTTCTTTTTTCCAAAATTAATTTCCCACGTCTACAGCGTATACTTTTATCTTGATTTATCCTGAAAGATTGGAAGTGAAATGTGACAACATGCCCCATAGGTGGGGTTGACAGATTCTAATGTAATTCATATTACAGATTCAAATGTAATCTGATCTAATCTGATCTAATAAAAAAATATACAAGAAATACTAAAATATTTCTCAATAAAATACAATTATTAAATTTTTCATATAAAATAATGGCATTTTTTAATATTTAAAAATAAACAAGTTTTTGAGTTTGACAACAAACACAGCTATACAGCATAGTTCAAAACATAATAATAATTAATAATTTCTGAACATTGACTCTCAGTCTTTATTCACCTTTTTCTAATAGAATTCATAAAAGTATATAATAGTATATAATAGAATAGTTCTAATAGGGGCTCATTGTAACGCAGTGTGACAACATGCCCCGCACGCGCAACTGGGGTTTAAACCCGGCGAGTGTTTCTGCTGTTACATTCTACTGTTAAATAACAGATAGCAGATAATGCAGGTCACGTACGTCTAGGAGGTCCAACACATCTGATTTTTAAACTATGTAAAAATAAACAATCATGGTTCCCACTCCTTGGTTAACTTCAAATTCAAGGACCTTTCAAGGACATTCCAGGTCCAATACCCTCAAATTCAAGGAATTAATGTGGGGAAACCTTTGTTGTGTCCAACAACAAACGTTCAGGCTCCATCGAAGTAGTTTGGTGCGCGCGTGAACGTCATGGCAACATACAACACAAAGTACCTCATGTGGGAAACACTTAACGTAACGCGTAAATGCGAGTAGCTAACGTCAATCAAGTAAGCTAGTGCGCATAGGCCACGAAGTGTTCGCTTTAATAGATAACACATTTTATTTATTTATTTTAATCTAATTTACTTCTACTAATTTCTACTATTTTTAATAATTTTAATAAAAACATTTATTTATATAATTCATGTTTTTTTTGTTTTTTTTTAAATATAATTTATTCGATTTAATAGATTAATAACCAACTTTTTTCTTTTTCTTTTAAATTGATTTTAGTCTGTTTTTTAATCATTTATTTGAATTTAATTGATTTAATTGCTAACAAAATTTTTATTTTAATGACATTTTTATTCATTTATTTTAATCTAATTTCATCTATGTAATAGACTATAAACTTAATCAATTTCTTCATTTATTTTAATTTAATTTATCATCTTTCACATAATAATACAACAATTTGAAGTAATTTGGACCTTTTTCCACTTGGATCCTGAAGGCGGTCCGGTTCCTGCGGCTGTACTCAGTCCTGTGAAACACAAGCACATCTCAGACTCACCGCTGAACACCAGCACATCTCAGACTCACACCAGCACATCTCAGACTCACACCAGCACATCTCAGACTCACACCAGCACATCTCAGACTCACACCAGCACATCTCAGACTCACCGCTGAACACCAGCACATCTCAGACTCACACCAGCACATCTCAGAGTCACACCAGCACATCTCAGACTCACACCAGCGCATCTCAGAGTCACACCAGCACATCTCAGACTCACTGCTGCACACCAGCGCATCTCAGAGTCACACCAGCACATCTCAGACTCACCGCTGAACACCAGCACATCTCAGACTCACACCAGCACATCTCAGACTCACCGCTGAACACCAGCACATCTCAGACTCACACCAGCACATCTCAGACTCACCGCTGAACACCAGCACATCTCAGACTCACACCAGCACATCTCAGACTCACTGCTGCACACCAGCACATCTCAGACTCACCGCTGAACACCAGCACAACTCAGACTCACACCAGCACATCTCAGACTCACTGCTGCACACCAGCACATCTCAGACTCACACCAGCGCATCTCAGAGTCACACCAGCACATCTCAGACTCACTGCTGCACACCAGCACATCTCAGACTCACACCAGCGCATCTCAGAGTCACACCAGCACATCTCAGACTCACCGCTGAACACCAGCACATCTCAGACTCACCGCTGGACACCAGCACATCTCAGACTCACCGCTGAACACCAGCACATCTCAGACTCACCGCTGAACACCAGCACATCTCAGACTCACCGCTGGACACCAGCACATCTCAGACTCACCGCTGAACACCAGCACATCTCAGACTCACCGCTGAACACCAGCACATCTCAGACTCACTGCTGAACACCAGCACATCTCAGACTCACTGCTGAACACCAGCACATCTCAGACTCACCGCTGAACACCAGCACATCTCAGACTCACACCAGCGCATCTCAGAGTCACACCAGCACATCTCAGACTCACTGCTGCACACCAGCACATCTCAGACTCACACCAGCACATCTCAGACTCACACCAGCACATCTCAGACTCACCGCTGGACACCAGCACATCTCAGACTCACCGCTGAACACCAGCACATCTCAGACTCACCGCTGAACACCAGCACATCTCAGACTCACCGCTGAACACCAGCACATCTCAGACTCACCGCTGAACACCAGCACATCTCAGACTCACACCAGCACATCTCAGACTCACACCAGCACATCTCAGACTCACCGCTGAACACCAGCACATCTCAGACTCACCGCTGAACACCAGCACATCTCAGACTCACCGCTGAACACCAGCACATCTCAGACTCACACCAGCACATCTCAGACTCACACCAGCACATCTCAGACTCACACCAGCACATCTCAGACTCACCGCTGGACACCAGCACATCTCAGACTCACCGCTGAACACCAGCACATCTCAGACTCACCGCTGGACACCAGCACATCTCAGACTCACCGCTGAACACCAGCACATCTCAGACTCACACCAGCACATCTCAGACTCACCGCTGAACACCAGCACATCTCAGACTCACACCAGCGCATCTCAGAGTCACACCAGCACATCTCAGACTCACTGCTGCACACCAGCACATCTCAGACTCACACCAGCACATCTCAGACTCACACCAGCACATCTCAGACTCAACGCTGAACACCAGCACATCTCAGACTCACACCAGCGCATCTCAGACTCACCGCAGAACACCAGCACATCTCAGACTCACCGCTGAACACCAGCACATCTCAGACTCACCGCTGAACACCAGCACATCTCAGACTCACACCAGCACATCTCAGACTCACCGCTGAACACCAGCACATCTCAGACTCACACCAGCACATCTCAGACTCACCGCTGAACACCAGCACATCTCAGACTCACCGCTGAACACCAGCAAATCTCAGACTCACACCAGCGCATCTCAGACTCACCGCAGAACACCAGCACATCTCAGACTCACCGCTGAACACCAGCACATCTCAGACTCACCGCTGAACACCAGCACATCTCAGACTCACACCAGCACATCTCAGACTCACCGCTGAACACCAGCACATCTCAGACTCACACCAGCACATCTCAGACTCACACCAGCACATCTCAGACTCACCGCTGAACACCAGCACATCTCAGACTCACCGCTGAACACCAGCACATCTCAGACTCACCGCTGAACACCAGCACATCTCAGACTCACACCAGCACATCTCAGACTCACACCAGCACATCTCAGACTCACTGCAGAACACCAGCACATCTCAGACTCACACCAGCACATCTCAGACTCACACCAGCACATCTCAGACTCACCGCTGAACACCAGCACATCTCAGACTCACACCAGCACATCTCAGACTCACCGCTGAACACCAGCACATCTCAGACTCACACCAGCACATCTCAGACTCACACCAGCACATCTCAGACTCACTGCAGAACACCAGCGCATCTCAGACTCACACCAGCACATCTCAGACTCACACCAGCACATCTCAGACTCACTGCAGAACACCAGCACATCTCAGACTCACCGCTGAACACCAGCACATCTCAGACTCACACCAGCACATCTCAGACTCACTGCAGAACACCAGCACATCTCAGACTCACCGCTGAACACCAGCACATCTCAGACTCACCGCTGAACACCAGCACATCTCAGACTCACACCAGCACATCTCAGACTCACACCAGCACATCTCAGACTCACTGCAGAACACCAGCACATCTCAGACTCACCGCTGAACACCAGCGCATCTCAGACTCACCGCTGAACACCAGCACATCTCAGACTCACTGCTGGACACCAGCACATCTCAGACTCACCGCTGAACACCAGCACATCTCAGACTCACCGCTGAACACCAGCACATCTCAGACTCACTGCTGAACACCAGCACATCTCAGACTCACTGCAGAACACCAGCACATCTCAGACTCACTGCTGCACACCAGCACATCTCAGACTCACACTCAGACTCATACCAGCACATCTCAGACTCACTGCTGAACACCAGCACATCTCAGACTCACCGCAGAACACCAGCACATCTCAGACTCACCGCTGAACACCAGCGCATCTCAGACTCACACCAGCGCATCTCAGACTCACCGCTGAACACCAGCACATCTCAGACTCACTGCTGAACACCAGCACATCTCAGACTCACCGCTGAACACCAGCACATCTCAGACTCACTGCTGAACACCAGCACATCTCAGACTCACTGCAGAACACCAGCACATCTCAGACTCACCGCTGAACACCAGCACATCTCAGACTCACACCAGCACATCTCAGACTCACACCAGCACATCTCAGACTCACTGCAGAACACCAGCACATCTCAGACTCACCGCTGAACACCAGCGCATCTCAGACTCACCGCTGAACACCAGCACATCTCAGACTCACTGCTGGACACCAGCACATCTCAGACTCACCGCTGAACACCAGCACATCTCAGACTCACCGCTGAACACCAGCACATCTCAGACTCACCGCTGAACACCAGCACATCTCAGACTCACTGCTGAACACCAGCACATCTCAGACTCACTGCAGAACACCAGCACATCTCAGACTCACTGCTGCACACCAGCACATCTCAGACTCACCGCAGAACACCAGCACATCTCAGACTCACCGCTGAACACCAGCGCATCTCAGACTCACACCAGCGCATCTCAGACTCACACCAGCACATCTCAGACTCACTGCAGAACACCAGCACATCTCAGACTCACACCAGCGCATCTCAGACTCACTGCAGAACACCAGCACATCTCAGACTCACCGCTGAACACCAGCACATCTCAGACTCACACCAGCGCATCTCAGACTCACACCAGCACATCTCAGACTCACACCAGCACATCTCAGACTCACTGCAGAACACCAGCACATCTCAGACTCACCGCTGAACACCAGCACATCTCAGACTCACTGCTGCACACCAGCACATCTCAGACTCACTGCAGAACACCAGCACATCTCAGACTCACCGCTGAACACCAGCACATCTCAGACTCACTGCTGAACACCAGCACATCTCAGACTCACTGCTGAACACCAGCACATCTCAGACTCACTGCAGAACACCAGCACATCTCAGACTCACTGCTGCACACCAGCACATCTCAGACTCACCGCTGAACACCAGCACATCTCAGACTCACACCAGCGCATCTCAGACTCACTGCAGAACACCAGCACATCTCAGACTCACTGCAGAACACCAGCACATCTCAGACTCACCGCTGAACACCAGCACATCTCAGACTCACACCAGCGCATCTCAGACTCACACCAGCACATCTCAGACTCACTGCAGAACACCAGCACATCTCAGACTCACCGCTGAACACCAGCACATCTCAGACTCACCGCTGAACACCAGCACATCTCAGACTCACCGCTGGACACCAGCGCATCTCAGACTCACCGCTGAACACCAGCGCATCTCAGACTCACCGCTGAACACCAGCACATCTCAGACTCACCGCTGAACACCAGCACATCTCAGACTCACACCAGCGCATCTCAGACTCACACCAGCACATCTCAGACTCACTGCAGAACACCAGCACATCTCAGACTCACCGCTGAACACCAGCACATCTCAGACTCACCGCTGAAC
Source organism: Squalius cephalus (assembly GCA_022829025.1). Lineage (NCBI taxonomy): Eukaryota > Metazoa > Chordata > Actinopteri > Cypriniformes > Leuciscidae > Squalius > Squalius cephalus. The sequence goes on along the minus strand of CM040811.1, from coordinate 1,707,414 downwards.
ACCAGCACATCTCAGACTCACCGCTGAACACCAGCACATCTCAGACTCACCGCTGAACACCAGCACATCTCAGACTCACCGCTGAACACCAGCGCATCTCAGACTCACCGCTGAACACCAGCGCATCTCAGACTCACCGCTGAACACCAGCACATCTCAGACTCACTGCTGAACACCAGCGCATCTCAGACTCACTGCTGAACACCAGCACATCTCAGACTCACTGCTGAACACCAGCACATCTCAGACTCACTGCTGAACACCAGCACATCTCAGACTCACCGCTGAACACCAGCGCATCTCAGACTCACCGCTGAACACCAGCACATCTCAGACTCACCGCTGAACACCAGCACATCTCAGACTCACTGCTGAACACCAGCACATCTCAGACTCACTGCAGAACACCAGCACATCTCAGACTCACCGCTGAACACCAGCACATCTCAGACTCACCGCTGAACACCAGCACATCTCAGACTCACCGCTGAACACCAGCACATCTCAGACTCACACCAGCACATCTCAGACTCACCGCTGAACACCAGCACATCTCAGACTCACCGCTGAACACCAGCACATCTCAGACTCACACCAGCACATCTCAGACTCACACCAGCACATCTCAGACTCACTGCTGCACACCAGCACATCTCAGACTCACACCAGCACATCTCAGACTCACACCAGCACATCTCAGACTCACCGCTGGACACCAGCACATCTCAGACTCACCGCTGAACACCAGCACATCTCAGACTCACACCAGCGCATCTCAGACTCACACCAGCACATCTCAGACTCACACCAGCACATCTCAGACTCACTGCAGAACACCAGCACATCTCAGACTCACCGCTGGACACCAGCACATCTCAGACTCACCGCTGAACACCAGCACATCTCAGACTCACACCAGCGCATCTCAGACTCACACCAGCACATCTCAGACTCACACCAGCACATCTCAGACTCACTGCAGAACACCAGCACATCTCAGACTCACCGCAGAACACCAGCACATCTCAGACTCACACCGGCACATCTCAGACTCACACCAGCACATCTCAGACTCACTGCAGAACACCAGCACATCTCAGACTCACCGCTGAACACCAGCACATCTCAGACTCACCGCTGAACACCAGCACATCTCAGACTCACCGCTGAACACCAGCACATCTCAGACTCACACCAGCACATCTCAGACTCACACCAGCACATCTCAGACTCACACCAGCACATCTCAGACTCACACCAGCACATCTCAGACTCACCGCTGAACACCAGCACATCTCAGACTCACCGCTGAACACCAGCACATCTCAGACTCACACCAGCACATCTCAGACTCACTGCAGAACACCAGCACATCTCAGACTCACACCAGCACATCTCAGACTCACCGCTGAACACCAGCGCATCTCAGACTCACACCAGCACATCTCAGACTCACTGCAGAACACCAGCACATCTCAGACTCACACAAGCACATCTCAGACTCACTGCAGAACACCAGCACATCTCAGACTCACTGCAGAACACCAGCACATCTCAGACTCACACCAGCACATCTCAGACTCACCGCTGAACACCAGCACATCTCAGACTCACCGCTGAACACCAGCACATCTCAGACTCACCGCTGAACACCAGCACATCTCAGACTCACCGCTGAACACCAGCACATCTCAGACTCACACCAGCACATCTCAGACTCACCGCTGAACACCAGCACATCTCAGACTCACCGCTGAACACCAGCACATCTCAGACTCACCGCTGCACACCAGCACATTTCAGACTCACCGCTGAACACCAGCACATCTCAGACTCACCGCTGGACACCAGCACATCTCAGACTCACCGCTGAACACCAGCACATCTCAGACTCACTGCAGAACACCAGCGCATCTCAGACTCACCGCTGAACACCAGCACATCTCAGACTCACTGCTGCACACCAGCACATCTCAGACTCACACCAGCGCATCTCAGACTCACACCAGCACATCTCAGACTCACACCAGCACATCTCAGACTCACTGCAAAACACCAGCGCATCTCAGACTCACACCAGCACATCTCAGACTCACCGCTGAACACCAGCGCATCTCAGACTCACACCAGCACATCTCAGACTCACCGCTGAACACAAGCACATCTCAGACTCACACCAGCACATCTCAGACTCACCGCTGAACACCAGCACATCTCAGACTCACACCAGCACATCTCAGACTCACTGCAGAACACCAGCACATCTCAGACTCACCGCTGAACACCAGCGCATCTCAGACTCACTGCAGAACACCAGCACATCTCAGACTCACACCAGCACATCTCAGACTCACACCAGCACATCTCAGACTCACACCAGCACATCTCAGACTCACCGCTGAACACCAGCACATCTCAGACTCACCGCTGAACACCAGCACATCTCAGACTCACCGCTGAACACCAGCACATCTCAGACTCACTGCAGCACATCTCAGACTCACCGCTGAACACCAGCGCATCTCAGACTCACACCAGCACATCTCAGACTCACCGCTGAACACCAGCACATCTCAGACTCACCGCTGAACACCAGCACATCTCAGACTCACTGCTGAACACCAGCACATCTCAGACTCACCGCTGGACACCAGCACATCTCAGACTCACCGCTGGACACCAGCACATCTCAGACTCACCGCTGAACACCAGCACATCTCAGACTCACACCAGCACATCTCAGACTCACTGCTGAACACCAGCACATCTCAGACTCACCGCTGAACACCAGCACATCTCAGACTCACACCAGCACATCTCAGACTCACACCAGCACATCTCAGACTCACTGCTGAACACCAGCACATCTCAGACTCACCGCTGAACACCAGCACATCTCAGACTCACACCAGCACATCTCAGACTCACACCAGCACATCTCAGACTCACTGCTGAACACCAGCACATCTCAGACTCACCGCTGAACACCAGCACATCTCAGACTCACCGCTGAACACCAGCACATCTCAGACCCACCGCTGAACACCAGCACATCTCAGACCCACCGCTGAACACCAGCACATCTCAGACTCACCGCTGAACACCAGCACATCTCAGACTCACACACCAGCACATCTCAGACTCACCGCTGAACACCAGCACATCTCAGACTCACCGCTGAACACCAGCGCATCTCAGACTCACACTCAGACTCACACCAGCACATCTCAGACTCACCGCTGAACACCAGCACATCTCAGACTCACCGCTGAACACCAGCACATCTCAGACTCACACCAGCACATCTCAGACTCACCGCTGAACACCAGCGCATCTCAGACTCACACCAGCGCATCTCAGACTCACCGCTGGACACCAGCACATCTGACTCACCGCTGAACACCAGCACATCTCAGACTCACCGCTGAACACCAGCACATCTCAGACTCACCGCTGGACACCAGCACATCTGACTCACCGCTGAACACCAGCACATCTCAGACTCACCGCTGAACACCAGCGCATCTCAGACTCACCGCTGGACACCAGCGCATCTCAGACTCACCGCTGAACACCAGCACATCTCAGACTCACCGCAGAACACCAGCGCATCTCAGACTCACCGCTGGACACCAGCGCATCTCAGACTCACCGCTGAACACCAGCACATCTCAGACTCACCGCTGAACACCAGCACATCTCAGACTCACCGCTGAACACCAGCACATCTCAGACTCACCGCTGAACACCAGCACATCTCAGACTCACCGCTGGACACCAGCACATCTCAGACTCACCGCTGAACACCAGCACATCTCAGACTCAACGCTGAACACCAGCGCATCTCAGACTCACCGCTGAACACCAGCACATCTCAGACTCACCGCTGAACACCAGCGCATCTCAGACTCACACACCAGCACATCTCAGACTCACCGCTGAACACCAGCACATCTCAGACTCACCGCTGGACACCAGCGCATCTCAGACTCACACACCAGCACATCTCAGACTCACCGCTGGACACCAGCACATCTCAGACTCACAGCTGAACACCAGCGCATCTCAGACTCACCGCTGAACACCAGCACATCTCAGACTCACACCAGCACATCTCAGACTCACTGCAGAACACCAGCACATCTCAGACTCACCGCTGAACACCAGCACATCTCAGACTCACACCAGCACATCTCAGACTCACTGCAGAACACCAGCACATCTCAGACTCACACCAGCACATCTCAGACTCACTGCAGAACACCAGCGCATCTCAGACTCACCGCTGAACACCAGCGCATCTCAGACTCACCGCTGGACACCAGCACATCTCAGACTCACCGCTGAACACCAGCACATCTCAGACTCACCGCTGAACACCAGCACATCTCAGACTCACCGCTGAACACCAGCACATCTCAGACTCACCGCTGAACACCAGCACATCTCAGACTCACCGCTGAACACCAGCGCATCTCAGACTCACACACCAGCACATCTCAGACTCACCGCTGAACACCAGCACATCTCAGACTCACCGCTGGACACCAGCGCATCTCAGACTCACACACCAGCACATCTCAGACTCACCGCTGGACACCAGCACATCTCAGACTCACAGCTGAACACCAGCGCATCTCAGACTCACCGCTGAACACCAGCACATCTCAGACTCACACCAGCACATCTCAGACTCACTGCAGAACACCAGCACATCTCAGACTCACCGCTGAACACCAGCACATCTCAGACTCACACCAGCACATCTCAGACTCACTGCAGAACACCAGCACATCTCAGACTCACACCAGCACATCTCAGACTCACCGCAGAACACCAGCACATCTCAGACTCACTGCAGAACACCAGCGCATCTCAGACTCACCGCTGAACACCAGCGCATCTCAGACTCACCGCTGGACACCAGCACATCTCAGACTCACCGCTGAACACCAGCACATCTCAGACTCACCGCTGAACACCAGCACATCTCAGACTCACCGCTGAACACCAGCACATCTCAGACTCACCGCTGAACACCAGCACATCTCAGACTCACCGCTGAACACCAGCGCATCTCAGACTCACACACCAGCACATCTCAGACTCACCGCTGAACACCAGCACATCTCAGACTCACCGCTGGACACCAGCGCATCTCAGACTCACTGCAGAACACCAGCGCATCTCAGACTCACCGCTGGACACCAGCACATTTCAGACTCACCGCTGAACACCAGCACATCTCAGACTCACCGCTGAACACCAGCACATCTCAGACTCACCGCTGAACACCAGCACATCTCAGACTCACCGCTGAACACCAGCACATCTCAGACTCACCGCTGGACACCAGCGCATCTCAGACTCACTGCAGAACACCAGCACATTTCAGACTCACCGCTGAACACCAGCACATCTCAGACTCACCGCTGAACACCAGCACATCTCAGACTCACCGCTGAACACCAGCACATCTCAGACTCACCGCTGAACACCAGCACATCTCAGACTCACCGCTGGACACCAGCACATCTCAGACTCACCGCTGAACACCAGCACATCTCAGACTCACACCAGCACATCTCAGACTCACCGCTGAACACCAGCACATCTCAGACTCACACCAGCACATCTCAGACTCACTGCTGAACACCAGCACATCTCAGACTCACTGCAGAACACCAGCGCATCTCAGACTCACACACCAGCACATCTCAGACTCACCGCTGAACACCAGCACATCTCAGACTCACCGCTGAACACCAGCACATCTCAGACTCACTGCAGAACACCAGCGCATCTCAGACTCACCGCTGAACACCAGCACATCACAGACTCACCGCTGAACACCAGCACATCTCAGACACACCGCTGAACACCAGCGCATCTCAGACTCACCGCTGGACACCAGCACATCTCAGACTCACCGCTGAACACCAGCACATCTCAGACTCACCGCTGGACACCAGCGCATCTCAGACTCACCGCTGAACACCAGCACATCTCAGACTCACCGCTGGACACCAGCACATCTCAGACTCACACCAGCACATCTCAGACTCACTGCAGAACACCAGCACATCTCAGACTCACCGCTGAACACCAGCACATCTCAGACTCACCGCTGGACACCAGCACATCTCAGACTCACCGCTGAACACCAGCACATCTCAGACTCACCGCTGAACACCAGCACATCTCAGACTCACCGCTGGACACCAGCACATCTCAGACTCAACGCTGAACACCAGCGCATCTCAGACTCACCGCTGAACACCAGCACATCTCAGACTCACACACCAGCACATCTCAGACTCACCGCTGGACACCAGCGCATCTCAGACTCACACACCAGCACATCTCAGACTCACTGCAGAACACCAGCGCATCTCAGACTCACACACCAGCACATCTCAGACTCACCGCTGGACACCAGCGCATCTCAGACTCACCGCTGAACACCAGCGCATCTCAGACTCACCGCTGAACACCAGCACATCTCAGACTCACACCAGCACATCTCAGACTCACTGCAGAACACCAGCACATCTCAGACTCACCGCTGGACACCAGCACATCTCAGACTCACACCAGCACATCTCAGACTCACCGCTGAACACCAGCGCATCTCAGACTCACCGCTGAACACCAGCACATCTCAGACTCACACCAGCACATCTCAGACTCACTGCAGAACACCAGCACATCTCAGACTCACCGCTGAACACCAGCACATCTCAGACTCACCGCTGGACACCAGCACATCTCAGACTCACCGCTGAACACCAGCACATCTCAGACTCACCGCTGGACACCAGCACATCTCAGACTCAACGCTGAACACCAGCGCATCTCAGACTCACCGCTGAACACCAGCACATCTCAGACTCACACACCAGCACATCTCAGACTCACCGCTGAACACCAGCGCATCTCAGACTCACACACCAGCACATCTCAGACTCACCGCTGAACACCAGCGCATCTCAGACTCACACACCAGCACATCTCAGACTCACCGCTGGACACCAGCGCATCTCAGACTCACACACCAGCACATCTCAGACTCACCGCTGAACACCAGCACATCTCAGACTCACCGCTGAACACCAGCACATCTCAGACTCACACCAGCACATCTCAGACTCACTGCTGAACACCAGCACATCTCAGACTCACACCAGCACATCTCAGACTCACCGCTGAACACCAGCACATCTCAGACTCACCGCTGGACACCAGCACATCTCAGACTCAACGCTGAACACCAGCGCATCTCAGACTCACCGCTGAACACCAGCACATCTCAGACTCACACACCAGCACATCTCAGACTCACCGCTGAACACCAGCGCATCTCAGACTCACACACCAGCACATCTCAGACTCACCGCTGGACACCAGCGCATCTCAGACTCACACACCAGCACATCTCAGACTCACCGCTGAACACCAGCACATCTCAGACTCACCGCTGAACACCAGCACATCTCAGACTCACCGCTGGACACCAGCACATCTCAGACTCACCGCTGAACACCAGCACATCTCAGACTCACCGCTGAACACCAGCACATCTCAGACTCACCGCTGGACACCAGCACATCTCAGACTCACTGCAGAACACCAGCACATCTCAGACTCACCGCTGGACACCAGCACATCTCAGACTCACACCAGCACATCTCAGACTCACCGCTGAACACCAGCGCATCTCAGACTCACCGCTGGACACCAGCACATCTCAGACTCACACCAGCACATCTCAGACTCACCGCTGGACACCAGCACATCTCAGACTCACACCAGCACATCTCAGACTCACCGCTGAACACCAGCACATCTCAGACTCACCGCTGAACACCAGCGCATCTCAGACTCACCGCTGGACACCAGCACATCTCAGACTCACCGCTGAACACCAGCACATCTCAGACTCACCGCTGGACACCAGCGCATCTCAGACTCACCGCTGAACACCAGCACATCTCAGACTCACCGCTGGACACCAGCACATCTCAGACTCACACCAGCACATCTCAGACTCACTGCAGAACACCAGCACATCTCAGACTCACCGCTGAACACCAGCACATCTCAGACTCACCGCTGGACACCAGCACATCTCAGACTCACCGCTGAACACCAGCACATCTCAGACTCACCGCTGAACACCAGCACATCTCAGACTCACCGCTGGACACCAGCACATCTCAGACTCAACGCTGAACACCAGCGCATCTCAGACTCACACACCAGCACATCTCAGACTCACCGCTGGACACCAGCGCATCTCAGACTCACACACCAGCACATCTCAGACTCACCGCTGAACACCAGCACATCTCAGACTCACCGCTGGACACCAGCGCATCTCAGACTCCCCGCTGAACACCAGCACATCTCAGACTCACCGCTGAACACCAGCACATCTCAGACTCACACCAGCACATCTCAGACTCACTGCAGAACACCAGCACATCTCAGACTCACCGCTGGACACCAGCACATCTCAGACTCACACCAGCACATCTCAGACTCACCGCTGAACACCAGCGCATCTCAGACTCACCGCTGAACACCAGCACATCTCAGACTCACACCAGCACATCTCAGACTCACTGCAGAACACCAGCACATCTCAGACTCACCGCTGGACACCAGCACATCTCAGACTCACACCAGCACATCTCAGACTCACCGCTGAACACCAGCGCATCTCAGACTCACCGCTGAACACCAGCACATCTCAGACTCACACCAGCACATCTCAGACTCACTGCAGAACACCAGCACATCTCAGACTCACCGCTGAACACCAGCACATCTCAGACTCACCGCTGGACACCAGCACATCTCAGACTCACCGCTGGACACCAGCACATCTCAGACTCAACGCTGAACACCAGCACATCTCAGACTCACACACCAGCACATCTCAGACTCACCGCTGAACACCAGCGCATCTCAGACTCACACACCAGCACATCTCAGACTCACCGCTGAACACCAGCGCATCTCAGACTCACACACCAGCACATCTCAGACTCACCGCTGGACACCAGCGCATCTCAGACTCACACACCAGCACATCTCAGACTCACCGCTGAACACCAGCACATCTCAGACTCACCGCTGAACACCAGCACATCTCAGACTCACACCAGCACATCTCAGACTCACTGCTGAACACCAGCACATCTCAGACTCACACCAGCACATCTCAGACTCACCGCTGAACACCAGCACATCTCAGACTCACCGCTGGACACCAGCACATCTCAGACTCAACGCTGAACACCAGCGCATCTCAGACTCACCGCTGAACACCAGCACATCTCAGACTCACACACCAGCACATCTCAGACTCACCGCTGAACACCAGCGCATCTCAGACTCACACACCAGCACATCTCAGACTCACCGCTGGACACCAGCGCATCTCAGACTCACACACCAGCACATCTCAGACTCACCGCTGAACACCAGCACATCTCAGACTCACCGCTGAACACCAGCACATCTCAGACTCACCGCTGAACACCAGCGCATCTCAGACTCACCGCTGGACACCAGCACATCTCAGACTCACCGCTGAACACCAGCACATCTCAGACTCACACCAGCACATCTCAGACTCACCGCTGGACACCAGCACATCTCAGACTCACACCAGCACATCTCAGACTCACCGCTGAACACCAGCACATCTCAGACTCACCGCTGAACACCAGCGCATCTCAGACTCACCGCTGGACACCAGCACATCTCAGACTCACCGCTGAACACCAGCACATCTCAGACTCACACCAGCACATCTCAGACTCACCGCTGGACACCAGCACATCTCAGACTCACACCAGCACATCTCAGACTCACCGCTGAACACCAGCACATCTCAGACTCACCGCTGAACACCAGCACATCTCAGACTCACACCAGCACATCTCAGACTCACCGCTGGACACCAGCACATCTCAGACTCACCGCTGAACACCAGCACATCTCAGACTCACCGCTGAACACCAGCACATCTCAGACTCACCGCTGGACACCAGCACATCTCAGACTCACCTAGGGCTGTGTTGAAAAAATCGATTCACCGATTCTGAATCGATTTTCATATTAATTTCTAAAGATCGATCCGTAACTCAGAGGATCGATTTTCCCCGTGAACTTTAACTTGCCGCGTCATTGAATTCACGCATGCGCGCGAGGTGGAAGGACATTAAAACAACGTCAGTAACGTTAAGCAAGCGGTTGCTTTGAAAACTCCAGAAACGCTCAAAGCTGCGATCTGGCACCATTTCGGGTTCAGAAGCAATGCAGAGAACGAGCTTGACAAAAGCAAAGGTTTTCTAAAGGTTTTGTAAGTTCAAATTTTATTTACATTCTGTGAGATGCGCGATCCGTGGATCGGGCGGATGACGTGACGAAAAATTATATTTTAATTAAATTCGGATGGGTGGCGGGCGGTTAGCCAATCAAATAAAAAATATATGCATACATTAAGCGGATGGCGGGCGGGTGCTGTTTTGAAAATTGGTCAAAAACGTTGGTGCGGACGGATGAGTTTTGTGATGCGGTTGAAATAATAGCCCATCCGCGCATCTCTACGTTGTCTGTTTACTGAAGCCAGTAACCAACAATCTGTTTACATTTGCACTGGCTTAGGACAAATGTGTTCTAAATGTTGATCATTAAAATAAAAAATAAAGGTGCATTTGCATCTGAACTGTAAAAGCATTTTGGAAAATTCTTAATGTCATTTTTAATAATACATCAGGTTTGCGTCTAAATAATCGGTCTACTGCTGCTGATATACCTCTGCGTCCTCGGTCGTCTACACCAGTGCAAGTTTGTGAAAGCAGTTGTATCAACACTCTGGAAGGGGGATTGTTCTTTACAACCACCAATACTCCATTAATTTGCAGTTGAATGTCTATAATAATAGTATCAATATGTTGCATAACTACAGTCCTGTAATTCAGGTAACAGCTGGAAAAAAAAGCTTTTTTCAAAAACCATTATCTAAATCTCGAAGATCGGATCGGATCAGATCGGATCGAATCGAATCGAATCGAATCGAATGATAATCGATTCAAGATCTTGAGAATCGGAATCGAATCGATTCTTGAAATTTGAATCGAAACCCAGCCCTAGACTCACCGCAGAACACCAGCACATCTCAGACTCACACCAGCGCATCTCAGACTCACACCAGCGCATCTCAGACTCACACCAGCGCATCTCAGACTCACACCAGCACATCTCAGACTCACACCAGCACATCTCAGACTCACGGCTGAACACCAGCACATCTCAGACTCACCGCTGAACACCAGCACATCTCAGACTCACACCAGCACATCTCAGACTCACACTCAGACTCATACCAGCACATCTCAGACTCACCGCTGAACACCAGCACATCTCAGACTCACCGCAGAACACCAGCACATCTCAGACTCACCGCTGAACACCAGCGCATCTCAGACTCACACCAGCACATCTCAGACTCACCGCTGAACACCAGCACATCTCAGACTCACCGCAGAACACCAGCACATCTCAGACTCACACCAGCACATCTCAGACTCACCGCTGAACACCAGCACATCTCAGACTCACCGCTGAACACCAGCACATCTCAGACTCACCGCTGAACACCAGCACATCTCAGACTCACCGCTGAACACCAGCACATCTCAGACTCACCGCTGAACACCAGCACATCTCAGACTCACCGCAGAACACCAGCACATCTCAGACTCACACCAGCACATCTCAGACTCACACCAGCACATCTCAGACTCACCGCTGAACACCAGCACATCTCAGACTCACACCAGCACATCTCAGACTCACCGCTGAACACCAGCACATCTCAGACTCACCGCTGAACACCAGCACATCTCAGACTCACCGCTGGACACCAGCACATCTCAGACTCACCGCAGAACACCAGCACATCTCAGACTCACCGCTGAACACCAGCACATCTCAGACTCACTGCTGAACACCAGCACATCTCAGACTCACCGCTGAACACCAGCACATCTCAGACTCACCGCAGAACACCAGCACATCTCAGACTCACACCAGCACATCTCAGACTCACCGCTGAACACCAGCACATCTCAGACTCACCGCTGGACACCAGCACATCTCAGACTCACCGCAGAACACCAGCACATCTCAGACTCACCGCTGAACACCAGCACATCTCAGACTCACCGCTGAACACCAGCGCATCTCAGACTCACCGCTGAACACCAGCGCATCTCAGACTCACCGCTGAACACCAGCACATCTCAGACTCACCGCTGAACACCAGCACATCTCAGACTCACCGCTGGACACCAGCACATCTCAGACTCACCGCAGAACACCAGCACATCTCAGACTCACCGCTGAACACCAGCACATCTCAGACTCACCGCTGAACACCAGCACATCTCAGACTCACCGCTGAACACCAGCACATCTCAGACTCACCGCAGAACACCAGCACATCTCAGACTCACCGCTGAACACCAGCACATCTCAGACTCACCGCTGAACACCAGCGCATCTCAGACTCACCGCTGAACACCAGCACATCTCAGACTCACCGCAGAACACCAGCACATCTCAGACTCACACCAGCACATCTCAGACTCACCGCTGAACACCAGCACATCTCAGACTCACCGCTGAACACCAGCACATCTCAGACTCACCGCTGAACACCAGCACATCTCAGACTCACCGCAGAACACCAGCACATCTCAGACTCACACCAGCACATCTCAGACTCACCGCTGAACACCAGCACATCTCAGACTCACCGCTGAACACCAGCACATCTCAGACTCACCGCTGGACACCAGCACATCTCAGACTCACCGCTGGACACCAGCGCATCTCAGACTCACACCAGCACATCTCAGACTCACCGCAGAACACCAGCACATCTCAGACTCACACCAGCACATCTCAGACTCACCGCTGAACACCAGCACATCTCAGACTCACCGCTGAACACCAGCACATCTCAGACTCACACCAGCACATCTCAGACTCACCGCTGAACACCAGCACATCTCAGACTCACCGCTGAACACCAGCACATCTCAGACTCACCGCAGAACACCAGCACATCTCAGACTCACACCAGCACATCTCAGACTCACCGCTGAACACCAGCACATCTCAGACTCACCGCTGAACACCAGCACATCTCAGACTCACCGCTGAACACCAGCACATCTCAGACTCACCGCTGGACACCAGCGCATCTCAGACTCACACCAGCACATCTCAGACTCACCGCAGAACACCAGCACATCTCAGACTCACACCAGCACATCTCAGACTCACCGCTGAACACCAGCACATCTCAGACTCACCGCTGAACACCAGCACATCTCAGACTCACACCAGCACATCTCAGACTCACCGCTGAACACCAGCACATCTCAGACTCACCGCTGAACACCAGCACATCTCAGACTCACCGCTGGACACCAGCACATCTCAGACTCACCGCTGGACACCAGCACATCTCAGACTCACCGCAGAACACCAGCACATCTCAGACTCACACCAGCACATCTCAGACTCACCGCTGAACACCAGCACATCTCAGACTCACCGCTGAACACCAGCACATCTCAGACTCACCGCTGAACACCAGCACATCTCAGACTCACTGCTGAACACCAGCACATCTCAGACTCACTGCAGAACACCAGCACATCTCAGACTCACACCAGCACATCTCAGACTCACTGCAGAACACCAGCACATCTCAGACTCACACCAGCACATCTCAGACTCACCGCTGAACACCAGCACATCTCAGACTCACACCAGCACATCTCAGACTCACTGCAGAACACCAGCACATCTCAGACTCACACCAGCACATCTCAGACTCACACCAGCACATCTCAGACTCACACCAGCACATCTCAGACTCACCGCTGAACACCAGCGCATCTCAGACTCACACCAGCACATCTCAGACTCACACCAGCACATCTCAGACTCACACCAGCACATCTCAGACTCACACCAGCACATCTCAGACTCACACCAGCACATCTCAGACTCACACCAGCACATCTCAGACTCACCGCTGAACACCAGCACATCTCAGACTCACACCAGCACATCTCAGACTCACCGCTGAACACCAGCACATCTCAGACTCACACCAGCACATCTCAGACTCACCGCTGAACACCAGCACATCTCAGACTCACCGCTGGACACCAGCACATCTCAGACTCACCGCTGAACACCAGCACATCTCAGACTCACCGCTGAACACCAGCACATCTCAGACTCACACCAGCACATCTCAGACTCACACCAGCACATCTCAGACTCACCGCTGAACACCAGCACATCTCAGACTCACTGCAGAACACCAGCACATCTCAGACTCACTGCAGAACACCAGCACATCTCAGACTCACCGCTGAACACCAGCACATCTCAGACTCACACCAGCACATCTCAGACTCACACCAGCACATCTCAGACTCACCGCTGAACACCAGCACATCTCAGACTCACTGCAGAACACCAGCACATCTCAGACTCACTGCAGAACACCAGCACATCTCAGACTCACCGCTGCACACCAGCACATCTCAGACTCACTGCTGAACACCAGCACATCTCAGACTCACCGCTGGACACCAGCACATCTCAGACTCACACCAGCACATCTCAGACTCACTGCTGAACACCAGCACATCTCAGACTCACCGCTGCACACCAGCACATCTCAGACTCACTGCTGAACACCAGCACATCTCAGACTCACCGCTGGACACCAGCACATCTCAGACTCACCGCTGAACACCAGCACATCTCAGACTCACTGCTGAACACCAGCACATCTCAGACTCACACCAGCACATCTCAGACTCACCGCAGAACACCAGCACATCTCAGACTCACACCAGCACATCTCAGACTCACCGCTGAACACCAGCACATCTCAGACTCACCGCTGAACACCAGCACATCTCAGACTCACCGCTGAACACCAGCACATCTCAGACTCACCGCTGAACACCAGCACATCTCAGACTCACCGCTGAACACCAGCACATCTCAGACTCACCGCAGAACACCAGCACATCTCAGACTCACACCAGCACATCTCAGACTCACACCAGCACATCTCAGACTCACACCAGCACATCTCAGACTCACACCAGCACATCTCAGACTCACCGCTGAACACCAGCACATCTCAGACTCACACCAGCACATCTCAGACTCACCGCTGAACACCAGCACATCTCAGACTCACCGCTGAACACCAGCACATCTCAGACTCACCGCTGGACACCAGCACATCTCAGACTCACCGCAGAACACCAGCACATCTCAGACTCACCGCTGAACACCAGCACATCTCAGACTCACTGCTGAACACCAGCACATCTCAGACTCACCGCTGAACACCAGCACATCTCAGACTCACTGCAGAACACCAGCACATCTCAGACTCACACCAGCACATCTCAGACTCACCGCAGAACACCAGCACATCTCAGACTCACACCAGCACATCTCAGACTCACCGCTGAACACCAGCACATCTCAGACTCACCGCTGGACACCAGCACATCTCAGACTCACCGCAGAACACCAGCACATCTCAGACTCACCGCTGAACACCAGCACATCTCAGACTCACCGCTGAACACCAGCGCATCTCAGACTCACCGGTGAACACCAGCGCATCTCAGACTCACCGCTGAACACCAGCACATCTCAGACTCACCGCTGAACACCAGCACATCTCAGACTCACCGCTGGACACCAGCACATCTCAGACTCACCGCAGAACACCAGCACATCTCAGACTCACCGCTGAACACCAGCACATCTCAGACTCACCGCTGAACACCAGCACATCTCAGACTCACCGCTGAACACCAGCACATCTCAGACTCACCGCAGAACACCAGCACATCTCAGACTCACCGCTGAACACCAGCACATCTCAGACTCACCGCTGAACACCAGCGCATCTCAGACTCACCGCTGAACACCAGCACATCTCAGACTCACCGCTGAACACCAGCACATCTCAGACTCACCGCTGAACACCAGCGCATCTCAGACTCACCGCAGAACACCAGCACATCTCAGACTCACACCAGCACATCTCAGACTCACCGCTGAACACCAGCACATCTCAGACTCACCGCTGAACACCAGCACATCTCAGACTCACCGCTGAACACCAGCACATCTCAGACTCACCGCAGAACACCAGCACATCTCAGACTCACACCAGCACATCTCAGACTCACCGCTGAACACCAGCACATCTCAGACTCACCGCTGAACACCAGCACATCTCAGACTCACCGCTGGACACCAGCACATCTCAGACTCACCGCTGGACACCAGCGCATCTCAGACTCACACCAGCACATCTCAGACTCACCGCAGAACACCAGCACATCTCAGACTCACACCAGCACATCTCAGACTCACCGCTGAACACCAGCACATCTCAGACTCACCGCTGAACACCAGCACATCTCAGACTCACACCAGCACATCTCAGACTCACCGCTGAACACCAGCACATCTCAGACTCACCGCTGAACACCAGCACATCTCAGACTCACCGCTGAACACCAGCACATCTCAGACTCACCGCTGGACACCAGCGCATCTCAGACTCACACCAGCACATCTCAGACTCACCGCAGAACACCAGCACATCTCAGACTCACACCAGCACATCTCAGACTCACACCAGCACATCTCAGACTCACCGCTGAACACCAGCACATCTCAGACTCACTGCTGAACACCAGCACATCTCAGACTCACTGCTGAACACCAGCGCATCTCAGACTCACCGCTGAACACCAGCACATCTCAGACTCACACCAGCACATCTCAGACTCACCGCTGAACACCAGCACATCTCAGACTCACCGCTGAACACCAGCACATCTCAGACTCACCGCTGGACACCAGCACATCTCAGACTCACCGCAGAACACCAGCACATCTCAGACTCACACCAGCACATCTCAGACTCACCGCTGAACACCAGCACATCTCAGACTCACCGCTGAACACCAGCACATCTCAGACTCACACCAGCACATCTCAGACTCACACCAGCACATCTCAGACTCACACCAGCACATCTCAGACTCACACCAGCACATCTCAGACTCACCGCTGAACACCAGCGCATCTCAGACTCACACCAGCACATCTCAGACTCACACCAGCACATCTCAGACTCACACCAGCACATCTCAGACTCACACCAGCACATCTCAGACTCACACCAGCACATCTCAGACTCACACCAGCACATCTCAGACTCACCGCTGAACACCAGCACATCTCAGACTCACACCAGCACATCTCAGACTCACCGCTGAACACCAGCACATCTCAGACTCACCGCTGGACACCAGCACATCTCAGACTCACCGCTGAACACCAGCACATCTCAGACTCACCGCTGAACACCAGCACATCTCAGACTCACACCAGCACATCTCAGACTCACACCAGCACATCTCAGACTCACCGCTGAACACCAGCACATCTCAGACTCACACCAGCACATCTCAGACTCACACCAGCACATCTCAGACTCACCGCTGAACACCAGCACATCTCAGACTCACTGCAGAACACCAGCACATCTCAGACTCACTGCAGAACACCAGCACATCTCAGACTCACCGCTGCACACCAGCACATCTCAGACTCACTGCTGAACACCAGCACATCTCAGACTCACCGCTGGACACCAGCACATCTCAGACTCACACCAGCACATCTCAGACTCACTGCTGAACACCAGCACATCTCAGACTCACCGCTGCACACCAGCACATCTCAGACTCACTGCTGAACACCAGCACATCTCAGACTCACCGCTGGACACCAGCACATCTCAGACTCACCGCTGAACACCAGCACATCTCAGACTCACCGCTGGACACCAGCACATCTCAGACTCACCGCTGAACACCAGCACATCTCAGACTCACCGCTGAACACCAGCACATCTCAGACTCACTGCTGAACACCAGCACATCTCAGACTCACCGCTGGACACCAGCACATCTCAGACTCACCGCTGAACACCAGCACATCTCAGACTCACCGCTGAACACCAGCACATCTCAGACTCACACCAGCACATCTCAGACTCACCGCTGAACACCAGCACATCTCAGACTCACCGCTGAACACCAGCACATCTCAGACTCACCGCTGAACACCAGCACATCTCAGACTCACCGCTGAACACCAGCACATCTCAGACTCACCGCTGAACACCAGCACATCTCAGACTCACCGCTGAACACCAGCACATCTCAGACTCACACCAGCACATCTCAGACTCACACCAGCACATCTCAGACTCACCGCTGAACACCAGCACACCTCAGACTCACCGCTGAACACCAGCACATCTCAGACTCACCGCTGAACACCAGCACATCTCAGACTCACCGCTGAACACCAGCACATCTCAGACTCACCGCTGAACACCAGCACATCTCAGACTCACCGCTGAACACCAGCACATCTCAGACTCACCGCTGAACACCAGCACACCTCAGACTCACCGCTGAACACCAGCACATCTCAGACTCACCGCTGAACACCAGCACATCTCAGACTCACCGCTGAACACCAGCACATCTCAGACTCACCGCTGAACACCAGCACACCTCAGACTCACCGCTGAACACCAGCACATCTCAGACTCACCGCTGAACACCAGCACATCTCAGACTCACTGCAGCACATCTCAGACTCACCGCTGAACACCAGCACATCTCAGACTCACCGCTGAACACCAGCACATCTCAGACTCACTGCAGCACACCAGCACATCTCAGACTCACACCAGCACATCTCAGACTCACATCAGCACATCTCAGACTCACCGCTGAACACCAGCACACCTCAGACTCACCGCTGAACACCAGCACACCTCAGACTCACCGCTGAACACCAGCACACCTCAGACTCACCGCTGAACACCAGCACATCTCAGACTCACACCAGCACATCTCAGACTCACCGCTGAACACCAGCACATCTCAGACTCACACCAGCACATCTCAGACTCACCGCTGAACACCAGCACACCTCAGACTCACCGCTGAACACCAGCGCATCTCAGACTCACCGCTGAACACCAGCACACCTCAGACTCACCGCTGAACACCAGCACATCTCAGACTCACACCAGCACACCTCAGACTCACCGCTGAACACCAGCACATCTCAGACTCACACCAGCACATCTCAGACTCACACCAGCACATCTCAGACTCACACCAGCACATCTCAGACTCACACCAGCACACCTCAGACTCACCGCTGAACACCAGCACATCTCAGACTCACACCAGCACATCTCAGACTCACACCAGCACATCTCAGACTCACACCAGCACATCTCAGACTCACCGCTGAACACCAGCACACCTCAGACTCACCGCTGAACACCAGCGCATCTCAGACTCACCGCTGAACACCAGCACATCTCAGACTCACACCAGCACATCTCAGACTCACCGCTGAACACCAGCGCATCTCAGACTCACCGCTGAACACCAGCACATCTCAGACTCACCGCTGAACACCAGCACATCTCAGACTCACCGCTGAACACCAGCGCATCTCAGACTCACCGCTGAACACCAGCACATCTCAGACTCACCGCTGAACACCAGCACATCTCAGACTCACCGCTGAACACCAGCACATCTCAGACTCACACCAGCACATCTCAGACTCACCGCTGAACACCAGCACACCTCAGACTCACCGCTGAACACCAGCACACCTCAGACTCACCGCTGAACACCAGCACACCTCAGACTCACCGCTGAACACCAGCACATCTCAGACTCACACCAGCACATCTCAGACTCACTGCTGGACACCAGCACATCTCAGACTCACCGCTGAACACCAGCACATCTCAGACTCACACCAGCACATCTCAGACTCACTGCTGAACACCAGCACATCTCAGACTCACACCAGCACATCTCAGACTCACACCAGCACATCTCAGACTCACACCAGCACATCTCAGACTCACACCAGCACATCTCAGACTCACACCAGCACATCTCAGACTCACCGCTGAACACCAGCACATCTCAGACTCACCGCTGAACACCAGCACATCTCAGACTCACTGCTGAACACCAGCACATCTCAGACTCACTGCAGAACACCAGCACATCTCAGACTCACCGCTGAACACCAGCACATCTCAGACTCACACCAGCACATCTCAGACTCACCGCTGAACACCAGCACATCTCAGACTCACACCAGCACATCTCAGACTCACACCAGCACATCTCAGACTCACACCAGCACATCTCAGACTCACCGCTGAACACCAGCACATCTCAGACTCACCGCTGAACACCAGCACATCTCAGACTCACACCAGCACATCTCAGACTCACCGCTGAACACCAGCACATCTCAGACTCACCGCTGAACACCAGCACATCTCAGACTCACCGCTGAACACCAGCACATCTCAGACTCACTGCTGAACACCAGCACATCTCAGACTCACCGCTGAACACCAGCACATCTCAGACTCACACCAGCACATCTCAGACTCACTGCTGAACACCAGCGCATCTCAGACTCACCGCTGAACACCAGCACATCTCAGACTCACCGCTGAACACCAGCACATCTCAGACTCACACCAGCACATCTCAGACTCACTGCTGAACACCAGCACATCTCAGACTCACACCAGCACATCTCAGACTCACTGCTGAACACCAGCACATCTCAGACTCACCGCTGAACACCAGCACATCTCAGACTCACTGCTGAACACCAGCACATCTCAGACTCACTGCAGAACACCAGCACATCTCAGACTCACCGCTGAACACCAGCACATCTCAGACTCACACCAGCACATCTCAGACTCACACCAGCACATCTCAGACTCACACCAGCACATCTCAGACTCACCGCTGAACACCAGCGCATCTCAGACTCACCGCTGAACACCAGCGCATCTCAGACTCACCGCTGGACACCAGCACATCTCAGACTCACACCAGCACATCTCAGACTCACCGCAGAACACCAGCACATCTCAGACTCACCGCTGGAGGAAACTCACCTGAACTGTTGCTGGAGCTCAGAGGCCATGGCTGAAATATCCACATACTGATCATCGTGAGTCTTCAGGAACTGAAACAAGAGAGACCATTGAAAATATATCACACACACACACACACACACACACACACATACATATACACATACACACAGTGGTGGCCAAAATTATTAGAACGGTAATTTTTAATGTTTTAAAAGAAGTCTCTTCTGCTAAGGCTTCATTTATTTGATCCAAAATAGAGCAAAAACAGATATATTGTGAAATATTTTTACCATTTAAAATAACTGTTTTCTATTTGAATATACAGTAAAGTGTAATTTATTCCTGTGATCAAAGCTGAATGTTCAGCATCATTACTCCAGTCTTCAGTGTCACATGATCCTTCACAAATCACTCTAATATGATGATTTGATGATCGGGAAACATTTATGATTATTATCAGTGTTGAAAGCAGTTGTGTACAATGTTTTTTTCAGGATTATTTGATGCATAAAAAGTTCAAAAGAACAGCATTTATCTGAAATAAAAAGCTTTTGAAACAGTATCACTACCATTCAAAAGTTTGGGGTCAGAGGGTTTTTTTGTGGAAAGAAATTGATCATTTTATTCAGCAAAGATGATTAAATTGATCAAAAGTGACAGTAAAGACATTTATAATGTTGCAAAAGCTTTCTAATTCAGATAAGTTATATTGAACTTTCTATTCATCAAATAATCCTGAAAATAAATTGTACACAACTGTTTTCATCACTGATAATAATCATAAATCTTTCTTGAACATCAAATCATCATATTAGAGTGATTTCTGAAGGATCATGTGACACTGAAGACTGGAGTAATATATAACACTTTACTGTATAATCAAATAGAAAACAGTTATTTTAAATTGTAAAAACATTTAACAGTATTAATATTTTTGCTGTTTTTTTGGATCAAATAATTGAAGCTTTGGTGAGCAGAAGAGACTTCTTTTAAAACATTAAAACATCTTACCGTTTAATAATTTTGGCCACCACTGTGTATATATGTGTGTGTGTGTACATATATGTTATATATATATTATATATATATATATATATATATATATATACACACACACACAGACACATTGAAAGTATACAATGTATATGGGAAGGAAGCATGAGAGGATGAATATCATGTGTTATACAGACATTCACAACCATCTGATGTTTAAACTTGCTAGGTAAACATAGACAAGCCAATTTTTTTTTATGTTACTAACTTAAAATCAATAAGTAGTACATTAAAATCATTACAGACTCTGTGGGGAACAAATACTTTCCTTCGTATTTTCATTTATTTAGTTATTGTATGTTTAATTTTCCCCTGGCTGTCTTCGCTGTCTTTCAGATTACTTTATAATTAGTTATTGTACAGTAAAATATTATTTGAATGATAATAATAATAATAAAGCTTTAAGTTTACCTGATGGACTCGGTGTTTGAGTCTCGGGTCTATATTATAAGCGCCGCGGTTCCTCATGCTTTATCTCACATGAAACCACGAACGAATTTACATTAATGTAGAGTTTAAACGAGGAGGAGGAGAAACACTAAAGAAAGTTTAAGAAGTTTACAGATCCATCTTTAGCTTCACGCTACTGTAACGATCATAGACAGTGGTAACGATACATGTGGAAACTGAACACACACACACGCTGATCGCGGCTGCTCAACACACGCCAGCGCCCTCTGTCGGCCTGGAGACGCCAGCCATTATCACTTTTATAATATCTCAAAGATAGTAACCAAAGAAAATTCGTTTCTTTTTTCTCCTAATGCTGTCATGACGCGGTAATAATAATAATTACTGCACGACTGTAGTGTGTCAGTTCGTCGACCGCAGAAAAAGAGGACGCGTGCGTCATGGCGTCACATGCCGAAGCGACACGTATGTGCACTATCAGTGAACGTGCGCGTTCACGTGATCACTCACAGTAGAAAATGGCGAGTCCGTGCACGAAGCGGTTGTGCACGAATGAAAGGTTTGTTTCTCGCCAGGACGCGGATTGCTGGAGGTCTGAATTCATTCACTGTGTGGGTAAGATCAGCACTCTCTGCAGAACACTCTGTTTTCATTGTTTCTTCACGTTAGTTTTAATAGAATTGTGGGCACTAATTCCTGCAGTTATTAGCATGCTAACGCTAACCGTCAGGATCGGATCAAACCCCGTTAATCTTTGGCTTTCGGTGATCAAATCATAGACGCGACGAACTTCCGTTCACCTGTGATCCATTCGGTCTATTTCCCGTCGGGATGTTGTTATTCTTATAGAGTTATGTGTAGTGCTATCTCCCTGCGCGCTCACGTTCGTCTGAAAGTTGTTTTTTAAATGCGCGTTCACGTGCAGTTCAGCACGAGCGTGATTGACAGATAAGCAAATGTCAGCACTTCAGAAAATGAAAGTGTAAATGCGTTTGTTTACTGTTAAGTAAATGTACTGACTAAACGTTTGTTTTATTCAAACTATTTATTTATTTTGCTAAATAAATAAATGCTTTTTTTTCAAGGTTTGTGAAATTGTAGTAAGCCTGTGATGGGGCAAAATAATGTGTTATAAACATAAATTACTATTGCATTTCATAAATAAGCGCAGTTACTAATAATATTACATAGTTTTTCTCTTTGGACTGAAGCACTGAGCTGGCGATGAGGCAAAATAATGTGTTATAAACAGAAATTTATTACTTTAATTTATTAGGCTAATAGATTTAATTAGGTAAAAAAAATCTATTTAAACTTATTGGAAAAGATCATTTCTGGCACTGCTGCAAACTAACCATAACACAGTCCTAACCCTGCCTCGGACCGACACCATAAACACACTCCGCTAAATATGGTCTAATTATCATTATAGATCAAATGTAGAGATGATATTATTTTGTCAGTGTTGCACAGCCGTAATGCAAATAGAAAAAACACCAGCAAATTAAGAACACATCTGCATCAGTTTGCCCACATGTGCTGCAGATACTCTCACACTCACACACACACACACACACACACAGTCAGGGTGTTAAAATACACAATAAATGCAGATGAAAACATGACTAAACCTTCGCCACCTCGGCTCCTCTAGAAGTGTGTGTGTGTGTGTGTGTGTGTGTTCGGCTGCAGTGTGTGTGTGTGTGTGTGTGTGTGTGTGTTCGGCTGCGGTGAGCGTGTTTGTGGTCAAACTGATGCAGATGTTTTTCTATGTGCATGTGTTGTCTTGCCACCATCTAGCCCACAACTTAAAATACTCCGTCAGACAAGAGTGAGATCACTTTCAGAAGTGGTAAACAATTTATTTATATTCTTTATTTGTGTACCTGCAAAATAACAGCAGAACATTAGGGCTGTAATGATACACTCATGTCACGGTTCGATATCACGATACGATATTATTGCGATACTCGAAGACATATGATAAAAGGATGACAAAATATGTGCTGTTGATTAAAATGCTAAATTTGATTACATTGTGGGTGTAAATTAATAGGCTTCGGCTTGTAACGCAACGCAGAGGACAATAGAGACACAAGAATAATATTCATGATTCTGAAGCTGAAATTATTGTAGATGAATATGCTTGATCTCTGTCACTGACTAGATATATTTAAAATAATGTAGGACACCTTTACTGGTAACATCAGACATTTGGCATTATCAGGACACACTAATATCCCCCCATTGCATTATTATACATTATATTCAACACTGAAACTCTGTAAACTTGAATTTTTTCCCACACGGTAATATATATTTTTTTGGGTGAACTATACACAATATATATTGTCACTATACACGATACATATTGTTGCATTTTTGTATTGCGATATATTGTTACACCCCTTCAAAACTTTTGCAAAATAAATAAAATAATAATGTGCTTGCCGTCTCGGTGTCCATGAACAACTTCCTGAAGACATAGGCTACACCAACAATGAACTAAAATTACTGCCGCCTTCACACAGATATGAAGAATATATCTTTAGAAACCTTGAAGTGCCTACTTTTAAGTGTCTTATGTTTTGCCTATTTGATGTTAAATGCATTATATAAGTAACTTTGGAACTGTTTAAATTGTAACACGTTTCAGATGATTAAATAAACGAGACTTGAAGTCTAGAAGTGCGGAAGAGCAAATTATTCTGCGGACCCCGTTTGTAAACCCCTGGCTTTAGTGTTATAAATCTGTTCAGAGATTAAAAGTAGGGTAGGTAGGATTTTTATAAAAAACTTTTTTTCACATTTGTTTAAACTGTCTTTATATACCAATACATAATTAAAATGTAAGTGCTCTGAAAAAGAGAGTATAAAAATGACTGTAGACCTTTTAATCTGCAATAAACACAGCTCATTATTTCCATTCGGGACGAAACAATTGATTGGTTTGGGCGACTGTCACTCACTCTCGCAACCATGGCTACCACCCCTGTTGCTACAAGATCTGCCCATATGCGCACGCACCCGTTTGATTTGAGGAGTTCAAGAGAGGCGCGGAACCTACGAAGAGTAAAATTATGACAGAGAAAGAGCATTCAAAATTCAAAGCACCTGCATATTCAGTCAGCGAAGGCAAACAAGGCAAAAACTACTTCCTCGGACCCTGAACGACCTCCTCTGCTTCGCCCTCGACCCCGGACCTGTCCTCGAACCGACGAAGCGGTACTTGTCTCTGGAGTGTAGTCCTCATTAGAGCAACAATGTTTTCATCATGGAAACTCGCAAAACACCGTATATGTTATGAATCTTACACGAAATTCACATTCATCGCAGTGTAACTGATGGTAATGGAAAAACGTGTATCAATGCAACCTGTTTTTAGCTTTGCCTTATAAATATACCTCGTTACCTATAAATATAGCTTGTTACCGAATCAAACAAAGCATATTTTAAACTTTACCAGTATGGATATGCTAGCTTGATAGTGAGTACTAAAAGAAATCTTATTTGTTTCTATTTATAGTGATAAAGTTAGGTACTTTATTACATGTGATTCTGACATGATGTCACTGCATGCACTGCGCTCCTTCCTCTCGTCTACTCGACGGTAAATAAATGCGTCTTCAGCTGAGCCTGAGCGTTTGGCGTCGCGCGTTCATGTGTTTTGGGGGCGTGGCTTTGGAAGGAGCCCAGAAGGGAGGGGGTGGAGTGAATGGAAATAATGAGCTGTGTTTACAACAGTCGTGAGAGGTCTACATGCACTCGATTTTTATACTTTCTTTTTCAGAGTACTTACATTTTAATTATGTATTGGTATATAAAGACCGTTTAAACAAATTTGGAATGTTTTTTTTTTTTGCAAAATCCTACCTACCCTGCCTTTAAGAGTCATGAATCCTTTAGTTGAGATCTCATCCAATAGTGTCACTGCAGTCAAATCTGTAATATTGCTGAATATTAGTCATAAACATTGACCTGCAAGGCCCCCCCCCCCCACCCCAATACAGCAGTCATTTAATTTGTGCTGGTCTGAAGAAAAGTTCATAAAAGGCTTACATTTAATTTTAAAACCCTTGCAGATGCACTATTTATTCTAATTTACATTAGTACCTGTTTATACATCATCATAGAGACCACTGCCTGCTACTGACAGGTCATGTGACCTCGCTGTGGAGCGTCATGCAGTCGTCAGTGTAGCGGGTTCATGTCTCTGTGTTTGCCGAACACACACCGGCTGCGATGAAGGAAGCAGAAGCAGACCTTCCTCATTTCGAACACCTGTACCTCCGCAGGGCTCATGTAGAAGATAATGCATCACCTGTTACTGTAACCCACTGCTTGTCTGAGGCAGCTGGACGCGTGTGTGTGTGTGTGTGTGTGTGTGTGTGTGTGTGTGTGTGTGTGTGTGTGTGTGTGTGTGTGTGTGTGTGTGTGTGTGTGTGTGTGTGTGTGTGTGTGTGTGTGTGTGTGTGTGTGTGTGTGTGTGTGTGTGTGTGTGTGTGTGTGTGTGTGTGTGTGTGTGTGTGTGTGTGTGTGTGTGTGTGTGTGTGTTCTCTGGAGTGCAGCCTTCGGAATGAGACGCTAGATTAGCGGAAAACGAAACGAATGCAGGGCTGGGACTGTTTCTTTCTGTCCTCCGTCGTTTGTTGATTAGATTGAGATGTGGACGTGACACTACGGATGGATATCACGATTATAGTGACCAAAATTATCGTGATTATCAATATTATCACGGTTTTGTTAAAACAAGATGAAAGTGTTCAAAAGTAACTGATGCTCACACTGAAAACATTTAATATTTGAAAATCAACAAACATATAAAACCAGCAGCTCTATGCACTTTAAGCAAGATTATATTCTGTGGCATTTCCTTCCTTATAATGACCGTCGTCAATAGCAACGCATTATAACAGCGCACGTGCATCACAGCGGACACGCTCGCGCTCTCTTGTTTCATTCAAATACAACTTGAGTCTCCGTTTTTGTTTGAATTGAAAATGAAATCAGAGTTGATTTATTGTTTACAGAGTTTGATAATATTGTTGTGATCAGACGATTGTTTTGTACACTGTACAAAATTAATTTATAAACAGGAAAGATTTAAAACATTAATCTGCCTTCCGCCATTCCTTCTCGAATACGTCTTCGTCAGAGCTGTTGCTGGCTGGACAGGGTTTACAGTGAGTTACTAAAATCCCCATAATCAATTCAATTTTAAGTCAAGTCATCTTCATTTATATAGCGCTTTTAACAATGTAGATTGTTTCAAAGCAGCTTTACAGAGACAAACGTATAATTTATGGTAACAGAGATTGTTTTGGCTTTATAGCGGTTCTTTAGTAAAGTTATTTTCCAGCTAAAGTTAGTTTTGATTTATTTGCTTCCGTCGCAACGATCATTTGTTATTAAATTAGGGGCCGCTAAGACGACACCATTCTCTCTACACAGACTTTAAACGCGAACCTGTGAGAAACGCTGATGGCGTTCACATGCGCATTTAGAATTGGTTCTATAGTTATGTGAATTTGAAAATATGTATGCAGGGTTGTAATTCCCTACAAACCAAGCCTAAACAAAGTACTGGTGTTTCCTTATAGTTTTGATTCAGAATTTAATTTAATTTTATCAATTCGGGGTAGATACGCGAATTGAGTTTCCCGACAACGCTTTATCTGCAGTGGGAAAGGGATCCTCCATAGGGAGAGACTAGTTGGCACTTCAGCACTGCGTTGTCATCGGGTCCAGGCGAAGGTCCTTCGTCAGATCTGGATACGGCCTGGATCCGGCAGGCTGCGGGATAACCTCGGGATAAACAAAAGACACTAAAATTAGCGTAGATGCCATTCTTCTTATGATGTAACGAGTACATCAGGATTTATGGGAAGTGTTCCCGGTTCCAGCTGGGAACACTTCAAAAGATAATACTAACTGTCAGTACATTTTATCGTGGTTTATAATCGTCCCACCCCTACGGGACACTTGCGCGCTTGTGGTTGGTTGTGGAGAGGCTGGGATTAAGTGGACCACTTCATTGGGCGAGTCCTGCATACGTCACCAGAGAGAAGACTGTTCCTTCACTGGAAACAGATCAAAATAAAAATAAAAGTATGCATGGAAGAATCATTCACGATAAGACCAATTAACAGATCTCATGCCAGCTACTAAACTCTCTGTGCTCATTTCCCACTCACTCCAACCAGTTACATTTATGAATCTCTGTTTATCTGTTCTCATTATTATGCATTAGATATCATATACATACCATGTTTGTGATTTTTGAAAGCCGTCAGCTGGTTACTGCCACTCGTATCACTCCTTACAGACGGCGGGTTTGCGTTAAAGTCACCATGAAATCAAAATGGACGATTGTATTACATGCGTTTATGCATTATAGTGGTGTAATGGAGATTTGTCTTGATGAAAGTGTGAGAGAACTGAGAAACTGGACTTGAACACGTCTCTGTCCTCCTGTAGGTCTGGACAGTGTCCTGGAGGTGTTGTGGAGGACCTCGGTCGTGGAGGACCTCGGGCTTCTGACAGGTAACCGCACACCTGGCCAATATAAAGATAGTCACCGCATAGTGTGTTTATTATAAATCTATCATTATTAAAGCCACAGAAGTTATCCAGTCCCTCTTTTGTTGTTTGATTAACATTAATGACAGACAGCAGCATGTTTATTATATTAAGACATAATGCACAGATCTAATATAATGTTATGCATCAGACCCCCCCCCCCCCCCAACTGTTTACGTCCCTTTATGACTGTTTACATGAATACTTGTCAAGACAGATTTATAAACATACTTCTGTGTATCTGTCCGCTCGAGCGCAGTGTTCCGCTAAAGAGATCGTGTGTGTGTGTGTGTGTGTGTGTGTGTGTCAGTGCATTGAGATCTCTTTCAGGCTTCCCGCACTTATTAACTCTGTTTAACATCAAGCACGTCCCGCACTTTTCCCCCATTCATGCATGTTCTTTTTGCTTTGCTTTCGAAGGACATGTGCAACCTTTTTTATTTAATTAATATAGCCTACAACACAAGCACTTTATTTACAATAAAACAGTACATTAATACAGTTTACAGCAGTGAATCGCCGGTGTATCATTTCTCTATTTACTTCAGTGTTTGCCAGTTTTCTGCAGCGCCGCTTCTGTGAGCGTCTAGCATTCAGACACAGCATCACATGTGCTTTTCTCTTGTTTTCCATTGTAAAAGTTCATATCAATTCTTCGTTTGCTGATTGGCTGCCGTTTGTAATGATCTACGTACTTAAAGATCCAATGCCAAATTTCTAGTGTTTATTTAACACTCATAAATTTATTTTTGCTCCTTAGGAAATTAATGATAATATTTCAACTGTCCAGTCAAATCAAATCTGTTATGTTGCATTCGATGACATGCTTTTTATATGATATATAGCTGAGTAGTAGTAGTAATAATAATAATAATATATGCCAAAATTAGGTGTCATCGTGATATAAAAGTGTGCCGTTATGTATCGTTGATATAAACGAGATGATTCGCGTTACAGAGTTAGTTTTATCCCAGACTCGCCACACTGTATTTATGAAGTATAATTCACCCAAAAAATGTAAATTCTGTCACATGCTCACCCTCATTAGTTAGTAGTTAACAGGCTTTATATTGTACTATTCTCAGAAACGATGGGGCAGATTGGAAAAAAAGAATCCCCTAAACCACCAGAAAGCAGCAGTGGGAAGAAGTTTGACAGAACAAAGTCATATCATATATCAGATCATCAGTCTAGTTTTTGTTTTGATGTCTTGGAAAGAGAGTTTCGGAAGGTTGTGGATGTGTCGTGTTCTCACGAGTCACAACAAATGTGATGCACACTGCCTTGCGAAGGCTTTCACTCATGTGTTCAAGAGAACACAATCTTCACTTCCAGGGAAATTGACGCACAATATCAGTAATAAAACAAAGTTCCTGCAATCGGGCTCTTTTTCCCTAAAAAGAGTGTGTCTCAGAGCGTCAGACGAAACAATAAACAGTGTGTTTGGGAACACACTCGTGTGTGAGATGCTTCTGGAGGGAATTACACCAAATCATTCTGATCACACACTTCGACTCCGGCGTTCCAGAAACACCAAACCAACATTAGAGACGCTGCGATGCCATTGGTCCACTGGTTACTCCAGTTGTCCAATCACAGCTGACGCTGAGGCAAAGTCACATGAGGTTGTTGTTGCACATTGAGGGATTTATTCAATAAATGTGTTTCCAGCATAGATTATTATAAGCATATTGTCTTATTGGATAAACAACTGACCTGCCTCAATTTAGTGCTGAGTATTTAATGCACTTTTTCTTAATCTTGGCTTTTCCATCCAGCGTTTTTTTAATTTTTTTTTTTTATGCAATATCCCAAAATGCACATTAAAAAACAGGTGGATGGAAACATAGCTAGAGTGATGCAACAGATGAGCAAAACAAACCTGATTTGTCTGAATATTTGGCAAAAGCCAACAACACCTCGGTTTGTGCGTAGTGTTGCTGTTGTGTTTTTTGACAGCTCCATTTGTAGCATAGGAACGGGAGCTGGGCTTCCCAACATCACCCGTTGCTGTGTGAGGGATGGCAGATTGGCAGATCATGTGGTGCTGGATCTACAGAGCGACATAAGAAATCAGATTTACCCAAGTTGTGAACCGTCTGAATTGAATGTGAATGAATTACCTCAGGAATTCAGGGATAAAAGGACCCTCTCGTTCACTGATCCGCTCCCCGCTACTCTCCGCTCAAGCTCTGATGATCGTAGCTTTCTAGCACTATGCATTATTTCAATAATTGGTAAAAAATAAATTTGATTATTTTACTCTCACACTCGTGATGAGTCTGCATATCAGCAGGAGGTTGAACATCTTCTGCAGTCATACAACAGTGGAGATGATCACGCTTCAGAAGAAACACCCCAGCAATTGCAGACGTTACGCTACTATTGATGCCCATGTCTTTGTGAACCTACATCGGCATTCAGACACGGCAAACCCAACTTGTTTGTGCAGCTCGCTGTAATTTGTGTTTTGGCTTAATTACGTCCATCGTTTTTAGCTGCTATGTAAAAAATGGCAGTCAAAAGTTTGTTGGTCTTGTTGGCCACAGTTACCCCAGCCCGGCACAAGCCGTTCTTACTTCTGGACCAGCAGTGTTTTGGTGCTACTCACGAACAACTGTTCCTGTTGTTTCAAAGATCTGATTTAAAACTAGGCTCTGAACCGGCTCTCAAACTGCCTCGGAGGAAGAGGGGTATTGCATAGGCTCTGTTTGTGAGAAAACTTCCTTCACCAGCTGAGGAAGCTGAACCTAGGGCTGGGCGATATAACGATATGTATCGCGATAGACACGTAATCAATATCAATAAAAAATGCGTTCGATTAAACGTTCTATAATTTTATTTTCCTCGTCGGAAGAAACCAGAGGTTTCGAAGCCAGTTTGGTTGCATGAACAAAGGCGGCACTCACTCTCTGGTAACCTAGCAACGTAGGAAGTGACACGCCAACAGCCAGTCATGTAACAGTATCAGTTTGGTTGCGCCATATCGTCGTGTCGCGTTGGATTCTTCAGGAACAGAACCGGCCTGGAGCGATCAGTGGACAGTGAGCTCGCCAGAATGGCAGTTTTTTGGATTTTCTAAGTCTGACCGTAGTCAGATCAGTGTCGTCTGCAAATTCTGCAAGACCGTATTCGGTTTCTCTGTTTATATTCAACACTTTGCACTAATTTATTACACTTTATCAAGCATTTCTTACGTATTCTTTAATTTTGCACCTTAAAGGAGAACTCCGGTCAATTTTAACATTGAGCTCATTTTTTTGTACATTTGGAGTGCTGTCAATACAGAGAACAACGACAAAAATCGGTGTTGCCTACACCATGTTATCCTCTTTTTAAAATTTGCACCCTGTTGACTTCAATGGGGCAAGTTTTAAACCTGCTTTTAGCCTCTTAACATCCTTGATGTGTCATTACAAGTGCACAGGTCATGTGAGTGATTCCTTCAGAGTGAACACGAGTGAATCTGACTGCAGTAGATGTGAAAGATATGAATAAAAATGATGTTATTTCAGCCAGCGCAAATACCTGTATTTACATCCTGTTTTCGGTCATAGTCCAAAGTAGTCGATTGTCGAGTTCACGCGCATAGGTTTAGGTACCTATGATCACGCGCGTGAACTCGACAATCGACTACTGTGGACTTCAAACTTGCCCCATTGAAGTCAACAGGGTGCAAATTTTAAAAAGAGGATAACACGGTGTAGGCAACACCGATTTTTGTCGTTGTTCTCTGTATTGACAGCACTCCAAATTTACAAAAAAATGAGCTCAGTGTTAAAATTGACCGGAGTTCTCCTTTAATGTTAAGAGAAGTCTAAAATCACAATGAACACTTAACAATTATGTTTACATTTTAATTATTTGAGTGTTTTCCATGGTTGTGTTGACATTTCTGCCTTTTATAACTGAGGGGATTATAATCAGAGGAAGGTAAAGTTTAAAATAAAAATGTTTAAGTGTAATATATTTTTATATTCCTGGTCCTTATTTTAAATAGGTCATAAAAAAAATCAATAATTATCGATATCGACTGATATGAAACGCTTGTATCGTGATACAGTTGTCAGCCGTGTCGCCCAGCCCTAGTTGAACCTGCTGATGTAGTTCTCCTCCACCATCAGTGAGTCTGTCCTCTGCACGTCTGGTTCGGCTCTGCTTCAAAGTTAGACATCATGTGACTACAGAGGACTCTTCGAGCTGCTGAGAGGATTATTGGTGCTCTCCTGCCCAGCCTCCAAAAACTCTATACAATCAGAGTGAGAAAAATGGCTCAGAAAATCACTTCGGCCCCCTCACATTGAAGCAATACATCTTTCTGATTAAATTAAGTTACTGGAATAAATCAAAATCCCCAATCCACTCCGCTGGCCGTTATAATGGTTTCAGTTCTCAAAGAACATGCATACTAATAAACCGATACCATGAATGCACTGTTTGTTGCTATGCGCATTTATGGCAGATGCTTTTATCCAACATAAAAAATGTACATTTGTAAGAGAAATGGGAACTCGAATGCTGAAAAAGTTGCTTTTTTTCCCCTCGCCAGTGAGTGGCACTGTCACCAAACTCAGCAGGTATGGTCAGATCATGTGACATTCATTGATTATGTGAACCAAATTTGGTGAAGACTGGACAAAACTTGAGAATTTTCAACCCAAAACAGTAGTCAGACTTTGAGCTGGTGCTGGCACTTGAGGATATGAATGAAATGTAATTACACTGGTATAAGTAGGCTTTTGATTTACAGTTTTAAATTGACAAAGTCATGCTAACTAAAATAGACTGCTAGTTAGCCTAAACCTGCTAGTAGTTTTCTAGCAGTAGCAGCATTCTGTGTTCGTTACAGTTTGGTCTTTCCCTTCCCTGCACACACGGCTGAATTTTGCCTCTTCTTTTGGATCCACAGATTGTAAGCCTGCAAGTGTGTCAAATTGGTCATTTGATGAAAGTTGTCTTTACTGCTGCTTAAGACGAGAAAAAGTGAAGGTAGTTTTTTTTTTGTTGTTGTTCATTTACCTAATTTCCCTCTTTCCTGATATGTCAAGACACCTTGGAAGAACAGTTTCGATTTTTTTACCTGTCTCTCTTGCACTAGCTCTCTACAGTTATTTCAAGTAATGTGTTCAAAGGACACAATGGTTTCAATTATAGCTTTTTACATGTTAATTTCATTTTCCATTTCCCATGGTTTTGAATACATTTTAAGTACATGTTGCATGTGTGTCTCCTTGAAGTATGTAAAATAACACCTTGTGCACACCTCCACCCTTATTCTTATTCCACCCTTTTTTTTTTTACCCCATGAACAGGAACATGTAGTTGCACTCAACAAACAAATTGTGGAAAGTGGAGGAAAACCTTTACTAGGTAAAGATCCTTCTAATATCAACAGACTCGAGTGGCAATCGGAGGAATTCCTGAATGCAGTGCTACAGAGGAAAAGTGAGTATACCTCATATGGTCATTTGTGTAATGCATGATCAGTGATGGTTCATTATAGTAATGGGAATGACTGCAACTTTATCTCTAGTAAAGAGCAGTTACTGCCCACCTTAAAGGGGTCCTATTATGCTTTTTCACTTTTTTAATGTTAGTTAGTGTGTAATGTTGCTGTTTGAGCAGAAAAATATCTGCAAGGGTACAAAGCTCAAAGTCCACTCCAAAGGGAGATATTTTATTTAACAGAATCCACTTTCCAAGAACTACAACAAACGACTCGTTTGGACTACAGCGTGATTTTATTTTATTTTTATTTATTTTTTTCCGGATGTTATGAAGTCATAATGTTACTCATTTAAATAATCCCGCCCACAGAATATGCAAAGAAGGAATGAGGCCTGGTTAAGGTGCGTTAGAGAAGGTGTGTTGTCGCTATATCAAAGAGACACTGTTTCCAAAACTCACGTTTGACCTTCCTAAGGCCACCGCGGTGGTAATGGACCAACTACCGGCGGTGGTGCGGTGGTTGGGGGGTTGTTTTGAAATAAAAAACAAAAACAAAGAAACAACACACTAAAGCCTGTAAAGCATTGAAATAAATATCAGTAAATACTGGTAACTTAAATAATATAATAAAGTTGAATCTATTTAAAAAAGAAAAAAAACAACAACTTTCGTTTAATATTTCCACACAAAGACGCGTGATATAGCTACCGCTCTGCTCTTTGAGAGGGATGTGGGACACGAGCAGGAAAGAGACCATCGATCTCTTTTCTGATATCTTCATGTTTTCTACTTGTTGTAAAAGGTACGAAGAGCGAATTTTATCTTCCACAAGGGCAAGGCGTTTAGGCTATGTTTGATATTGCGCTGCCAGAGAAAGCCAAACTAAAATCACCCGTGTGTGTGAAACGCGCTTTACAAATAAACTCGACGCGCCTTACCAATTACCATATGTCTATTAACAAGCACAAACTGTGTTAAAAAGAATTTGACGTACAAGTAAAACTGTAGGCTATCTGTCCTACAGCGTTTTTTCTACTTTACCACAGTAAACAATATGAAAATAATAGGCCTAATTAAAAGCGAACCAAGGAAGAAACGTTTATAATCCCCTTCGGAAATGGGTGAGACCCGAGTGCCGATATGGGAAAAGAAACAAGAGATTCCATGCAGGGATGAGTCACAATTTTTGAATTTTCGATTAGTTGATTTAATTATAGAATATCTAAAAGGGTTGTGCGATTATTCTCTAAAATAAAATCTCCATGTTCTGGCGCTGATGCGGTGGTGACGCGTTCATGTAACCGGAGGGTGACGCTGCCAATAACGCACATAACAGCTGTCACAAAGAACCGGCAAAAGTAATGATTATGAACGTGTCAAATATAGCAAGGAGACATTTGAATTGTTTACTAGTGTTTTCTGTGTCAGTGTCGGCTGCAAAGATGAAGTTTACGATGCTGACTCGTCATCTTCGCAGTGAACGTGTCTATAGAGAGAAGTGCACACTTCATACGGAATACATAAGCATATGCTTGTCGGTTTATTTTCGTTTTGAATTGTTTTGTTTAAAAGTAGACAATTCAAGCTTTCTATAAGGAATAACTAATGGAATATTGTTAAATTCGCTGATAATCAGGTGACCAGATCGCAAACCAGAATTCAAAGCCGACAAAGCTTAAATTTATGGGCTCACCCACAACTCTCTCATTCGTCACGAATCCAAACTTTTCCATGGCTGCGATGCAACATTTAATTGCTAACCTATTATTTATTTTGTAAACTAAGCTTTGTGCTTCACTTGTGTCATAATATTCATGTAAAACAGCATTCACATATAAAAAAATTGTTTTGGCGGACCGGTGCTACTCAGCGGTGCGGTTGTCAAGTTTACCGGCACAGCCCTAGACCTTTCCTAAGGCTGACGAACTCTGTGTTATTTTATTTTAAACACTGTTCTTGAACATTATAACACTAATGTTTATCTGTGTGCTGCACATTTTACGGAGAACAGCTTCCAGAACCTGAGAGAGTATGCACAAAAGCTTCTCCTGAAATGGAGCAGTTCCCACTTTGTTAGGACAATCTTGTTACGCAACTTGCTAGTATGTCTTATAATTGGACCTGTTAATAAAAAAACGCAACTAGAAATAATACGTTGTATGTTGTTGCTGTGATGTAAACGGAGAGCAAAGCTGTTTTGCTCCACTCGCCTGCTAGCCAATATTAGTGTTGATGTAGTGTTTACTGTAGCTTTTGTAAGACTGTTCACCGCCCCACAGGAAAATTAACCATGGTTTTGTGATCGATTACAGTTTGAAACCATAGTTTTCCATGTACCACACGCTAAGCCGTGTGCCAATCACAACACACTAGGCCAGCTAACCAATCAAAGCACATTTCGTATTTCGGAAGGAGGGGCTTCATCGAAGCAGGAAGTAAATGGCGCGTTCGAGCCAGACTGGGCAGAGAGGTGACTCTCTCTTCACAAAATCAAGACTTTGTGAAAGTGCATAAAAGGACCCCTTTAAATGAGTTGGTCAAGTTTTAGCATATCCCTATGAAGCATTTCACAACAAGGTCACATCAAACTGTGATTTGTCAGACTTTTCTCATGTTGCCAAATCATTTGCATTCATTTTAACACATCTAATTGAACTATCAACAGAATACACACCAAGAATTCCGGATCCGCACATCCCTGTGGTGGCCTGTGGTATTGTTCAGCAGATGATTAATGAGTTAGCTACGTATTATACCTCAAGAAAAAAGTGCTCTCAGGACTCGCTTCAAAACAATGGAAAAAAGGTCCAAAGCCTTCTGAAAACTAGCTGTGTCACTTCACCCACTGCTGTCAATATAGCTTCTGCTCAGAACAAGTTCATCATGGTGGACCAAGATGCCCCGCTGGACCTCTCTGTGAAAAAGGTCAAAGTAGAGGACATCGAGCAAGGTGCAGTATAGAATTATGAATGTATAAGAGCTACTAGTTTAAAAGAATTGTTTAGTTTAGCTTTGAATTATTTGTGTCTTTTAGATGGAGTTCTTGACCTCTCGACTAGGAAGAATTCCAGCAAAAGTCATACGTCTTTAATGAATTCTACTAGCCCGGCTACACATTTGGTCAAAAGGTAAAGGAAATCTATTGACCAGTTTTAAATGCATTATTTGCTCATCACATAAAGACATGTTTTTTAGTATTATCCAGTTGAGACTGTGTCTAATATACTTCAATTTTTTTTTGCATGGTTTTTCAGGGACTCTGTCGACCGAGAAGGAGATCTACAGTCGGTGTCCACTTTGGAGCAGTTCATGTCTAAGCTGTGTTTGCATCACCAGCGCCAGATAGTTGATGCATTAGGCTTCTTGCAAAGCGAAGTCAAGACTGTGGCTTCCTCCAACCCTTTCCAAGCACCCACTCCAAATTTGACCGAGAAGCAAGCGACAACCAGCTGCAGTCATGCTTCGTTTGAAACGAGGTCTGAAAGAACATGCTCTGTGGATGCTGCTGTGAGCATCACGAACTCTCAAGAGGCTTCTGTCGTCAGGACAAGTCAAAAGCCTACTGGAGAGGTTTTAAATGCCAGTGTTGCACGTGTAATGACTGAAAAACCAGTAGACCTTTGCAAGATAGAAGTTTTGTCGTCTTCATCTTGTGGAACAGATATTGAGTGTGGAAAAGAAAGTTCTCCAAACAAATTTTTTGTCATGACAAAGACAACTACTGATCATCAGGAAGCAAAAAAATTATTAGGATCAAGCATTCAGCAAATTCAACACAGCGATTCTGTGTGCAGATCTGAGCAAGGCTTGCCGACATGCACTGCAGAGTCTGATCATCTGTTATCACAGTGCACACAGAAAAGCTCATTTGCACAAAGCAAAGATGCTGTTGTAAAGCCCTCCACAATTCACAAGACATCAAATGTAGTTTTACCAATTTCTCCAAGAACAGCCAGGAAAAGCAGAAAAGGTTCTTGCCTTAGGCAAAGTAATGGCTCTTTAAGTTGTATCATAAATGATACCGATAGCCATTGTGACTTAGTGTATATTAGAAAATCAATAACAGAATGTCAGCTTCAGTCTCGGAACCGACTGCATCCGCGGAAAAATGCTCGGAAGAGCACAAGAGGGCACAAGTACGTTGAGGAGTACTTGGAACTAAAAACTGTCCGTACGCTAGCTCGTAAATCTATAGGTAATTCCAGTGGTAATTGTCCAGCATATATGCCAGACATGCACACCTCAGTTGCTCCAAAGCAGGCCCTTTCTATGTCTGGCAGTGTTCCTCTCATAAATGCACCTTTTGCAGGGGACTGCATGGAAAACGTTATTCAGAAATTTGCATCAGAGCAGATAGCGGAGAATGAAATGCCAGGAGATGTTGTAAAAGTAACTGGTCTCGGTCTGGTGGTTGAAACCAGTCAGACAGGTAAAGTTGAAAGTAATGGGCAAATTTCCCATGAACCATCTTGTAAACTGACTGAATTAACCATGCAACCGGATTTGATCACAGAAGATCCTAATTCAGAAGTGCAAGCAGACACGTGCATGGTAGAAACCACTGAAACAACAGAACTCACTGTACAGAAAGAAGGATGTGAGTCCCAAATTGAACCCATGCTAGAAGAGGTGGTGTGTGGTACAGAAAGTAAGGCTGAGTGTGAGGATAAATCTTTGGAGCCATCACTGATCCCTGCATCCCCTAACGTGGCCAAAGAGTCATCTGATGGAGTGGACGTGGAACCGAGAAATGAGAGAGAAATGACAAACCCCACAGAAGTCGAGACTGCAGCGGATGTCCACAATCAATCTGAGACCTCAGAAATAAAGGCAAACACTGAGGAGGATAAAGGTTCTCAAGAGCAAGTTTCGCATGACATTGAAAGTAATCTCCAAACGACGAACTCTTCCAAACCACCAGCGAAGGATCAAGGGGATTCAGCGGTGTCCAGCCTAACAGAAGTCTCTACTGTACAACCACTTTTAAAATGCATGGAGAAGGATACGGATCTGCATAGTCCAAAAGTTGTGAATGCAAAACATACAGTGTCCTCAGACAGATGCTTGCGTAGTAGAGTTTCAAAAGGCAGCGTTGACATAATGAAAGACTTAGTGAAGTGTGTTGCATCTGAACTTGAGCGTGCTAATGATAAAAGCCCAAAGACTCAATCTACTGAAACAAATGTGCATATTGAGGAAGAGCATGATTTGAAAGCTCCAGACATTCTTGAAACTGCACAGGAGCTCCCAGCCTCCAAACCTTGTAACAGTCCGGTTGTGGATCATGCAGTCAAAACAAGATTAAGAAATGCAAAAGAAAGAGATGAAAATCCGAGTCCAAGCATCAAAATGAATGAGGAGTTGCCAAGTGTTTTGTCCCCTGAGGTTCTTCCAGAAGCCGTTAGCACCCCCTCCACCTCCACAGAGAGTGGGAAACACCACAAGCTGAATAATCAAGCCTCTGAAAGCTCTGAAAATATGCCAGTTAAAACTGAAAGTAGTCCTATTGAACTGTCAGAGAGTGGAGATTGTTCACCCATCAAAAAGTCCCCACCAAGCTCTGAAAATAGGCTTTTGAGAAGCAGAAGCAACACTGAACGGACTTTTGGTAGCAAACCGAGTAATCCGACAGAAGGCCTTTCAGAAAAGCAAGGGCCGATGCCTTTACGAAGCAACGGCTCTGCTAGTGAGCAGGCAACGAATAAAGATTTGTGTACGTCGTCCGAGGGGGTAACGCGCATGCCCCTACGAAGCAGGACTATTAACACCACTAAACAGACTGTTACTAAAGATTCTCCTGTTAAAGGCTCCATCAAAAGTTGCGCCAGTGAACAACCTATCAGTTCACAATCCAGTACTACCTGTAGAAAAGCAGAGGCCAGTGCGCACATGCCCTTAAGAAGTAGTGGCAGTTTAATTGCAGAACCTCCCCATAACAAACCCACTATCGTAGATGCTTTAGAGAGCCCTGGGCGCATGTCGCTGAGAAGAGGGAATGCATCTAATACTGAAAAGTTGGTTGGCTCAACAACTCCCCCTAGTAAAAATAAGCGTCCTTTGAGACCACAACGGGTTTCGGCATCCTCAAGTGGGGAAGCTGAAGAGAGCCCATTGAGTTCAAAACCTAAAATCCAAAACCAGAAGCATATGGAGTCCCAAATAAGAGGCCCTTTGAATCTCCCTGATCAGTCCTTATGCATAACTGGCTTTCAGAGATCTGAACCAGTTGTTTGTAGTCCCTCCAAGTTCTTTGAGGCGCTAAGGGGGGAAGAACACCAGCAGTTAATTTCTAATTTAAATACGACGTTTGATAAAATGCACAAAGGTTGGGTACAAATGGACAAGGAGGGTCAGCCTGCACCCAAACCCAAAAACAAGGCAGACCGACTCAAAGAAATCTGGAAAAGCAAACGCAGGGCACGAAAGTCAAGACCATTGGAACCACAGAAGTTTTCCCCAGTGCAAATGCTCTTCATGAAGCCCTTTGACTTGTCCAGTATCTGCAGATGGTTCCTGCAATCAACCGAAACAAAATCCCTTGTGATTGTTAAGAAGGTGAACACCAGACTTCCCTCAGAAACACAGTTGTGCTTTCACAGTTCAGCAGGAGCAGGGTCGTCTCAAGGCTTATTCCCGAGCCTCCAGGCCGAACGGTTGAAGAAGCATCTGAAGAAGTTTGCCATGGCATCACCGGTGAAGAATAACCCCAAGAATCAAAGGCTAATCTCAAAAGCGTTAGGTATCTCCGTAATGAAGAGTAAAGCGAAGCACGAGCCGACAACAGCCACGCGGATCTCTACAAAGGCACAGAGTCTGAACGGAGTGGCTCCGGCACAGGCTCCCGAGAGCCTCGGCGCGATCCCAGGCGTCGCCAAAAACCCAGCGAGCGCTCGAATCCTTAGGAAATACTCTAACATGCGCGAGAAACTTCAGGTTCAGCAAAATAAGAAATGCAAAGAGAAATCCTTCAAAGGGGCTCGTTTGAAGGCGGCATTAATTCCAAAGAAAGTCGGCAAACAGAAACTACAGACGCGTAAAGGCCCGAAGTCTGCGGTCGTCCAAAGGATCAAATCGCTCACCAAGAAGGCGAAAGCAAACTCTGCCCTCAAGAAACAGGCTTTGAAAAAGAACCGATGTCACAAAGACAAAAAGAGGTTACAGGCACTCAAAAAAGCGACGAAAGCCATCGGTGAGCACGTCTCGACTAACGCCGCGAGTAAAAAACAGATGCTGCTCAAATCCGGGACTGATAAGGCCCAGCAAGTGAAAACAAAAGCTGACGTAAAGAAAGCGGTGCTCCAGAAAGGCCCTAATAGTTCTGAACCACAAACTGTAGATGTGGACATTAAGCCTCTGGCATTGGAAGACCAAGTGTTGACCAGGTCTCAGAGAAAGATGGAGGTCACCTCTGCACACACCGGCTCTCCGAAGTCCTCCACGAAGCGAGGCTCGGAACCACTGGTCACTCCAACTAAACGCACACGCACCTCTAAACCCTGAGGAACGCGTACAGGTACTCGTGTAGAAATGTTTCACAAGAACAAGGGGTGCTGACGCTTGACAAAATGTTCCTTTTTTGGAAGGCCATTTATTTTTGAAGCTATTTTTTAATCTTGGCAGTACATTTGCAGAGTTTTGAATATATTGTGAGAGATTTGTCTTTGAAAAGAAGGAACTTTGACCGCTCTACCTAACAGTGTCACACTTTGCTTTAAGAAATCTATTTGTTTTTTTCCCCCTTGATGGAGCCATTAATGTAAAAACAAGTCAATAAATATTCCGAGTCCCTTTAATGGGGCATTTTAAATATGGGTTATGAAAAACTCATTGACCGTTACATTGTATAGCTTATTATTACAACAACTTGTAATATTGAACCAGATATTATTTAAGGAGTGATCCACAATTCTAAAACAATTAATAATTGTAGTTAATTAAAGTGGCTTTGTAACCTGAAAAATGTGCCTTTTTTCTTATCTGTATTTATAAATAATTGAGTTTGCCTCATGAAATAAAGCCTCATTCTTTTTGCACATAGGTGAGAGAAATTTGTCCAAAAATTCTTTAAGATGATCGTTTTTTTTTTTTTTTTTTTTCTTGTATTCATAATTACTGATTTCTCTTTTAGAGCACTGAAGTTTAAATATGTTGTATTTTCATACAGTCTACAGTGTTGTACCTCCTCATTTTGTCCGTTCTAGTGAGATGGTGATGATTTATGCATAGAAACTTGTGCGTATCACTGTTGTTACTCAAGTAGATTTTCTATAGATGAGAGTAATTTATGCATTATGGTCTCAAACGTTCTGAAACGGCTGTATTTATGATGCTAAAAAGGAAACTATGCAAGATTACAGGTTTTCTAAAATATCTTTCTGCTTTAATCCAGTTTGTTAGTTAGTTAGGTGAAGAATCATGAGGTTTTTATCTCATCTTACTCTTTGTAATTGCATTGTTTTATTTTTTAACATTGCGTAAATGTAAAAATGTAGTTTACATATACCAGGCTTGAAGACCCCGTTTATATGGTTTTTGGTGTGTGTCATGGGGAAAAAAAATGATAATGTAAATGAACTTGGTTTTGAGATGTATGCATTCTGTCTTTTGTCAATTTCTCATGCATTTTGTTGGGATGTTTTTTTCTTTTGTCCCCCAAAGTAAATAAGTGATGAGTGAAGTAAAG
This sequence comes from Squalius cephalus, assembly GCA_022829025.1. Taxonomy (NCBI): domain Eukaryota; kingdom Metazoa; phylum Chordata; class Actinopteri; order Cypriniformes; family Leuciscidae; genus Squalius; species Squalius cephalus. The sequence goes on along the minus strand of CM040811.1, from coordinate 1,664,065 downwards.
AATGTGTTTCTCAACCGTGTAATTTCATCCAGAAAAGCAATTTGCTAAACACTCGAGCTGCATTTATGCACAGTGAATCACTGATCATTTAGTTTTGCTTCTCAAGGTTTTCCCCGAGTACGAATGACAAGCAGATCCTCATGTTAAATGTGCCAGGAACCAGATATTCTGTTGCTTGTGGTTTTGATAAAGCAGACGTAGACACTGATATAATCACACATTTTAATGAATGAAAAAGGAGGAAGTTCAGTAAACATTTTGGTGGCGCTACTTACATTCGGAGTAACTGCAGTTAGTCAATGTAACTATCAACGTAACATCAGGAGAATAAACAGCAAGAGCTCTTAAATGTTCTATATGCAACAGCGACAGTATCTTTCACAATAAAGTTTCTCGAGTTCATGATGCAATGGTTGTGATTGGCACAAGGTTAAGCTCAGACCAATGAAATCTACAGGAAAAGTCTGTAACGCTCTCCAATGATTCGTATGCACTGAAGCGATCACATGACATTCACATCGGCTTTCGTTCCCAGTTCCTCAATGTACAATAAGAGCAATAAGTGTCCACCGTAGAGTTAGAAGACCGGCTGATGTTTGCTTTATGGAAACACCAACCATGTGATTCAATGAATTTATGGAGAATTGAGTTACTTCACTAAAGAAGAATTAACTAAAATATGACTGCATTTTTCTGAGCAATTGACTCGCTCTTTATTATGAGGACTGGATGGTAATTACACTATTAAAAATGCCTTAATCTCAATAACCTCTTTTTCCTCTTGGCTTTCTTCACAACTCGAAATCAGCTCTATCTGGACAGGTCTTAAAATAAATAATTACAAAAATCAAGCACAAAGATATTTTAAATGTGGTATTCACATGGAAGACAACATTTACAATAAAAACGAAAAAAAAAAAAAAACTTCCGAAACAATCAATCAACACTGGCTCCTATTACGATAAGGCTAATAGGCTAATTATTATTATCTATGCTTTCGGCCAGTTCAAACCCACTGTGGCCCGTGTGTAAGCAAGTGAAATAAATGACCGAATAAAACACCAAAAAAGTCACCAAATTTCACACTGCTGTCTTGATAATAAAATCCTGAAAACAAATTTATTCTTTAACATATAAAAATACTATACCAAAATGAAATACAAATATATATTAGAATCTGTTAAGCATTTCTGTATAAAGTGAAGGTCTAGGGAAGTTAGGAAAAGGAAATCAAAGCGGAAAAACAAACACCCACCGAAATTAAATGAAATAAGCCAAACTGCACTTATTCGCGGTTTAATTCTAGGACGATGTTCGTGGCGATGGTGAGCGCAGAGGTAATACTGTCGGAGTCGTTGCGGTCGCGTCAGTGGATGGGAGGTCGGAGTGTACAGTGTCGTGGTCGTAACCCATGGTCATCATATTGTACCCCTCAAACAGCTTCACCTCTGACCCCTGTTCAACTGCAGTGGCACTGCACACTCAGCAGCGTTTCCATAAGCGATGGCTCGGCAGTGCTAACATTAACCACAATCCGGACATCACATGACGATGAGCATGCATCTTAGACGACGGCGTGACGAGATCTATCTAGCGCTTGGTTTCAGCTCTCCCTTACATTCGGTCCAGGCTCTGTTTGAGGTAATGGAATGACAAAACACTATGGAATAGATCCTTCGTTGGAAGTCGCACTATTATAAAGAAGCTCCCGAAGGGTAACTCTACGCTACGGCGCCTGGAGTGTCTCTTCACGTTCAGATGGAGGGGCTTCTGGGTGGTTTTGGCCCCCCCCCGTGTAGTTTATTAATGAGTGGAAGAGTCCCTTAACACACAAAACCATTGGAAATATCTGGTTTGACAGCATGTGGTTCCATGCAAAATCTCCCGCCGTACTTGTGATTCACATGCTCTACTTTACCAGCGTGTCGCTGAGGATGTATTTCCCACACGGGTATATCATACATATAGTGCATGTTCCGTTCATCACCATTTTGGAGCGTTATCTGCTCAAACACCAGTCCAGCACTGCAGAGAGAGTCATCATTTTCTTCTAATACATGACTAATGTTCTGCTTTAGGCCTAAAACAAGCCTCCGCTTGCCCTTCTGTCAGCAGAGTTGGTGTTATTTGACCCTTTACGGGTTGAAATGTCAGGTTGTGGTGGGAATATAAAGGTTGTGTGGGGTGGGGCGGGGGTATGTCTGTATTGGTCAGTTGCTGTGTTGTTGTGATGGCTCTTTCTGTGGTGCTGTGGTCTACATGCACCCCGCGCAGCCACACTTGACGGTCTTCTCCACCTCCTCGCTGAAGGACGAGCCGTCGCTGCACTCGAAGGTGTGTGTTCTCCTCTTCATGCGCTGGCTGGCGCAGCAGGAGCCGGAGCCGCAGACGCCGCTGCACTCCACCCACGACACCATGCGTGTGGTCTGGCAGATGGAGTAACCCCGCTGGACCTGGTAGAAGTCCCGCACCGGCTCCCCGTGGCACTCCGACTCTACAGCAGAACAGCAAACAAAAGGACATTTAACAGCTAGCGTCAGCATTTTTGATCATTTTCACTAAAGTTTCATGGCCCCCAGAATATTTGGTATGAATATGAATAGAAGTTTCATTTAAAAAAAAGTTAGTCATGTAATCAGTTACAAATCTATGGAAGCTTGTTTCTGCCACTGAATAATAAATAAATAATAATAATTGCGACTTTTTATCTCACAATTCTGATTTTGTTTCCTCACAATTGTGAGATATAAAGTCAGAATTGTGAGAAATAAAGTTGCAATTCTAAGAAATAAAGTCACAATTGCGAGATATAAAGTTGCAATTCTGAGAAATAAAGTCGCAATTCTGAGAAATAAAGTCGCAATTCTGAGAAATAAAGTCGCAATTCTGAGAAATAAAGTCGCAATTGCGAGATATAAAGTCAGAATTGCATTAGTCGCAATTGCGTGTTATAAAGTCAGAATTGTGAGATATTAATTATTCTGAGGTAAAAAAAAAAAAAAAGTCTTTTTTTTCCTTAGAATTGGACTGTGGAATTGGAGCGTTTTAAAGCACATCGGGACTCCATCAGCGGATCTTCAAACGCTCCCATCTGTATCTGTGCAAGCCATGTGTTTTCACAGACATATCTGATGTGCGCGAGCACAAAGGGTAATCAGAGGTGTTTATGGTTCCGCTCAACAGCGCTCAAAGCGTCACATTTTAAAAATGTTTGTGTTTGTCTGAAAGAAGAATGTCATACACACCGAGGATGGCTTGAGGGTAAATCATGGGCTAATATACATTTTTGGGTGAACTATCCCTGTAACCAGCAGGCCTCACCAGTTTGTGTTGTTTCAAGTGCTTTTTAAACAGTGAAACATTTTATTGAATTGGTTCAATACATTCCAAGTTTTATACTTCACATACGTTGTGCATCTGTTCTCTTACCCTTGTCGCAGAGCTCCCCGCTGTAGCCCGCCTCACAGTGGCAGTAGGCCTCTCCGCTGTCAGAGATCTGGCAGTGGCCGTGTTTGCACTGCAGTTTTCGGCATGGGTTGAAGAGCTCCTCCTGCTGGTTACACAGGGCTCCATGAAAACCCTCCTGGCATTCACAACGGTACGACTGCATGTCCATTGGAATACACCGTCCATGGACACACCTGTGCAAAGCCAATGACAGAATTAGAGCATTACGTGTTGCATGATCGGCATATTTCACTTCAGGAATTGGACTGACTTGCTGCCCTGGCAGGGGTTGGCTGAGGGCTGGTCACAGTGTTGCCCGCTCCACCCGGGCTGGCAGTGGCACACAGGGCCCGTGGCAGTGTTGGGCTGGCAGATGCCGTGCAGGCAGTATATCTTTCGGCAGGGCTCACATCCGGGCACCACACCAGGCTTCATCTGGGTTTTGGTGAAGTCTTGCAGCTCATTATTGATGTAAAGGTTCTGAATGCAGCCGTGGAAACTGGAGCCGTTCTGGATCTGCCATACACGAGGAGCCGTGGGGTGGACGCTGACCGGCATGCCTTGTGAAGAGAGAGAAAGTGCTGTGAGAGCAGAGTTGGGAAGAAGTAACACACATGCAGCAGAACACTGATGCCAGTTACGGCTAATGCTGTGCGATGGGGTCCCAGACAGAAACATAGTGTCGGCCCAGATCCGGCCCACATCTGGTACACGTGGATTGCCCACTGAAGCTAAGCAGGGCTGAGTCTGGTCAGTACCTGGATGGGAAACTCCTGGGAAAACCAGGTTGCTTCTGGAAGAGGTGTTGTGAGGCCAGCAGGGGGCGCTCACCCTGGGGTCTGAGTGGGTCCTAACGCCCCAGTGTAGTGACGGGGACACTATACTGTCAAAGAGCACCGTCCTTCAGATGAGACATTAAACTGAGGTCCTAACTCTCTGTGGTCATTAAAAATCCCAAAATGGCCAAATTTGCCCATTGGCCTCTGCCCATCCTGGCCTCCTAATCATCCCCATACTGATTGGCTTCATCACTCTGTCTCCTCTCCACCAATAAGATGGTGTGTGTGTGTGTTCTGGCGCACTATGGCTGCCGTCGCATCATCCAGCTGGAGCTGCACACCAGTGGAGACTGAGGAGATTCCCCCCCTTCCATGTGTACCCAGAAAAACGTTATATAAATGTAACTAATTATTATTAATTACTATTTTACCAGACGTGGGCCAGATCTGGCCCGACTCCATGTTGCTGTCTGGGTCAGCACTCTTGGATGGCCTCTCATCCATCAAATATGAGTAGAGTAACAGTATACCAAGGTTCTTCACATCCGGTCCTGGCGGAGTTTAGCTCCCCTGCTCAAACCCACTTACCTATAGGTTTCTGGTAATCCGGAAGACCTTGATTAGAGTTGCAGCTAAACTCTGCTTGACACTTGACCTCCAGAAGCTGGATTGAAGATCCCCAGACAGCAACATGGTGTCGGCCCAGATCCGGCCCACATCTGGTACATGTGGAATACATGTGGGCCGGATCTGGGCCGACACTATGTTTGTGTCTGGGGATACTCAACCATGATCAGGACTAGAACTTTTCAGCTTTTGTTTCACTCTACTTGTGCATTATAAACATCAAGAGCAATGGAACGGAGAGCATGTGTCATGTCTAGGTGGTTTCACTGGTGATTGACAGTATTGCACAGTCACGATGGCTGTGATGGAGACAGATATCAATGGTGCACTCCTACCTCCCACATATAGTGGAGCTTCTCCCCTCAAGGGCTGCACTTTACCAAAGCTGTCCATGGTTGTTGGGATGCCACCGTCTATGGAAAGGTTCACCATCTGGTCAAAGGTCACCAGTTCTACAGTGTGGAACTGACCATCATTGATGGTCTCAGTACTGAGTGTAAAACAAACATGAAAGATTATTGATTACATATTTAATTTGCATCAACAGTGCTTAATTTGTAGTAGTTTGCTGAGTGGAAATGTAAAATGACTTTTAGTGACATCAATGGTCAAAAAAATAAATGGTGCATCTTATTCCATCTTACCTTTTATTCTCAAATAATAATTTTTAAAGCATTATCATGGATTTATCGTGCACATCTTCATAATTAATAATGTCCCTGCATCCCAACATTCGATTTTAATTAAAAAAACTCCAGCTCACCTGTAGATTGCATGGCTTTGTTGGCTGCCAGGGTCATAGCTGACTTTAACATGACCTTCATCAAGCTCCACAGCAATGTGGTCGTTGTCTCCATTGTACAGAAGAATGCCATTGTCTTCTGCTGTGGACACCTGTAGACAAAACCAAAAATCTATCATCAAAAGATAAATCTGATGGTAACACTTTATTTTGATGGTCCATTTTGAACCCAAGGTTCTTTTTTCTCCATTAGGTCACCTGATGGAGTTTTTCGGTTCCTTGCCACTGTTGCCTTTGGCTTGCTCAGTTGGGGATACTTAATTTAATTAATCAATCAACAATACTATTGATCAGCATTACCAAACGTGGACGTTTTACACTAGAAACAAACACTGATGTACTATTTTATTTAATACTGTGAAGCTGCTTTGATACAATCTGTATTGTGAAAAGCGCTATATAAATAAAGTTGACTTGACTTGACGACATTCTGTTGACTATAAGTCTAAATGTCAACTAACTCTCATTAGAGTATTAGTAGACTGTTTGCTTAATATCTGCTAACACTTTATTGTGATGGTCCTCAACAGACATTATACTGACTATACTATAAGTAACTTTGCAAGTACGTCAACTTATTCTAACCCTACCAGTCTACTAATACTCTAATGAGAGATAGTAGACATGTAGGTGCAAAGTTACTTATAGTCAACAGACTGTGTTAAAGGGAACATCAAAATAAAGTAAAACCAATCTGACCGCAGTGACCACCTAGTTTGCCTTTGCCAAGAAATGGACCTTGTCACTAGACTGGTAACCTGTTATAAAGCACACTTACAAAACCTCTATATACAGCTGCTTTCACTAATTCTGTATACCTGATGCAATGTGAAAAATGTTATACAACAACACTGACAAATTTCATCCAGTATTTGTTCAAAGTTCGGGCTTGGTTGAGTACCTGTAGCGTGATGTTGGCTTGAGGCCAGTTCTTCAGGTCACTCAGTAGCAGGTAGGAGTCTCTGTCCACGAAGTTGACACTGACCAACTTTTCACAGCGTGGTCCACCAAACCCTGCCAGGCACTGGCACAGTGGATGACCGCCCCGCTCCACACAGGGGGCGTTGTTCTGGCAGTCGGCCAGCTCGCAGAGAGAGCGCGGAGTCGATGGCACTTCACAGAGCTGTCCACTGCACACACAATGTTCCAGAGCAAATTTGATTGTGATTTTCTCTGTCATGCATGTTCTTTTGCTGGAGTGAACATCTATTAGAAGCATGCATGAAACTGCAATTTGCAGTTTAATGTGGGACTTTCTTCTCTCAATGTCTGAATCAAATTTGTAGATAATAGCAGACACACAATCAATTAAATATCTTAAAGATGACAATACACACCATTGGAATCCCACAGGTGGTTATAGGGAAAAGTTGTGGACACCTGAAGCAGCACAAAAAACATCCACAGTGCCATCACCTAATAATCTTACCTGATAACCAGCAGCACTGCAAACAGCCAGAACACGCTCACTGTAAGATAAACCATGACCAAGGACTTACTTCAGCTGCTCGTACCCGCAATCTCGCTCTTTCGGTCACTATCCAAAGATCATGACCATAGGTGAGGGTCAGGAACATTGATTCATTGGTCAATTGAGAGATTTGCGCACATGCTCAGCTACCCCTGGGCCGACACTATAGGGGCTTTCGCACCGGATAGTTCTGGGAACTAGCCTCCACGGTGGTTCCCCGAGAACTAATGGCTCCCTTAGGAACGTTTTTCTGGTTGCATTCGCAGGAGGAACTCCGAAGTGATGTAAACCGCTCTTGTTGTTGTGACCTTTATTTTGATAGTGCTGAGAACGCCAGAGCCTGAGCTCACAGTACTCGCATTCTCCGTGTTCATTAGTTTACGATCTGTCTTACACTCCTGTCTAATACTAGCCTAGAAATCTAGACGCACCCTAGCGGCAGCAAATTTAATTTTGCAGCCAGTGTCGTCTGGCAACTCTCCGTTGGCTTGCGAGCTGGAAAAACCAAACTCTAGTCAGGCCAATCACATCGTGTATAGAGTTGGCGGGCGGGCTTAACATAATGACGGCAGAGTTGCGACGGTTCCACGTGAATTCCCTGCTACTTGAAAACAAAAAAGAGCTGCTGGCGAACAGCAGTCTGTCCAATCGGCTTTGGCTTTTCTTTGAGAAAAGAACAAAGAACGGCACTGAAGTCATTTTTAAAAAAGGAAGATGTGTTCGGAGTTTTGTCGACCGGATACCGCAAAAGTTTAATCTATCAACTAGCTCCGCTGGTGGGAAAACGCTCTGGTTGGTTGTAGCGCTATCCTATTGCGTGCAGAAGGAATCTGGAAGACAACCGTTTTTCCCGGCCCTCAGATTGAGCCCTGCCAATGGTGTGTTCCCAGACCCAACATCTTGATGTGGGTCTGGCTTGTCAGGCTAGTCTAATACGTTATTAGACAGAACTGTTATACATAGAAAGTAGACAGTAATGAAAAGGTATTAGCGTATGCCGTGTGGTTGATATCCAGTGTTGCTGAGCAGAAATACATAATCATGTTTCTCTTGGTCTCCTCAAAGTTGCGTTGGATTTTCTCCTCAGCGTAAAGGATAAGAGGCCCATCCATCACTGTTCCATGTTCGTAGAGTTAGTTTCGCCAAAATCTGGGTACTTTCGCCAATTGTTAAAGGAACTGAAAAGGTTCCTCCGATGCGAAAGCCCCTGATGTTGCTGTCTGGGCCTTCACCATTACAGCCCGGTGCAGTCACCTCATTACTGCTGCCAATGCCCCGATCCACCCACCAATCTCACGCTCTGACCTGCCCTTACTCGTGAACAACACCCTGAGATATGTTTGTAAACTCCTGCACTTGGAGAAGGAACTTCTTACGCAAAGAGGACAACCTACCTCTTTCTGACTGAGGCCTCTTTCTGAGATGCGTTTTGGTCGATCGGATCACAAATAGACGAGTGAGACACATATCTGTTTACACCTGGTGTTTTAATCCGTCTCGTTCGTCCACTTTAGACCGCTTCTGTCCTGATTACGTTAAGGGGATGGTCAATGGGCGGGTCCCTTTGCTTCCGTCAAGTTTAAATCCCGTCTGACAAGCGCACTTCCCAATAACCCGTTCCGCATGAATGCGCATTAGTTCAGTAGGTGGAGAGTAGATGGTCTTTAGGGGCTGTTTGAACACATTCGATCACATGAGCGTTTACACCAAGAAAGCAATCCGGTCGAATGTGTTTTTCACTATCTCTGCAAGTGGTGGAAAGTGGACAAGCTCAAAATGTGTTATACCCAGTTTCCACCTGTATTAAGCGTCATCCACTTGTGATCCGATCGACCAAAACGCATCTTAATACCAGGTGGAATGATATGATACCATGGCCTCAGATATGGAGGTCCAGACTCTCATCCCAAAGGCTTCACACTTGGCCACAAACTGCCAGAGAGTGCATTGAGGTTCACGGTTAGCAAATGCCACCCAGAGGCCACTCCACTCCTCAGCTGGGCCTTGAGATTCTGTCCATGAATTTCACAAACAGCATAGGTGACAAAGGACAGTCTTGGTGGAGTCCGACACCAACTGAGAACAAGCTTGACTTGTTGCCGAGAGTGTGGATGAACCTCGAGCACAAGCTGTATAGAGGCTATGCGTGTGACGCCACAGTCGGCCGGAGTGACTTCGGTTACACACACTGAGTGGCAGCATTTGATTTCAGCGTGAATGCCGTCTGTATACACGGGAAAGAGCTTTGAGATTGAACAACTAGCTTTGTACTTCCACAGACTGCTGAAAGCTACAGAAGTGAATGGATTTGCTGTGATTCACAGAAACTGGATCCAGGCACCGAAAGGAGGATTTGCAGTTATCATTTTGTGTCAATATGCTGAATTATGGGGTAAAATCATACCCTATATATTGTATTGTTATGTATTGCATTGACAACACATCAATTTGATATTTGCCATCGTGTATTCTGCATAACTGGATGTTTTTAAATAAACACTGATAAAAAACTACACAAGTTTTAGGGCTGGACGATATGATGATATATATAACACTGATATAAGTGATCACATGGATTTAGACCGATATTGTATTTATATAAAGCGTTAACAGGCAAATTTGCTTTATGTTTTTCCCCGGCGTTTAAATCAGGCTCATATAAATGTCAGGAAACCCGATTCCTGCTGCATGTCAATATCCATGATCACTGGATCTTTGGTAAATTGTAAAGAACACTATAGACCTTCTGTAGCCCCGCCCCTTCTGTAGCCCCGCCCCTTTTCAGCGCTGCGCTCGTTGTCTTTTGACTTCCGGTCTGTATTTTCACAGCGATCTTGCATATTTATGAATGAACGGCTCGTTTTAAAATCTTCGCGGTCTACTGACATTTGTTAAGATATCTGCTTTAACATTACAATTCTCATGATAACTTTCGTTAACTTTACATTAAGAAAATTCACTTCAAAAGCTAATTACTCCTGGACAGCAACGCCATAGAGATATACAGAGCGACCGCAAAAGCGTAAGTTCAAAGACAATATTCTAAAGATGGCGGTGCCCTCGTTTCTCTGGCGCATGAGGTCTATATCAAGTCCAAGCTTTAGTTTAAACTGATAATCATTTGTTTTACTGGCGTTTTCTCGGTTTCCCCTGTTAAATCTGGCACTTCTGTCACTCAGTCCGGCTGTTCAAGCGGGAAAGTGACGTCAATACAGTCCAAAGTAAGGTCTTAAGCAAATCACCTCAGCTTTCTGGATGACTAGTAAGAAATCGTCTAGGATCAGGTGATCACAGACTGTAAAATGAGTTCCCTAAAGAGATCAACTATACACTTCTTAAATCTAATAACGGTGGCTTTTTTTTAAACACTCAACAGAGGGAACAGAAATGACTTCTGAATGATGAATATCACCAGACAGCAACATAGTCTCGGCCCACACCTGGTATATGTGGACTCCACAAGCACCAGATGTGGGCCGGATCTGGGCCGACTCTATGTTGGTGTCTAGGTCATAACAAAAGCACTTCATCCCACGAGTAATGTGAGGCGCTCCAGCGTACAGATCCACGTCAACACACACCATAACACATCTTCTGCACTTATCGAGTCAGATAAAGTCCCTCTAGATTAGAACAACATACAACACTGACATTAGTTTCAGTCTTTCAAAAGATGACGTGTCTGGATCACTGGTGACGTGGGGTTCATCCCACAGATGTTGAAATGAACAGATAATGGTGTATAGAACTGACCTGAAGCCCTTCGGACAAACACAGGAGTATCCGTTGATCTCGTCCACACACTGCGCCCCATTCTGACACCTGTGGTCCTTACAGTCATCATAGTTCACACTGCAGTCGTCACCCACATAACCAGGTGCACATATACACCTGAATCAAACACACATGCACATGTTAAACACACCACTGTACACAAACATTATGGAGCTCTTTGAAAAGATTAGATTTTTTTAGTTAAAGAGGACCTATTGTGTCTTGATGTTGTTTCTGGGCATTACTAAAACAGGTTTTCCTGCTTGGATGTTGATTATTTTCTGATTATTTTCGACTCTGATTGGTCGGCTGGAGCAGTGTGTTGTGATTGGTCGAGCGCTTTGAGTGTGTTTGGGAAATGTCCCGCCCTTATTACCATAACCGCCAGTTTAACACACTACTAACTAACTCAACCAGGCCCCGCCCCTTAATTCTGCGTATGAATTATTATAATGAGGAATATTGTGACGTGTTCGTTCCCGGAAGAAACTCAAGACTACAATGGAGGCGTTTCAGGAGTTCAGAAACACTGACACTGATATAAAGAAGAACTGGAGCTTCTTCATGATCAAACCGCAACATTACACACTAAACACAGATGAACATGGAGAAAAACAGAGTAGATCCTCTTTAATTAAAAGGCTGTGACTCATCTACGAGGTTAAAGGGGATGTGGTTACTTTGGGCCGGTGACTGTGATGAAGCAGGTTGACTGGTGCTTGCAGGGACTGCGGGTAGAAGCGCACATATCCTCCATATCCTCACACATCTCCCCTACACACACACACACACACACATACATACACAAATCTGTAAGTTTAGTGATATAACAATTTGCTTACAAGAGCTTACAAGACAAAAGACTGGATAATTCATTGATTTAAAGAAAACACAAATGTATACGTTCAGACAGTAATACAAAGGGCCCCAATATACTTCAGGCTAAATTGAAAAAAAGAACTGGCGAGACATCATTTCAAACAAAATCAAGCCAAAACTAAATTCATTTCTGGAGTTCTAAACAATTTGCCCAAGTGAACTTTCCGGAAGAGTTCTCTCCGGCTGGTTAAACTCCCATTGGCCAGTGTGGTGATGATGTAACAGGTGGGTGTGGCTCTGAGGCTCCGCCTTCTTTGAGCTGTAAATCTCCATTTCTTCTGTTCAGACGCGAGTAAAAACAGGAACACACTGGAGAGCCGCTTTATAGTAGAAACTCTGACTGAAAGAGACACTGACACTGTTTCTCATGTTTAATACTGTAAAGCTGCTGCTTTAAATCAATCTACTGTATAAAGTGCTGTATGAGTAAACGTGACGTGACTGTAGATCTGAATCTCAGAGCTGGAGCAAACATCTCCACATCACATGATCAGATGCTTTCTGAACTGCTGTTTTCTCATCGTTATTGTGTGTTTATTCTGTTACTGAGAGGAAAGAGCAGCTCATGTTTACTCATTCATCTAAATGTGGGCGGAGTCATGATGTTCGCTAAAAGAAATGTGGGCGGAGTCAGGATGTTTGCTAACAGAAATGTGGGCGGAGTCAGGATGTTCGCTAACAGAAATGTGGGTGGAGTCAGGATGTTCGCTAACAGAATTGTGGGTGGAGTCAGGATGTTTGCTAACAGAAATGTGGGTGGAGTCAGGATGTTCGCTAACAGAAATGTGGGTGGAGTCAGGATGTTCGCTAACAGAAATGTGGGTGGAGTCAGGATGTTCGCTAACAGAAATGTGGGTGGAGTCAGGATGTTTGCTAACAGAAATGTGGGTGGAGTCAGGATGTTCGCTAACAGAAATGTGGGTGGAGTCAGGATGTTCGCTAACAGAAATGTGGGTGGAGTCAGGATGTTCGCTAACAGAAATGTGGGTGGAGTCAGGATGTTCACTAACAGAAATGTGGGTGGAGTCAGGATGTTCGCTAACAGAAATGTGGGTGGAGTCAGGATGTTCGCTAACAGAAATGTGGGTGGAGTCAGGATGTTCGCTAACAGAAATGTGGGCGGAGTCAGGATGTTCACTAACAGTTTATCACAGCAAAGGTGTTTCAAACTTTCTTTTTACCCCTTCGCAGTGAGTATATTGGGGCCTTAACATGTACCTGTGTAAAAAGGGGCACATAAACATGTGTAATTGTTGATCCCGTCTATGCAGGTCGCTCCGTTCTGACAGTCGTTATCTTCACACTCGTCAGTGTCAGTGTCACACGCGGGACCTTCAAAGCCTGCAGCACACGAACAGCTGAGAAAACACAAACGCATTGTTTTAATTGGGGATCAAGCTTTCAAAGCACTGTGGGAATGAATTTCATTAAGAAGTCCTCGTCATATTTCAAACAAAATATCAAATCACAGTGTTTTTCAGCTTATTTTAGAAGCAAGAGATGAAAGAGAGTGGATTGCTCGAGTCTGAAGAGCCCTGGAGTCGAGCTCGATCCTACAGGAATGATCCACTCTCGTTGTTGTTGACGCTTTTGCTGTGTCTGAAACCGCTCACATGTTCACTCACTATATAGTGCACAGCAATTGAGTGCACTATATCAGCAAGGAGTGAATGAAATGAAGCAGGGAATTCGGACATACTATATCATTCGTTACATACATTTATCCTACTTAAATAAATAACATTCAGTAACCGTAGATTGTAATTATAAATACCTCCATGCCGGCTTTGTCATTTCATTGATGTTGTATTAATGCATTAATTAATTAATTTGGTTTAGGGTTCGAGTTAGTTGAATAAGTTGACATGTAGTTGCGAAGGTACTTATAGTCAGTAGAAAGTCTGTTTGGAGCATCAAAGGTAAAAAATAAAGAGTTATCAGATATTAATAATTAAGAGTCTACTAATACTCTAATGAGAGTTAGTTATTTATAGTTAGTAGAATGTCTAAGTTGGATTATCGAAATAAAGTGTTACCCAACTGGGTAATGGCATTGTTAAATTGGACTAATTTGGAAAGTCACGCTAAAAGGCTAAAATTTAAAGTCTCACTGTAGTCAATAATTGTATCTCTTAAAACTCATCTTTGATCACCAAAATGACATATTTAAACGTTTTTTCCTGTGAAAAAAAATTTCTTCATGGCTTAAAATATCTTGAATGTAACTCGACACCCTTGCCTCATTTAGTATGCGCGGTTCTATGAATATGCAAATGAGCCCCGCCTCCACTCACTCACTCAGCTCAGAGATCCACTGGTTGACGATCACACGTTGATCTGATTGGTTACAAGGTAGTTTGTGACGTCAGAAACACCAGCGATTTCAAAGCGTGTTTTTGAGACTGTCTTTGGTTCACTGCAGTTTTAAGGAGGAAATACTCAGCAATGGTGTCGACTTATGAGTTTACACATGGTATGTCTTAAAGCAGATTAAAAACACCACATAGACACATAAACAACATTAAAAGCTGGATTTTCACCACAGGAGGACTTTAAAGGCTTTGTGTTGGAAAAAATCTTTAAATAAATTGTGCAACTGCAATATTGGATTCAATTCCTGCCCCTGTTTTGATGTAAAATCAATGGCTGATGAAGTCGAGGAATTGATTTCACTGAATCAGAGTCGATTCTCTGAGAAAACCTGGAATTGAACACCACTGTTCGGACAATTACATTTTTATACTGTGAAATAATTTCCCGAACAATTAATTTAGCTGTAATGCAGTGCTGTACGGACACAATTGTTTTAAAATGAAAATATGATGAATTTAGTACAATAAATAATATTTTGTTGCATGCTTTCAGCTAATCCACATGTTTTTAATTGTGAGTTGGACAGTTCACCTGTAGCCTTCCCCTTCTCCGGACATGTGGCACGTTCCTCCGTTCTTACACGGCTCACTGACGCAAGCGTTGATCACAGTCTCACAGTTCTTGCCCTGTACGTGAAAGGAAATGCATGAGCGTTTGTCCGTCTGTCAGCGTTCACACTGATCAGGTGTTGTGTGCGCTCACCTTGAACCCCTCAGGACAGGTGCACCTGTGTCCGTCCGTCTGGTCCGCCTCACAGCTGCCGTGGTTCAGACAGGGGCTGGACATGCACGGGTTACACTTCGCTAGTATCGCAGTGTCCACTTCACCTGCGCACACAGACACGAGTCCCGCAAATATCAATAACACCAGCAACCAGAGTCTCTCTCAGAACAAAGACTGGTAGAGGAGCTTTGCTGAGGTATGAATGACAAATATTATGTAACACAAAGATTTTTACTTAAAGAGGCCGTATTCTGCCCTTTCTCAAAGTCTTGATGTTGTCTCAGGCTCTACTAGAACAGGTTTTCCTGCTTGAATGTTGATTATTTTCCTCATATTCTCCATTGTTGCGGCTCCTCTCTTCCCAGTCTGTCAGTAACGCTCTGTTTACTTCCTGTCTCTATGAAGCCCCTCCTCCTGAAAAGCACACTGTGCTCTGATTGGTCGGCTGGAGCAGTGTGTTGTGATTGGTCGAGCGCTTCGAGTGTGTTTGGAAATGTCCCGCCCCTTACCATAACCGCCAGTTTAACACACTACTAACTAACTCAACCAGGCCCCGCCCCTTTATTGTGACGTGTTCGTTCCTGGAAGAAACTCAAGATTTCAGAAACAGTGACACTGATATAGAGAATAACGTCTCTGGTTACTGTAAACCTGTTCCCTGAAGTGTAGGCACGATGGCGAGACGGACAGAGCCTGCAAATCTCCAGTTGTTTTCAGAGAAGTGATAGCCATGAGAAAAACCATCTTTAAAGTCAGAAGCTTGTCCGCCACCGACTCAAGAGGTTCAAAGGCGGTCTCAACCCTTGAAGGGATCTTGGGTCTAACGGGAGGCCTCAGCGGCGAGCAGAGGACGCTTCCCAAGGGGCTCCCCATCAGTCCAGGCGTGGCAAGCCGATAAAGCGGCCACATAAACACAGGAAGTCCAGAACTGAAGCGATCTGGCAGTTAACTGGATCTGCATTACGTGCAGTGCACCACGTTTCAAAGACACCCCATTTACTGTCATGCTCCTGTCATAACTGGAGCCCTAGCACTGAGAATGGTCTCTGAGACATCAGCTGAACACCCAGAGTCTATTAGATGAAGGTTCCACAACTCCACAACGATATTATCCCCTGCGTTTGAGACTGAAGGTCCTCCTGTTCGGTATCGCCCAGTGAGAGTTGTCGAGGAGAGAGATCATTTCCGAGAACCAAACTCTGTTCAGCGCTATCAGTAAGAGGCAAGGACCCTTGATGACGAACCTTGACCAGGACTCCTAAGAGCATGGTGATTTAGAGAGAGCAAGAGGGGACATTACACTGTTCCTTGAGAAGGCAAAGAGGTCACCTCAACTTCATAAAAAAACTTTTTCCAAACCCGCTGTCAAGGGTGTAACTCTCCCTAGGGGACAGGAACTGGTCCTGACCTTGCACAGTCCGCCTTGCAATTCATCGACTGTAATAGCCTGGCTCTTCTCTCTGGGAGGGGAACATGCTCTATGGCCCCTTTGTCCAGAAGAGATTATCTTGTGACAGCAGATGTGCCTACTCCGGTGTTACGGTAGTGGGAAACACGTAAAACCTCTGGACTTTGTCTCTGGTCTATTATGAGGCTGATGAGACAAGCCAGTCCAGTCTTCACCGCCACACGCTGCTTTTGAGCCTTTCTTTCATCAGGTCCGAAACTATCTTTACTTGAAGCATCAAGTTACTTTCAAAAGGTGATTTACTGTATTTCACTACTGTAGACATCAGTGTTTATATCCGAACTATAAACTTTTATCCAATAATATGCAATATACATGAATATGAATTATTATAAGACAGAAATAATTATACTGTGTGGTTGAAAAGATTATATATATATATATATAAGAGATATAAAGATAAAAGATAAAATCAGAGTTTGTGGTCTACATAACCCATCATAACCATCTTTATAACCCAGCTTCATGGGTTTATCTTTAACTTTTAGTACAAAACGTTGTTACCTGAAATTTTGTTGATGTATTCAAATAAAAATGAAATAAAAATGAATAAAAACTATATAGACATACATTTTTTAAAAAGGGAAAAAACACAACTAAATGTAAAATTAAAATGAATTGAAAATATCAATAAAAATCCTAATATCCTCAATGATAGGGAAATATCACCGCTCTCGGCATTGACGGATCCTTCACTCCCCTGATCTCACCTTGGCACTCGAACCTCTTGGCCGGCGTGGTGAGCAGCAGTTTTCCCAGCATGCCGTGCGGCCCGACACAGCGCGCGATCCCAGGCTCCTTGTATCCGGTCTTCACCCAGTCGGAGAGCCAGCGCAGGCGGCAGTCGCAGTACAGGGGGTTCGCACCGATGGCCCTGAGGACACACACACACACACACACACACACACACACACACACACGCGCGCGCGCTCCAGTCAAACCAGCAGCAACCCAGTGCAAAATGAGATGCTTTAGAAAGCGTGTATTTGAACAAAACCTGTCTGTGTCTATCACACACAACACAGCATTAATGAGCACAACCCCTCGTCAGTGTTCCAGTCACCGCCTTTACAGCATTAGCATGAACATACACCGAACGTCGATCTAACAGTCTGGTCTCGAAAGTAAAAACTCCATTCATTTTCTTCATCAAGAACTATAACTTATAACCCTTTAAAGACAGCCCTACTGTGAGCTACGCAGTTGTTAATCTGCTTCTGTTGAAGTCTCCAATCCGCATGATTTCAGCTTGCTTTTCTTGTTTTTTAAATAATCATGTTTAACAGCAGAATTTGTGGTGAAAAACTACATTACCCATGATGCTGTACAGAGAATTCCACCAATCAGAGGGTCAATCTAATGAGGGACTGGCATTTTCTGTAATACTTGGCTTTACACTTCAACATTTTAGCACTTTGATAAGAAAATCTTATTTGTATAGATAATATCCACATGCTTCTTTGGTAACTGGTCAAGCAGGCTTACCGGCTGGAGTATCACATCTTTAATAAACCCCAATATGTCTTCCATGAAAAGATAAATGTCTGAAAGTAAGTTTCCTCGAGGGTGTATTACTGCATCATCACTGCTAGATGGCGCTGCAGGCCCGAACCAGAAACTGCTGCAATGGCCAAACAAAGAGTTTCAATTCTATTCAACTCCTCTAAATAAAGAAAGATGTCCCCAGAGGCTGCGTTACTGATTTAAAGGGACTGTTCACCCAAAAATAAAATACAAAATCTAAATTCTGTCATCAATATCGTGACAAAATATAACAAAAATATCTTAATTTGTGATCCAAAGATAAATGGATTTTAGTACAGGTTTTATGGGGTGAACTATATTTTATATTTCTGATATGTTATTTTAGTAATGGTTCATTTTATTTCAAGCAACAGAAATGTTATTTATGTTTCAGCTCATTACACATTAGACTAACTAGGCTATTTAATCAGACATCACCCATCGCCAGTATTCAAGTGATGTGTGTGAGAGACGTGTGTGTGAGAGACGTGTGTATCGACTGCTTTCCGTCAGCTTCATGCTATAAGATGTAAGAGCTGTTCTATAACAGCACAGGTGTGGGCAGAGGGACACGCAGGGTTACACTCGTTCTCCAGGTCACACAGAAGAGACGCAGTGACGTGAAGATGTTTAATGGATCTGAAGACAGACGGACTGAACCCTGGTGTGTGTTTACACCGCTCTAAACTGCAGCTTAAAGGGATAGTTCACCCCAAAATTAAAATTAGTCCATGATTTACTCATCCTCAAGTCATCCTAGGTGTGTATGACATTCTTCTGTCAGACGAATATAATCAGAGTTATATTAACAATGCCCTAACTCTTCCAAGCTTTATAATGGCCATTTCTGTTTTGAAGTCCATAAAAGTGCATCTATCCAGACAGATGCATACATATGCACTTTAATGATGGATAGATGCACTTTTATGATGGATAGATGCACTTTTATCATGGAGAGATGCACTTTTATGATGGATAGATGCACTATTATGATGATAGATGAACTTTTATGATGGATAAATGCACTTTTATGATGGACAGATGCACTTTTATGATGGATAGATGCACTTTTATGATGATAGATGAACTTTTATGATGGATAAATGCACTTTTATGATGGACATATGCACTTTTATGATGGATAGATGCACTTTTATGATGATAGATGCACTTTTATGATGGACAGATGCACTTTTATGATGGACAGATGCACTTTTATGATGGACAGATGCACTTTTATGATGGATAGATGCACTTTTATGATGATAGATGCACTTTTATCATGGATAGATGCACTTTTATGATGGACAGATGCACTTTTATGATGGACAGATGCACTTTTATGATGGATAGATGCACTTTTATGATGTCAGATGTACTTTTATGATGTCAGATGTACTTTTATGATGATAGATCCACTTTTATGATGGATAGATGTACTTTTATGATGGACAGATGCACTTTTAGATTAGATTAGATACTTTTATTCATCCCGAAGGAAATTTAAGGCATCCAGTAGCTTAGACAGAACACATCCACATGCATACAAAGATAAAATAAATAATAATAAAACATATATATATATACAAATATATTAAAAATATTAAATATTATTAACTATTATGATGGATAGATGCACTTTTATGATGGATAGATGCACTTTTATGATGGACAGATGCACTTTAATGATGATAGATGCACTTTTATGATGGACAGATGCACTTTTATGATGATAGATGCACTTTTATGATGATAGATGCACTTTTATGATGATAGATGCACTTTTATGATGGACAGATGCACTTTTATGATGGATAGATGCACTTTTATGATGATAGATGCACTTTTATGATGGATAGATGCACTTTTATGATGATAGATGCACTTTTATGGACTTCAAATCAGAAACAGCCATTCACTGCCATTATAAAGCTTGGAAGAACCAGGACATTTTTTATTATAACTCCGATTATATTCGTCTGGAAGAAGAATGTCATATACACCTAGGATGACTTGAGGATGAGGAAATCATGGACTAATTCTCATTTTTGGGTGAACTATCCCTTTAAGGCAAAGCAGATGTAAAAGACCATTTGGTTTCTGCTCATTTTAAAGCCAGTGTGTTCAACACTATCAGTGTTACAGTGCTCAAATCCATCAGATGACGCAGTGTGTGTGTGTCTCTTTACTCACAGATGTGACAGTGACGCAGTGTGTGTGTGTCTCTTTACTCACAGATGTGACAGTGACGCAGTGTGTGTGTGTCTCTTTACTCACAGATGTGACAGTGACGCAGCGTCGGTGAAGATCCCATCAGGCAGCTCTGAGATGTCATTGCCATGCAGAGACCTGAGAACCACACGAGACAGAAACATGCTCGAGAACATCAGACACCTGACACTGCACTGGAAAAACAATTCAGTTAAATTTACCGTAAAAAATAAGGTAGCAAAATTTCAGGTTTTACAGACTTGACTTAAATTTACAGTAAAGAAAAAACTTATTTCATTTTCTGATATAACGTTAATTTACTAACATATTGTAGTACTAATATCTGTTTTGTACCATTGTAATACACTGACAGCCACCAATCACAGTGGAGTTCACTGTTCAGTGAACATTCAATTCAGTTCAAAGTTGATTCAATTCAGTTCAATGTTGATTCACTTCAGTTCAATGTTGATTCAGTTTAGTTCAATAACATTGTTAATGTTACAAAATTCATCAGTTTTGAATAAATTTGATTCAGCTATAAAACAGAAGACAATAGTGTTGTTATTAAGCTCAATTCAGTTGAAGTTGTTCATAGTTCAGTCGGATCAGTGGCTGGTAAGTTTGAAGGGTTCGTGCGACTGACGCTAGAGCTGAAGTGCATCAGTCGTACATGAGTGTTGGAGGCCGTGTAAAGTGTCTTTAGTGTGATAAAGAGATACGTACAGCAGGCGGAGAGACCGGAGACCCCCGAAGGCCAGAGTCGGGATACAG
The DNA here is from genome assembly GCA_022829025.1 of Squalius cephalus. Taxonomy (NCBI): domain Eukaryota; kingdom Metazoa; phylum Chordata; class Actinopteri; order Cypriniformes; family Leuciscidae; genus Squalius; species Squalius cephalus. The sequence goes on along the minus strand of CM040811.1, from coordinate 1,643,213 downwards.
CGAAGAGCGTTGTAGCTCAGGATCCTGCAGGACAAGATCACACACATCCTCCAATGAGATTTGACTTTCACAGCTGAGATTCAGCATGACATTAATGCGGTTCATGACGTACAGGGTAGTGAGCTGACTCATGTTGGAGAACGAAGAGTTGGTCAAGGAACTGATTTTGTTGTTACTCAGGTCTCTGAAACAAAGATCATCAAACCAGCGGATGAACGGCACTGAAGACGACAGCTTACATTATATTATTATCTTATAATGAGAGAGAGAGAGAGAGACAGAGAGAGAGACAGAGAGAGAGAGAGAGAGAGAGAGGAGAGAGAGAGAGAGAGAGAGAGACAGAGAGAGAGACAGAGAGAGAGAGAGAGAGAGAGAGAGAGAGAGACATACACTAGCTGCAGGTTTTTGAAGTTGGACAGCTCCTTCGGCACCGCACTGAACTGGTTTCCGTCCAGGTACCTGAAGACACAAAACCATTCGAAGAACATTACTGAATCTGTTTCTCACACAGTCTTACTCACTGCTCAATACTGTTCTAGTTGGTGTTGCATCATTAAACTTAGTTGAAATGCAACTCTACGAATAAACGAAACATAACGGCTGGAATTAAACAGCAGGGCCCGGTTTCCCGATAACGCTCACTCTTAGCGCGCTAAGAAAGCTCGAAAGATATATCTTACCAAAGTTGTTTATGTTCCTAAGTGTGTTCCCCGAACCATACCTTAGGAAGCTGCTAAAGATATACCTTCTTACGTGCGACCTTACCCGGCGCTGTCCGTGGCGATGGAGCTGAATTGTTTGATATCGACGGGGCTGTTTATGTGAGAAAGCGGTGATCTTTATAAATGAAGCACTTCAGAAATAGTTGAAATTGCAATTTATTATGATTATTGGATATTATAAAAAATAATCCAAACTATAATAGCCTATAATTGCCTAACCTACATATTTTAAAATTGTAACATATAGCCTATTGCTGCCACAATAACCTTTTCAAAAATGTACGTGCCTTTTTCTCTTTCCCATTTTTGTTGGCTGAGGTGGAGCTGCGATGAAATATTGTTCTTGTAAATACTTTCCAGCATTTTAGTAATAAAAGTGTACATCTTGCGTACGGTGCTCGGCAGTGATCAAAAAGGATTTAAACCGTGAATTTTGAATCTCTTGTAAACTCAGAGATGTGGATTCAGACGGCAATTAAATCCCCACACGACCTGTTTGTCAAAAAACAGAAGGTACTTAATTTGGCCAGGGATTTTTACACGGGTTGGGTGAGAAAAACACTGATATTATGGATTCGGACGGCACTAAAATCACCGACTTACCCCTGTAAATGTTTAAAATACCGGACGAGCCCATGAGAAACAATATTAGTGTCAGAATAGGACTTAACTGACAGTAGCCTATGCTTTCACTGGCCTTTAAAAGAGCGTTTTAATTAAATTAATAATATTGTATAATAATATAATTAAAAATCTAACAACAATCAGTGTAATGACAATTTTATTCTTTGCATGAAAACACTTGAATTAGCCTAATTTAAAGGAGAACTCCGGTCAATTTTAACATTGAGCTCATTTTTTTGTAAATTTGGAGTGCTGTCAATACAGAGAACAACGACAAAAATCGGTGTTGCCTACACCGTGTTATCCTCTTTTTAAAATTTGCACCCTGTTGACTTCAATGGTAATCGATTGTCGAGTTCACGATATGTGCATAGGTACTAAACCTATGCGTGTGAACTCGGCAATCGATTACTGTGGACTTCAACAGAAAACAGGATGTAAACACAGGTATGTGCGCTGGCTTAAATAACATCATTTTTATTCATATCTTTCACATCTACTGCAGTCAGATTCACTCGTGTTCACTCTGAAGGAATCACTCACATGACCTGTGCACTTGTAATGACACATCAAGGATGTTAAGAGGCTAAAAGCAGGTTTAAAACTTGCCCCATTGAAGTCAACAGGGTGCAAATTTTAAAAAGAGGATAACATGGTGTAGGCAACACCGATTTTTGTCGTTGTTCTCTGTACTGACAGCACTCCAAATGTACAAAAAATGAGCTCAATGTTAAAATTGACCGGAGTTCTCCTTTAATACTGTCTGGGTGTATTAAAACTTCAGAATTATATTCATATAGACCTGCAACAGTGATAAGGTAAAGCTAGGAGTGGTCCAGACCAACCTTACGAAAGTGTGACTTACAGAAGATATACTTAGCGAACGAACGTTTCGGGAATCGTGCCATAAGGTTAAGAGAGAGGTTAAGGAATAGGTTAAGAACTACTTAGCGATAAGAACGCTTTGGGAAACCGGGCCCTGATTGATAAGCTCTTGTTTTTACCCAACAAACTTGATGTGCATAAACTACACTGGAAACACATTAACAGAATAAATCCCTCAAACTCATGTGACTTTGCCTCAGCGTCAGCTGTGATTGGATAACTGGAGTATCCAGTGGACCAATGGCGTCGCAGCGTCTCTAATGTTGGTTTGGTGTTTCTGAAACGCCGGAGTCGAAGTGTGTGATCAGAATGATTCTGTGTAATTCCCTCCAGAAGCGTCTCACACACACGAGTGTGTTCCCGAACACCAGCATCCAAACGCCAGAGAACATGACAGCGTTTACTGTGTTTCGTCTGACGCTCAGTATAGTACTTAAAGTGTGTGTGTGTGTGTGTGTGTGTGTGTGTGTGTGTGTGTGTGTGAGCCTCTCCGCAGCTGGAGCCGGAGGTCTAATGACGGGCTGTTGGATCTGCACACCTGGACGGCTCTACTGTCAGTGAGAGCGTCAGTAAATGAGAGGTTTTCACGCTCTGAGGGACGACAGGCGTCTGATGTGTGTCACTCCCACTCTAAAACACACTCATTACACACACACACTCAAGCCGCTTCACCCGGGACCAGAACACTTCCATCAGGTCCCGTTCAGGTCACGCTATTTTGCTCATTGTTAGTTCATGTCAGCTCTGGTCCATTCAACATTAACTTACATTACACGTGTGGCTCCGCCCCATACCTACTCTGATTGGCTCGATCGTCTTTCATAGGCAAACATGATGTGTTCGTGGTCGGTGAGGGACGGAGTATCTCATCAAGTCGTTCAAATCACTCTTGCCACTGCCAGATGTAGGCTAACGTTGTATTGTCTGTGCATTATATTAAAGACTACATTTCCTATCATGTATGCCTATGAAAGACGACCGAGCCAATCAGAGTGAGTGTGCAGCTACAGCCAGGACCTTCTGGTTAGGACCATAGACTGTAAAAAAGCGGCAATCCACCTGTCAGCGGCAATCCACCTGTCACTCAAGTGGCCACGCCCTTAATTATGCAGAACTTTAAGTCTTAATATAAGTTAAACGGACTAGTTATAAAACAAAACAGTTGTCCCTCACAGTCGTCATGAAGGGCAACATTAGCTATATAGACCAAACCACTTTTTGTAACAGGCTGTAAACATGTTTTTTCCACCAAAAGTTGGGCATTTTAACATGGGGGTTTATGGGATTGACTCTCTAGTGGCCAGTCAATGAACTGCAGTTTAAGTATATTCAGAGTTGGACTGAAGAGAGACCGGAAGGTTGCCGCTTGGCTAGGAGTAGGACGCGCGGTGTAATGGTTGTGGCTCATGGTGGTGCAGACTCACAGCTCGGTGACGTTGCGAGGAATGCCTTTGGGTAAGAGGTGCAGGTGTTTGTTGCTGCAGCGCACCACCGACTCCAGACAGGAGCACTCGCTGGGACACTGGACCGGCGGAGAGCAGCTCGCCTCCTCGTGATCTGAGGGAAACACCAGCGTTAGCACTCGCACAACACTGCGGATACACACACGCACTTTGCTGGATTACACTCAAACCAAAAATTATTCAGACACAGGGCCCTATCTCGCACCCAGCGCAACTGACTTTGTACACGGCGCATGTTTCATTCCTATTTTGCACCCGACGCACAGCGGACTTTTCCCTCCACAGACGCACGGCGGTAAATTAGGGAATGAACTTGCGCTCCCGGGGGCGGTTCAGGGAAAAGAGGAGGCGTGTTCCGGCACAAACGTTCCCTGGTGCTATTTTGCAGTTTCAGAAAACAATCCCGCCACTGACCAGGAGAAACCTCGTCTAAAGTCAGTGGCGCGTTATTCAGATGCTGTTTTAAGGGCGCATGCTTGGCCATAATGTAGCGTGTGCACAACACACACACACTTTGCTTCTCTCATCTACACACAGACGCAGCAGTTCACATTTTTGCAAACCATGAATAATTACAAGGAAAAATATTCCACATGAGGGAAATCATTGTTGTGTCCATGAAGATGTGAAAAAATAGGCATAAATCTAGCTTACACATTTACCCAAATTATCATACGCCTGTTTAACCAAAGCTAATCTGGGTGTGTTTCTCCATCCCCAATGTCACTTCTCTGTGTTTTACGGCCCTGACGAGAACGTCGGTCTCCTCGGCTGTGAACCGCTCCTGGCAAATCCGCCGTTATAATAGCAATCCGCCATGGAACAAGCGCACCTGCTCTTAAAGGGAATGTGAGATGACTCTCTGATTGGTTTATTTCACATTACACCCAAACCACACCTATGAATAATGAAGCGACTTCAGACCAACACATTTTAGATTTTATCCCGAGAGTCATTTATCCCGCCGGTGTAACAGCAACAGCGCCCGAGACCCGCCCACAAAGTTACTTGCGTTTCAGATCATTAAAATAGGGCCCCAGATATAATTTTTGATATATTTTTTACTAGTGTGTGCAGGACACTATAGTTCATTAATGTGAGTGAGGAGAGCAAAATAAAGTAAACTGTGACATATTTACACCCAAACACTCTTCACACAGTGACTATCAGTGACATTTATAAACAATTGGGACTAAAAATGATTCGGACACTTTGACCTGATCATATTTTCTGAAGTGTTTTTTCTTTAATTGAGCTAAACTGGTATTATCTAACTGTGTAGTTAAATTTAACAGCTGACAGATAGTCAACATAATTCATGTGTGAGACAGTCTAACAGAAGGACGGACAAAAGTCAAATATCAACTGAGTTCTGCTCATATTTTATTACAATTTTCTAAACTATAACGAATAAACTGAGATAATGTGAGAAATGCTGAAGGTGTGTGAATAGATGTTGGTTTGACAGTAGATCCCACCGTCTTCGCAGCGGAAGTCTGGCAGAGCGACGTCCTGCAGGGGAATCTCTTTGAGGAAGGCGGGCCGCTGGCAGCGAGGGTTCCCCGTCACGATCTTGCGGTTCCTCAGCCAGACGCTCAGCCAGGACAGGCGGCAGTCACAGTTGAACGGGTTGGCCAGCAGGTTTCTGACACACACACACACACACACACACACACACACACACAGATATTAATCAGCCTCGTCTGCAGGACCAAACCAAAGCCCCTATAGAGCTGGTAAGTCCCGCCCATCCGTAAAACCCCACTGGACCTCTAGGTTGAAAAACCGTCAATGCAAGTGAATGGGAGAAAATAATTATTTTCTGGTCCCGTTTGAATTGTGCCATGAGTGTGAACATATGTTGTCTGTGAATTTTTTATATAATTTTTCATGTTACGAGTTTGACAGTATATTGTATGATTCTTCGGCTAGCAGTTGTGGAAAAGACATAACGAGAAAGACTACATGTCGCCTATGTGACGTCACCCCATAACACATTTCCCTCCACTTGTCAAATCACGGTGCTAATGCTGCGATGATCTATGGAGACAGATCGAGATGCCTGTGTGTTTTGTACCCAAATGTCACCATTCAAACCAAATCGGCTGTTCTTTCTTCAGATTCGCGTCGAAAGCAGCGAAGAGTTGTAGTCCACAAAGTGCTCTCACACAAAGTCTAACCGTATCAAACTTCTACCAGCTAAATTGTAGCATTCTTCACACGAAAAAATATATTAAAAATTCACAGACAACATATGTTCACATTCATGGCGAAATTCTAACGGGACCAGAAAATATTTATTTTCTCACATTCACTTGCATTGACGATTTTTCAACCTAGAGGTCCAGTGGGGTTAGCGGAAGGGGCGGGGCTTACCAGCTCTATAAAAATATATACCAAACCAAAGCCCCTGTAAGGCAAGTCATGTCACTCGGCGGCTATCTTTGAAACGCCTCTTAGAGTTTCATCTCTTTGAATGGGGAAATGGTTCGAGCTGCAGTGATGCAATGACTTTACCAGTTGGCGATTGGCTCTTTCATTTAGAGGGCGGGGCTTGCAGTTGCAAACAGGGGTAAATGTGTTTTTTTATGTGTGCCTTACTTAAAATAAGTTAGCAAACTTTGGCATTTTTGCGAGATTACTGGCCAATTTTGGGAATAGAATGAACAAAATTCCATTATATAGCGACCCTGGATACATAGCATCCAAAGGTTCAAAATCTTGACACGATCCCAGATGAGGAATAAGAGTCTTATCTAGACAAACCATCAGTCAATTTTTTTTTTTACATTTATATACTTTAACCACTAATGCTGGTCTTGCACTTGCTGTGATGCGACACGCAATACGTAAGATCATGTTGAAAGGTCACGCGTGTTCCGGTTCAGAAATGTAGAGTCGGGCGAAAAACTCATTCATCACATTTTCAACTTCAAAATCGTCCGACATCGTTGGTTTACCTTTTAATTTTTTTGTAAATGCCGTTTGACTTTGTCTTTGCACATTCGCTTAGTAAACACTGGGTCTGTTCTTCCTCCTACGTCACGCTTGACCTTTCAACCTGATTACGTAATGTGTGTCGCATCGCAGAGCTAGTGCAAGACGAGCATTTGTGGTTAAAAGTATATATTTGTTCTAAAATGTCCGCTGGTTTGTCTAGATAAGACTCTTATTCCTCGGCTGGATCGTGTCGAGACTTTGAAGCTGCACTGAAACTCACATCTGGACCTATAAGACACTATATGGAGAAACATCCTGGAATGATTTACTCAAAAACCTTCATTTCTTTTCGACTGAAGAAAGAAAGACATGAACATCTTGGAGGACGGTGGTGGTGGGGGGGGGGGGGGGGAGTAAATCATCAGGAAACTTTAATTCTGAGGTGAACTGATCCTTTAAAGGAATTTTGCAAATATTATGGGAATGTTACTTTTGAATATTCTCTGAACGTTCTGAAACAAGTAGTAACATGTACAAAAAAATTCTGTAACTGATGTATAAATAATGTTTTTGTGCTAATGCTTTGAGAACATTATTAAAGGCCAGATAACTTTGAACGAACGTTCTATTAACGTTACTGGAAGAACGTTTGTTCGTAACGCTCTGAGATGGTTCCCCGCTATCCTTCCCAGCTCAAGTTACTGGTTTAAGGACACGTGTGTCTATCAGCTCATGCTAACGCGCGCGTGTCTATCAGCTCATGCTAACGCGCGCGTGTCTATCAGCTCATGCTAACGGCGGTTTGTCCCGTACAGGGTGGAGAGGCTCTGCAGCGTGTCGAAGGCTCCCGGGGTGATGGTGCTCAGCGTGTTGTCGTACAGGGACAGCAGACGCACGTTGTGCAAGCCCGTGAAGCTGTTGTTGTGAATGCAGCCGATGCGATTGTTCCGCAGCATTCTGGAAAACACAGAGCATGTGGATGAACTCAGATGAAGAACATGCGGTTTCACTTTATTTTGATGGTCCCTTTAACACAGTCTGTTGTCTGGAAGTAACACTGCACCTACTCTACACCTATCTCTCATTAGAGTATTAGTAGACTGGTAGGGTTAGGGTTAGTATAAGTTGACATGTAGTTGAAAAGTCACTTATAGTCAGTAGAGTGTCTGTTGGAGGAGCATCACAATAAAGAGTTTGCAGACATTAAGCAGACAGTCTACTAATACTCTAATGAGAGTTAGTGGACATGTAGTTAACAGAAGTTACTTATAGTCAACAGAATGTTCAAAAGGGACCATCAAAATAAAATACCGAAAATGCTGCATTATGATAGTGTATGAGTGAAAAGCTCACAGCATGCGCAGGCCGTCCAGACCCCGGAACATCCCGCTGTGAGCCGCGTCCAGCTGGTTGGCCGTCAGGTGCAGCTCGCTGACCGAAGACGCCCCTTCAAACGCCCCGTCCTCGATCTCAGAGATCTTATTGTTGCTCAGGTTTCTGCGGATCATTAGTAAAGAACGGAAACATTAGTAAAGAATCACAACCAGTCACACAGACAGACATGAGAGCGGTAGGGTCGGGAGACGAACACTTGAGGTCAGGGATCGGATACTTGTTATTAAAATAAAATTTCGATTCCTCTTATCGATTCTTGCTCTATAATAACGCTAATATTCCCGCTCTATAATAACACTAATATTCCCGCTCTATAATAACGCTAATATTCCTGCTCTATAATAACGCTAATATTCCCGGCCTATAATAACGCTAATATTCCCGCTCTATAATAACACTAATATTCCCGCTCTATAATAACACTAATATTCCTGCTCTATAATAACACTAATATTCCCGGCCTATAATAACGCTAATATTCCCGCTCTATAATAACGCTAATATTCCCGGCCTATAATAACGCTAATATTCCCGCTCTATAATAACGCTAATATTCCTGCTCTATAATAACACTAATATTCCCGCTCTATAATAACGCTAATATTCCTGCTCTATAATAACACTAATATTCCCGCTCTATAATAACGCTAATATTCCCGGCCTATAATAACGCTGATATTCCTGCTCTATAATAACGCTAATATTCCTGCTCTATAATAACACTAATATTCCCGCTCTATAATAACACTAATATTCCTGCTCTATAATAACGCTAATATTCCCGGCCTATAATAACGCTAATATTCCTGCTCTATAATAACGCTAATATTCCTGCTCTATAATAACACTAATATTCCCGCTCTATAATAACACTAATATTCCTGCTCTATAATAACACTAATATTCCCGCTCTATAATAACGCTAATATTCCCGCTCTATAATAACGCTAATATTCCCGCTCTATAATAACACTAATATTCCCGCTCTATAATAACACTAATATTCCCGCTCTATAATAACACTAATATTCCCGGCCTATAATAACGCTAATATTCCCGCTCTATAATAACGCTAATATTCCCGGCCTATAATAACGCTGATATTCCTGCTCTATAATAACGCTAATATTCCTGCTCTATAATAACGCTAATATTCCCGCTCTATAATAACACTAATATTCCTGCTCTATAATAACGCTAATATTCCCGCTCTATAATAACGCTAATATTCCTGCTCTATAATAACGCTAATATTCCTGCTCTATAATAACACTAATATTCCCGCTCTATAATAACACTAATATTCCCGCTCTATAATAACACTAATATTCCCGCTCTATAATAACACTAATATTCCCGCTCTATAATAACGCTAATATTCCCGCTCTATAATAACACTAATATTCCCGCTCTATAATAACGCTAATATTCCCGCTCTATAATAACACTAATATTCCCGCTCTATAATAACACTAATATTCCCGCTCTATAATAACGCTAATATTCCCGCTCTATAATAACGCTAATATTCCCGCTCTATAATAACACTAATATTCCCGGCCTATAATAACGCTAATATTCCTGCTCTATAATAACGCTAATATTCCTGCTCTATAATAACGCTAATATTCCCGCTCTAACGCTAATATTCCCGCTCTATAACGCTAATATTCCCGCTCTATAATAACACTAATATTCCCGCTCTATAATAACGCTAATATTCCCGCTCTATAATAACGCTAATATTCCCGCTCTATAATAACACTAATATTCCCGCTCTATAATAACACTAATATTCCCGCCGTCTCTATAATAACACTAATATTCCCGCTCTATAATAACACTAATATTCCCACTCTATAATAACGCTAATATTCCCGCTCTATAATAACACTAATATTCCTGCTCTGCTCTATAATAACACTAATATTCCCGCTCTATAATAACACTAATATTCCTGCTATAATAACACTAATATTCCCGCTCTATAATAACACTAATATTCCTGCTCTATAATAACGCTAATATTCCGCCTCTATAATAACGCTAATATTCCCGCTCTATAATAACGCTAATATTCCCGCTCTATAATAACGCTAATATTCTCGCTCTATAATAACACTAATATTCCCGCTCTATAATAACACTAATATTCCCGGCCTATAATAACGCTAATATTCCTGCTCTATAATAACGCTAATATTCCCGCTCTATAATAACGCTAATATTCCCGCTCTATAATAACGCTAATATTCCCGCTCTATAATAACGCTAATATTCCCGCTCTATAATAACACTAATATTCCCGCTCTATAATAACACTAATATTCCCGCTCTATAATAACACTAATATTCCCGCTCTATAATAACACTAATATTCCCGCTCTATAATAACGCTAATATTCCCGCTCTATAATAACGCTAATATTCCCGCTCTATAATAACACTAATATTCCCGCTCTATAATAACACTAATATTCCCGCTCTATAATAACACTAATATTCCCGCTCTATAATAACGCTAATATTCCTGCTCTATAATAACACTAATATTCCCGCTCTAACGCTAATATTCCTGCTCTATAATAACGCTAATATTCCCGCTCTATAATAACGCTAATATTCCCGCTCTATAATAACACTAATATTCCCGCTCTATAATAACACTAATATTCCCGCTCTATAATAACACTAATATTCTTGCTCTATAATAACACTAATATTCCCGCTCTATAATAACACTAATATTCCCGCTCTATAATAACGCTGATATTCCCGCTCTATAATAACACTAATATTCTTGCTCTATAATAACACTAATATTCCCGCTCTATAATAACACTAATATTCCTGCTCTATAATAACACTAATATTCCCGCTCTATAATAACACTAATATTCCCGCTCTATAATAACACTAATATTCCCGCTCTATAATAACACTAATATTCCTCCTCTATAATAACACTAATATTCCTGCTCTATAATAACGCTAATATTCCCGCTCTATAATAACACTAATATTCCCGCTCTATAATAACACTAATATTCCCGCTCTATAAGAACACTAATATTCCCGCTCTATAAGAACACTAATATTCCTCCTCTATAATAACACTAATATTCCCGCTCTATAAGAACACTAATATTCCTCCTCTATAATAACACTAATATTCCCGCTCTATAATAACACTAATATTCCCGCCGTCTCTATAATAACACTAATATTCCCGCCGTCTCTATAATAACACTAATATTCCCGCTCTATAATAACACTAATATTCTTGCTCTATAATAACACTAATATTCCCGCTCTATAATAACACTAATATTCTTGCTCTATAATAACACTAATATTCCCGCTCTATAATAACACTAATATTCCCGCTCTATAATAACACTAATATTCCCGCTCTATAATAACACTAATATTCCTCCTCTATAATAACACTAATATTCCCGCTCTATAATAACACTAATATTCCCGCTCTATAAGAACACTAATTTTCCTCCTCTATAATAATGCTAATATTCCCGCTCTATAAGAACACTAATATTCCTCCTCTATAATAACGCTAATATTCCCGTTCTATAATAACACTAATATTCCCGCTCTATAATAACACTAATATTCCCGCTCTATAAGAACACTAATTTTCCTCCTCTATAATAACGCTAATATTCCTCCTCTATAATAACGCTAATATTCCCGCTCTATAAGAACACTAATATTCCTCCTCTATAATAACGCTAATATTCCCGCTCTATAATAACACTAATATTCCCGCTCTATAATGTGAATGATATCTAAGTTGTTTTTTTTTACTTTATTGGAACCCAAATTAGGAATCGATAAGACACGGAATCGATCACATTGAAGCGATACCCGACCCTGAGCAGGACTTACATCTTCTTCAGGTGAGACAGCGTCTTGAAGACACCCGTGGCTTCAATCGTCGTGATCTCGTTGTTGTTGAGACGGCTTGTGAAAACACATAAAAGAGAGATTAAACCCAACAGACTTCTGGAGTCCGTTCTTATCAGAAACATTGGCTGACGGCGTCTTACAGTTCAGTGGTGGATGCTGGGATGTGTTCAGGGATTCGGTTCAGCCTCAGGTTGGAACAGTCCACTACGTTAGACTCGCAGCGGCACTTGGCGGGACAGACCGGGTCATTATTACAGTCATTGTTCAGACGGGTGTCCTCCGTTCCTGCAGCAAAAACAGAGTTACAAACAAGCGTTCTTCCAGTTATCTGGTCTAACATCTGGTGCTCTTGGGTCATTTTTGACCGAAAAATTTTGCATTTGTTTTTGTAACAATTTTTTTCTTCATCGGAATGGTACAAAACTTGGTAAAGGTTTTGGTTGCTGTGTGAACACACAAAAAGATCATGGACATGATTTGAAAAGGTTAAATGGTCTTGTAAACAACAGTCACACTTGTGCTCCTCGCCATCAAACATGAGCGCATTGGAAATGAATGGAGACGAGTTTCCTCTAGTGGAAGCGTTTGGTACTGCAGCCGAACAACATTTCACTGAAAGATCATTTACTGAGATATCAACCTCAAATTTGGAACACAACTTGTTTAGATTTATGACCTTGATTTTCTTGCAGTTTTAGAGTAAAACATGATTTTGAAAATATATATTTCATATAAAAATTGAAAATAGTATTTTTGCTAATTTTTCATAACAATAAACGTAAAATTCTATAACTTTTTTTAAGTTCACTTTTTTCACTTCAGCAATAATCTGCCAAGTGTCGTCGATGAAAAGAGATCAAACTTCAGTCTGTCGCTCTAAAGCGTTCAAGATTTACCACAGTTTAAGTTGGAAATTTAATTTTCAGGTCTATGCTCAAAAAGTGAATAAATGGGTTATAAATACAGCGTAAATATAGTGTAGTACCATAAAACCTCCTAAAAATACTAAATATTAAATAAAAATCGAACTATCGAACTAAAATATAGTACATTCATTTCATTGAAATAAAAAATTAATTTCAGTCATTTTTGACCGACACGCGAAGAGCACCAGAGGGTTAATAATAATAATGTTCTCAAAATGTTAGCAGCACAAAAACTTTATTTATACATACACTTTCTGAGACATTTTAGTTGGACATGTTTTTTAATGTTACTCTTGTGCCGAAGAGCAAGGCTGTTCTCTAACTAGTGTTCAATAATTAACACACACTCCAGGAGATGGCGAGTGATGATTACAAGATCTTCCAAAATTTTAATTTCTTCAATCTTTCTTACACTCTTAGAAGTAAAGCTTTTATATGGAACCTTAAAGGGTTCCTTCAGGCGCTTCATATACTATATACCTTAATCACTTTATGGGTTTAGTTTCAATTCATTTAGTTTTAATTATTTATTTTCTTTTAATTAAATGTTATGATTTAAACAGCTTGTGAACATACTTTATCAGTAGAAAAAATGTAAATAACCCATTACACATGAAAGCATTATGCCATCATTTAAAGTCCCGCTGTGGTGAAAATCCAGCTTTTAATGTTGTTTATATGTCTATGTGGTGTTTTTAATCCGCTTTAAGACACACCATGTGTAAGTTCATAAGTCGACAGCATTGCTGAGTATTTCCTCCTTAAAACTGCAGTGAACCAAAGACAGTCTCAAAAACACGCTTTGAAATCGCTGGTGTTTCTGACGTCACAAACTACCTTGTAACCAATCAGATCAACGTGTGATCGCCAACCAGTTGATCTCTGAGCTGAGGGAGTGAGTGGAGGCGGGGCTCATTTGCATATTCATAGAACCGCGCATACTAAATGAGGCAAGGGTGTCGAGTTACATTCAAGATATTATAAGGCATGAAGAATTTTTTTTCAAGGCATTTTGGTGATCAAAGATGAGTTTTAAGGGATAAAATGATTGACTACAGGGGGACTTTAAGACATTTTTTACTGATATGGAAACTTTTTGTCATAAAAATTTTCTTTAAAATTGAGTCAAGAATCCTAAAGTTCTATTTAGAACCCCATAGAACCTTTTATTCTAAGAGTGTACTTTGTTTAAAAAAAAAAATTACTCCGAAATTGTGGTTACACTTTATTTCATTGGTCCACTTCAGACTTATTCTACTAACCCTAACACTCTTCTAATACTCTAATGAGAGCTAGTTGACATGTAGTTATTTATAAGTAGAATGTCTAAAGTGGACTATCACAATAAAGTGTTACTGAAATTGTTGGTCAATTTCACAAACATTTACAAAGAAACGGCAAGTAACACGTTGAACCTGAAATTGTGAAGTTGAAAAGCTGAAATAGTATTTTCTTCTTTGAAAGACATGTTTAATAGTGTACTGGAATAAAAGCACCAGTGCAAACACAGACTATTCAGAAAAGCTGTGTGTGATGTACAGTGAACGGGACACACACTCACCCGGGATGACGTACTGCTCTTTGGCTGTGATGGAGACACAACAGGACAAGAATCACCAATCAGCATCTCAAGGGTTTAGAGTGTTATTATAGGCTCGTCTTGTGTAGTATGCATGTATACGGTAGTGCAACTCCATTGTGTACAGCATAAAACATTTAAAAGATTTTACTGTGCTACTGCTATCCAGATATGTAGCCATGTAGCTTTCCTGTAGCTCAAACAGTGGAGCGCTGGCGCTTGCAACGCCAAGGTCATGGGTTCAATTCCCAGGGAAAGCAAGAACTGATAAGAATGTAAATGTGAGCCTTGAAATGCAATGTGTTTAGTGTAGTGTAGTGCAGTGATCAGTGTGTAGTTTAGTGTAGTGTAGTGATCAGTGTGCAGTGATCAGTGTGTAGTGTAGTGTAGTGCAGTGATCAGTGTGTAGTTTAGTGCAGTGATCAGTGTGTAGTTTAGTGTAGTGATCAGTGTGTAGTGTAGTGCAGTGATCAGTGTGTTTCACCGGAGCAGCGGAACTTCTTGCTCTTGATCTGCCCGATGCGCTTGTTGGCGAGGCGTCGAGGGCTGGTACAGCGGGCACCGCTGGTCTCGATGGGGTTGGAGCGCAGGTAATCCGCCAGCCACTTCAGGTTACAGTCGCAGATGAACGGGTTCTGAGCCAGATGACTGAGGACAACACACACACATTCAGCTTATGACACAGGCCTGTCTAACACACAGTTCCTCATGTACAACATCCATATCATCAATCCAGCGGGAACTTTGACCTTTGACCTTTACAGGAGTCCATCTGTAACCCAGCTAACAGGGAACGCTCTCAGAATGTGTTTATGCGTGTGACATCACTGTTACACTGAGCGGCAGCGTTAGTTTTCAGCGTGAATGCTGTGAAAAACACACAAAACGCATCTAAAACGGGAAAGAGCTTTGAGATTGACTGTAAAAATATATTTGACAAGAAATCTGAGGTGTATTTTCTCACACTGCTGAAGCTACAGAACAGAGAAGTGAATGAATCGCTGTGATTCACAGAAACAGCTGGATCCAGGCAGAGAAAGGAGGATTTGCAGTTATCATTTTGTGTCAATATGCTGAATTATGGGGTAAAATCACACCCTATGTATTGTATTGTTATGTATTGTATTGATAACTCCTCAATTAAATATTTACTATCTTATATTCTGCATAACTGGATGTTTTAAATAAACACTGACAAAAAACTAGTGTTTTAGTGCTGGACGATATGATGATATATATAACACTGATATAAGTGATCACATGGATTTAGACCTATATTGTATTTATATACACTCACCTAAAGGATTATTAGGAACACCATACTAATACTGTGTTTGACCCCCTTTCGCCTTCAGAACTGCCTTAATTCTACGTGGCATTGATTCAACAAGGTGCTGAAAGCATTCTTTAGAAATGTTGGCCCATATTGATAGGATAGCATCTTGCAGTTGATGGAGATTTGTGGGATGCACATCCAGGGCACGAAGCTCCCGTTCCACCACATCCCAAAGATGCTCTATTGGGTTGAGATCTGGTGACTGTGGGGGCCATTTTAGTACAGTGAACTCATTGTCATGTTCAAGAAACCAATTTGAAATGATTCGAGCTTTGTGACATGGTGCATTATCCTGCTGGAAGTAGCCATCAGAGGATGGGTACATGGTGGTCATAAAGGGATGGACATGGTCAGAAACAATGCTCAGGTAGGCCGTGGCATTTAAACGATGCCCAATTGGCACTAAGGGGCCTAAAGTGTGCCAAGAAAACATCCCCCACACCATTACACCACCACCACCAGCCTGCACAGTGGTAACAAGGCATGATGGATCCATGTTCTCATTCTGTTTACGCCAAATTCTGACTCTACCATCTGAATGTCTCAACAGAAATCGAGACTCATCAGACCAGGCAACATTTTTCCAGTCTTCAACTGTCCAATTTTGGTGAGCTCGTGCAAATTGTAGCCTCTTTTTCCTATTTGTAGTGGAGATGAGTGGTACCCGGTGGAGTCTTCTGCTGTTGTAGCCCATCCGCCTCAAGGTTGTGCGTGTTGTGGCTTCACAAATGCTTTGCTGCATACCTCGGTTGTAACGAGTGGTTATTTCAGTCAAAGTTGCTCTTCTATCAGCTTGAATCAGTCGGCCCATTCTCCTCTGACCTCTAGCATCAACAAGGCATCTTCGCCCACAGGACTGCCGCATACTGGATGTTTTTCCCTTTTCACACCATTCTTTGTAAACCCTAGAAATGGTTGTGTGTGAAAATCCCAGTAACTGAGCAGATTGTGAAATACTCAGACCGGCCCGTCTGGCACCAACAACCATGCCACGCTCAAAATTGCTTAAATCCCCTTTCTTTCCCATTCTGACATTCAGTTTGGAGTTCAGGAGATTGTCTTGACCAGGACCACACCCCTAAATGCATTGAAGCAACTGCCAAATTGAACAGGTGTTCCTAATAATCCTTTAGGTGAGTGTAAAGCGTTCACAGGCAAATGTGCTTTATGTATTTCAGCTCTTCTGCCACTCAGTCCGACTGAGGGAGTGTGTGTGTTCCCACGGGAAAGTGACGTTGATGCATAACCTCTATTGTTACTAGTTTCAGATCGTTCAAAGAACATTTAAAAGTAACATTTCCATGATGTTGGAAGAATGATACAATGGAAGGTTCCCTTAACGTTTGTTAGAACATTTAAAAAAATATATGTTTTGAACGTTCAGAGAACCTTCAGAAATCACGTTTTCATAACTTAATGATAACATTATTAGCAGATCGTTCTTAGAACATATTTTGGTAACACTTTATTTTACAGTGTCCTCGTTATACATGTTACATGTAGTTACTATAGTAATATTTGTGTGTGTGTGTGTGTGTGTGTGTGTGTGTGTGTGTGTGTGTGTGTGTGTGTGTGTGTGTGTAACCTTAAATCATCTACAGGACATTTTGGGTGTAGATTACTTCTCAAATGTAAATGGTACGGATTACAAATTACACAACTGTATTCATTACCTAAAAAGTGTAATCTAAAAGATTACATTACTCTGATCAGATTACTTTGGCTGGTATTACCTAAAGTAACTCTGTTTGTTTGGTGTCGCTGGATCAGACTGTCCTCTGCTTTTTTAATGCCCTTTTTCCCCATCAAATATTGTATAAATTAGATTTGAAAGATTAAACACTGAAAATTCATCCTGCAAAAAACATTTTGAGTGCATTAAATCTTTTAGCAGGCTCCTCCCCCTAGTGGGCGGAGTCACGTTTGAAATTTCACTCAATTTACTGCACTATTTCATAATCAAATCTTTTTATAATTTTGACAAAACATGCATCGTTGAAAAGGTCTGAGACTCAAGGTTGCATATTTGGCCGCTGTTTTGTGATAGAAGTGATATTGTGACAGAAATGTATTAATTTGTGACAGGAGGACGCATCAGTGTGTTTGTCACCCGGTGGCTGTTCTTGGTAGAGCGCCTAAACAAAACCTCACACAAACCTACATTTTTGTGATACCAACTTCAAATTTGGAGCACATTTAGGTTAGATATGGCTTTGATTTCATAGCTAAATATTTAGTCAAATATATGCTTGGTAAAAAATAAATCAAGTTTAGTACAGCACATCTGCTTTACAAACTTAAACTTCTATAATTTCTTAAACTTTCTTTTGTAAAACGTAACATTTCATGAAGCGCTTTCACTTCTGCAATAATCTGCCGAGTAAAAAGAG
Source organism: Squalius cephalus (assembly GCA_022829025.1). Lineage (NCBI taxonomy): Eukaryota > Metazoa > Chordata > Actinopteri > Cypriniformes > Leuciscidae > Squalius > Squalius cephalus. Next base: position 1,625,026 of record CM040811.1, on the reverse strand, counting down.
ACCAACTTTAGGCCAAAGGGGGTGACAGTTAACAGGACATCAACAACACGTTATTTTGCATGTTTTTATAAAAATATAATCACTAAATTTAAATGCATTAGATATCAATAAGCATTAAGCATTGCAAAAAGGTTGTGTATTGATTTGCTAAGAGTGTAAAGGTGTGTGTGCTCACAGGGTCTGTATCGCGCGCAGTGAGGTGAAGGTGCCCTTGGCCAGCGTCTGGATCTTGTTGTCGTATAAAGAAAGCAGCGAGAGATTCTGCAGGTCCGTAAAGGTGTTTGCACGAAGACAGTGGATCTTGTTTGCATTCAAAAGCCTGGAAACACATGAGGAAGAGAGAGAGAGAGAGAGAGAGAGAGACGCTGATGAAACAACATCATGCACAACAACAGTGAGCAGTTTTCATTGGTTTTCATCATAGAGCCGTTACACTCACAGCAGCTGGAGGGTGTAGAGTCCGTCAAACACTCCTTTGGGAAGATCCGTGATCTTGTTTCCATACAGAACCCTGAGCATCACAGAGACAGTCAGCACTAGAGCATGAGCACGAGTCCTTACTGCTGAAAATCATCACCGTCAACCCTAACGCTTGGTTTGAGTAGAGCCAACTCAAATTATACAAATTAGTTCCATCAAAATCAATTTTATGAGTATTTAAAACTTTCTTTTTCTTTTGAGTTTCACAAAACTGACACATTTTAAGTAAGTTGAATTGTTTCATTGTTTTGAGTTCTATGAACTTGTTTCTTTTAATTTAGACAAACTTAAATTTAACTGAAACTGGGCTGGGATTTCTTTTTCCCAGCATGCTTTGCCATGACACTTAAAAGGCAGAGTAAATGCTAAAATTAAGTGTTACATATATATGTTTTTTTTTTGTCAGATTAATGTTAAGTGGGAGATTTATTAGTGTTTAATGTTTTGTTATGCTAGTTTAGAAGAGTTTCTGTTATGTTGGGTTTTTTCAACTGAAGAAAGAAAGACATGAATATCTTGGATGACATCGGGGTGAATAAATTATCATAAAAAAATTAACTTTAAAAAATCCTTTACAGTAAGCCGTTTCCTCTACTAAAAATATTTAAATTGAGATTACATGAGATTAATCTTAAATTGTGTATGAATTAGCTTACTCAAATATTTCAAGTTAAGAGCAATTAAAATGTATGAGTACAAAATAAAAATCTGCAAGTTCTACTTACTTAATTTCTTAACTTAAAAAAAAAATTGATGTAACTCAAATTATTTTAGTTTTGCCACCTAATTCGGGTTTACAGTGAAGAGTATTTGAATGCGCAAATTATGCCTTGGAATGTATATCATGAAAAATTATAACCACATTATTACAAAATTGTGCATTGTTACACGACATGTTCAAATGTCAGATGTAACAAGTAATCTGCAAATATAATGCATTTTAACTTTGGTCACAATTATTTATGAAAAGATATAATGCATTATAACACATATTATGTTCTAAAAACTTTATTTATACTTTAGTTTTTTTCTGTAATGATTTAGTTTGATGTTCGTCTAACGTTTTTTAAATGTTACTTGTTGCGGAATGTTCAGAGAACATACAAAAGTAACATTCACATAATGTTTAAAGAATGATACAATGGAATGTTCCAAGAAAAACGTTTTGAAAACATTTAAAAAACTTTTTGAACGTTCAGAGAAATAACGTTTTCATAACTTAATGAGAACTTTTTGGCATCTGAAGTTATTTCAAACAAGAAAAGGTGAATTATTTGCATTACATTTGCGATGTATAATGGATTATGGAAAAAGAAAAATGTTGGGCGGGACTTGGTTCCAGGTTGTTGATTGGATGTTGGGATGTGGGTGTGTCACTCAAGTGTATGCAGATGAGCTTGCAGGGGCGGAGTTTAAACCACACTAAATGATTGGAGAATCAGAGAGAAGACTGACGCTTCACTGGTCATGACATTTTGATTTAACATTACGATTAAAAAAAAACATGAATCGTTCACAATAAGATCATCAATTTACATTTAGTAAACAGGGGCCAGTTGCATAAACATAGGCATCCTGTTAAGACTGTGTCTTAAGTTCTAGTATGACCCACTAGTGGTTAGTCAAGGTCAATCAGTCTTACTTTTTAGTATCAAAATAGACCAGTCTTCATTTTTATGTAACTGGCTAAAAAAGGTGTTAAAAAACATGTGATTACTTGTGAGACTAGTCTTTTGCAACCGGCCCCAGATCGGGTGAATTTTCTTAAGAAGAACAAACTGCAGCCAGTTCTTTAATTTACAAAAATCTGATGGAATAGAATCAAAAGCGAATTAGAGAGTTCAAGAATAAAGCATCTGGGTGATGTACAGTAAGTTTAGATGAGGTGAAGGGTTGTCTCATGAATATTAATGAGTTTACACCAAGAGAGTCAGCAAGGCCTGATTAATATGCATGAGATATGCCACAAATGACCTATCACAGCACTCGTTGTGACATACAGATACACGCAGACACACACACACACACACACACACACACACACTCACAGACACACACACACACACACACACACACACACACACTCACAGTGAGTTCAGTGAGCGCAGGCCCAGGAAGGCGTCGGGAGCGATCTCCGAGATCTGGTTGTTGCTGAGATCTCTGTAGAGAGAGAGAAACACTGGGTTCAGACGTGGAGAGCGTTCGCCAGTGTCCCGCTGAGTCTGGGCTGGCTCATGCAGTCGGAGTGTAAACGAGCGAGTCTGAACCTCCAGCCGGCTGTGGTGAGGACTATTAGTGAACGCCAGCATTACAGGCCACGGAGAAGACTTTAATAAGCCTGTGGTCTAACCATCAAACCACACGCAAGCTCAGCCAGAGAGAACACACTCCTGACAGCATGAGAATCTGCAGAGCGCTGGGGTTTACAGCAGCAAACCGGCTTCTGGAGGATCTCCACACACAGTTATTCATAGTACGACACAGACTATTTCAAAGCAGCTTCACAGTCATAAGCAGGAAAATAACAGAATCAATCCAAACTTTAATCAAATATGAGACTAATTAAAATTCAGCTAAAAAAAAGCAGCTCTACAATAGTGTCATTATTCAGATCAAGTTTTTGTTTAACTGAGTACAAACATACGGTGTAAAATTAACCTTACTGTAAGTCGCATCTTAACTTTCAACAATCGCTGGGATCAGATATCATAAATACATGATGCCGAACAGAACAGGACGTTTCAGAATAAACAAGTTCTTGATATCAAATGAATATCCACTGATATTATCCTCATGCCAGAGTCCAGATTCGCATAAACATGTTTTATTTAAATTGTTCTGGTTTATGTTCTCTTAGGAAGTTATATGGCTCAGCAAACATGTTAGAAGAACATTTGAACACTATCAATCTTGAATCAGAATAAGTTCCTCTTGCAGCATCTCTTCTCGTCTCTGATGATGTGGGCGGGGCTATAACCTGTCACTCACATGAGATCAGCCAATGGCAAACCTCAACCATCCAATCAATTCCCCACAGACACAATCAAGCCCCGCCCACATTTGTTCTTTTTCCAGAAGCGCTCCACTCAGATTTACGACACAATAGAGGAGAAAAGTCCTACACAACTTTCATTTCATGACGACTTTCATAACTAACCACAGAACATACTATATTACAGCTGTATATCACGGCCATATTGACACACTCATCTCTGACTTCTGTCCTGTTCATGCTGTAAAGCTGCTTTGAAACAATATGTATTGTGAAAAGCGCTATACAAATAAACTTGAATTGAATATGACAGATTAATCTGGATGAATAAGAGTAGGCCACCTAAAGCACGGAGAGGAATCTACGGCAAGCCTAATGTCTGCATACGTCTGTTGCACACATGACAGCAGCGCTGGGTTTTCTCAGCTGTGTTACAAACTCACATTCGGCGCAGTTTCTTATAAGGAGAGAAGGCTCCAGGAGGGATGGATTTGATGCCGTTCTGTTCCAGTCGTCTGCAAAAAGAGAAGTAGAGAAACATGCAAGTGTTATTGCAACGTTTACATTTCATAGCATCTCTAAGAGACACACTCCCACTCCATGTCACTCGCGCTCATGTAGTCAGTCTTGTGCGTGTCTGAGTTTAGTCTTCACTAATACTGTAGTCTCTGCCATCAATATTCTCTCTGGATTCTGTGTTCGGTTTATTAGCATTATTATTGGACATCATACAGCGCAATTGACTCTCTAGCCACTTAAGAGTGTTCAGCTTGTTTCCAGAACAGAGTTATTTATTTATTACTTTTCTGATCTCAAAACCATTGATCTGTCATTTTTATGAAAAAATAAAATGGTGCAACATAGTTTTCATTTTAAAGTGCCCTTTGTTAGTTTGACCTAGTTTAATGTTAATCTGTCTTTTGCAGTTTAACAGAACACAAGTTCTTTATCAATTTTACAGCATGCAAACAATGTTTGAATTTAAGAGAATGCCAACAATGCATCACAACATCAGGACGCAACTAATGCATCAACTTATGTAAACATGTCATTCAGATATTGGACCCTATTTTAACGATCTCAAACGCAAGTATCAAACACGAAACGCAAGTAACTTTGTGGGCGGGTCTCGGGCGCTGTTGCTATTACACCGGCGGGATAAATGACTCTTCCGCCCGACGCAAATCTAAAATGTGTTGGTCTGAAGTAGCTTCATTACTCATAGGTGTGGTTTGGGCGTAATGTGAAATAAACCAATCAGAGCGTCATCTCACATTCCCTTTAAGAGCAGGCGCGCTTGTTCCATGGCGGATTGCTATTATAACGGCGGATTTGCCAGGAGCGGTTCACAGCCGAGGAGACCGACGCTCTCGTCAGGGTCGTAAAACACAGAGAAGTGACATTGGGGATGGAGAAACACACCCAGATTAGCTTCGGTTAAACAGGCGTATGATAATTTGGGTAAATGTGTAAGCTAGATTTATGCCTATTTTTTCACATCTTCATGGACACAACAATGATTTCCCTCATGTGGAATATTTTTCCTTGTAATTATGTATGGTTTGCAAAAATGTGAACTGCTGCGTCTGTGTGTAGATGATAGAAGCAAAGTGTGTGTGTGTTGTCCACATGCTACATTATGGCCAAACATGCGCCCTTAAAACAGCATCTGAACGCGCCACTGACTTTAGACGAGGTTTCTCCTGGTCAGTGGAGGAATTGTTTTCTGAAACTGCAAAATAGCACCAGGGAACGTTTGCGCCGGAACACGCCTCCTCTTTTCGCTGAACCGCCCCCGGGAGCGCAAGTTCATTCCCTAATTTACCGACGTGCGTCTGTGGAGGGAAAAGTCCGCTGTGCGTCGGGTGCAAAATAGGAATGATACATGCGTCGCTGTACAAAGTCAATTGCGCTGGGTGCGAGATAGAGCCCATTGTCTTTCCCAGTGATGTTTTTGGTAAATGAGACCTTTTAGCTGAACTCGTATTTGAAGCACTCACTTTGAAGCGGGATTGGCAGGCACATAGCAGGGTAAGTAATCTGTAGCATCAGACGAGGTCAGAGTGTGTGTGCTCTATATAGTGCTGGTGATGAGGGCTAGGAGTGTGTGCTTAAGTGCCAGGGAGGATGATGGGAAAAGCAGTCCGTAACATTCCTCCCTTCTCCTGTACGACAGCTCCCGACAGACAGAACAGTCCCAGGGGGAGTGGAGGGAAAGAAGAGCTAGGGAGGAGATGAAGAAGTGTGGGGTCATAGTGTGATACAGACCAGTGCCAAGACAAAGGCCCACGGGGGGAACCGATGGAGGGAAGGTGGAGCCAGGAGTCAGCCTGACTGAGGTGGAGACCGAGGCGGAGCCAAAGATCTGGGTAGACACCGATGGACTGGAGGGCACAGGGGTGACCGAAGGCTAGCGGGACCGAGGCGGAGATGGCAGACTGGTATCTCTTCTTCTATTCTGAATGTTCCAATCCAATCTAATGGTGCCTGAATCATAATCATACACTGTTCGTTCGTTGGCCAGGAGAACTGAGCAACTGAGTCTGGTTTCTCCAAAGGTTTTTTTCTCCATTCTGTCACTGATGGAGTTTTGGTTCCTTGATACTGTTGGCTTTGTCGCCTTTGGCTTGCTTAGTTGGGGACACTTAATATTCACCAATAATTTTGATCTGCCTGCATTGACACCATAATATGAGAACTGAACTGAGCTGGATGATGATATCACGGTTTTCTCCAGAGTGGCTATAAATATATAAATGAACTAAATTAATAACTTGTTTACAACAAAAAATTAACCATCCCTGAACTTACTTAAGCTGGACTATGACACTATTTTCTTCAGGAAACAAACTTTGTTGCATTATTTTCGTGTTATCACTGTAAAGCTGCTTTGAAACAATCTGTATTGTAAAAAGCGCTATATAAATAAAGGTGACTTGACTTGGTATGGATCCAGTGAGAGTAAGGACAATGGAGGAGCCAGAGGGAAAGAGCCCAGTGGAGCCGAAGGGGTGGAGGGAAGAGGTGTAGCCGTGGAGCTGAATGGTTACTCCCCCCCCCCCCCCCCCCTCCGACTGAGGTGGAGCTGATGGAGGTGGAGACTGTCTGGAGTGACACTGATGGACTGGAGAGCTGAGGCGAAGACAGCAGACCAGGGTTGAGCCAGTGGGAGTGAGGACAATGGTAGAGCCATAGGGAAAGAAGAACCCAGTGGAGCCAAAGGGGTGGAGGGAAGAGGTGTAGCCAGAGGACTGGATATCCATGGCGCAACCAGGTGGTAGGAGAGAGAGTGATAGTATAGGTGGAGGAGAGAGAGTGATAGAGCCATTTTCATCCATTGAGTGAATGATTGGGGGTTCAGAGGCTAGAGGTGTAGCTGAGGGATCCACACACCAAGCGGAGCTGACACCTGCGTAGCTCAAGGCCCAAGGAGGAACAGGCTGTCTTTGGCAGCGGAGGAGGGACAGGGAGGCTGAGTGGGATCATCCGTGAAGGAGGAGACTTGGGATTGGGCAATGAAGACTTGGAGCTGGGCTTGACCAGCGATAACTTAAATGACTTGGAACTGGGCAGAACCAATGGCGGCGAAGATGACTTGGGACTGAACGGGACCAATGGTGGAGACAGGGCTTGAATGTAGGAGGGAATCAAGGAGTTCACATAAGGAGGTACAGACTTCAGGGGCATGAGGATGAAAGGAACCTCACTCAACCATGTGAAACTCCACCAGCACTGGTCAGACTGGGCAGGCTTTGGGTCTGGGTCTCTTAGCAACAAGGCACATGTTTCTGCCTTAACATATCCATCTTTTTTGCAACACAAATGCAAGCTGTTTATCTGTGAATGTGTGAGATATTAAAGGGAAATAACTAGATGAGTAACAAAGTGCAGTAAACGGTAAAACTTTGCACAACAAACCAATGTGTTTATAATTAAGACAATACATTAAAATAATATGGTAAAAAATACCAGTTTGCAATATCAAGCAACATAACAAACTGTTTTGTACATCTAAAAATAAGTGTAAGTGAATGACACTGGATTAATTTAACATATACAATGTACAAATAGCCACACCTGCTCTTATGTTAGAAATAAGGAGAGTACATTCACAAACTGATTAAAGCATTTGCTGTGTTTAAATGAAATGAGTAATTTTAGTGTATAAACAGGTAAAAATTGCATACAGTATACTGTAATACATTTCTCATGCGTATGATTTCTGTGGCCTGGCTGTAACGATCTGTTCATGGCAATACAATCATTCTGTTGTGGCAGAAACTTCGAGAACACAGCGAACATCGGCTGTGCTGATAAAGGTGGGACGCGCTTCGTCTTTCGTCTGGTTTTGGATGTCATTAGTGTCTGTGGCGGCTGGTTGTGTTTTTAAGGGTCTGTTTTAATGGCACACCCTGCGGCTTCAGTCCACAGTTCTGTGAAGAAAGCAGTTGCTTTCAGTCTAAACAGCCTCATTTAAAACAGGAAAGTCATTTGTCAGGGTCATTTAGAGCCTTCAGAGCCAGAGGCAATTACAGTTCGACTTAAACACTTGCAGAATTTCCTTTCTCTTCAAACGCAGGGCACTCAGTAGGAAATATAGAAACACAATTTACATTCTTTGGATTGCAGTGATTCCAGACAGCACATTCCTGTGGTCTGTTCAGTCTCTGTCCAAATACATCTGTCGTAGATCATGTGACTAGAGTCCAGAGATTGCAACACTGCACTGCCAAAATCATGTTCTTTCTCAGCGTTTCGGTCTTGTTTTCCAGTATAAAGGGAACACTTTACAATAAGGTTAATTAGTTAACTTTAGTTATTGTATTAACTAACATAAACTAACAATGAACAATTGTTACTGTATTTATTCATCTTTGTTAATGTTAGTTAATACAAATCCAGCTGTTCATTGTTTGTTCATGTTAGTTCACAGTGCATTAACTAATCGTAACAAATACAAACTTTGATTTTAATAATGTGTTAGTAAATGTTTAAATTAGAATGAACTAAGATTAATAAATGCTGTAGAAGTATTGTTCACTCATGTTAACTAAGGTAGTTAACTAACCCCAACTAATGAACCTTATTGTAAAGTGTGTATGAATATCTAAACATTCTAAAATTGGCCCATTGGCAGATATTTGTTCTAGGTTTAAGCATGAACTCATTTCATTTTGATCAATTTGTCAGAAAACAAGATCTTGAGTAATTCTTGAGACCTAATATTGAGTAATTTTGCCTCTCCAGTAAATGTATCTTGCTTTAAGAATGTTTAGATATTTGTATTGGAAAACAAGACAAACTTACATTTACACTTATGCATTTGGCAGACACTTTTATCCAAAGCGACTTGCATTGCATGTAAGGTAAGTGTGTGTTCACAGTTTGTGAATTCCCTGGGATCTGAACCCTCAACCTTGGCGTTGCTTGCGTCGTGCTCTACCGTTCGAGCTCCAGGAACTTACATCTCCGCCATGCTGTCGGGCAGGTTAGCCGGGATCGCAGTCAGTCCTTTCCCTCGGCAGTCCACGATGTTATTACTGCAGGTGCAGATGGCCGGACACGAGCCCGTGGCCAAACTACACGACTGGCCCACAGCGCTCTCAGACTGACCTGAAGAAGGACAGTCACAGTCAGTGAGAAGAGGTTGTGGGTAAGATCACAGTCAGGAACAGCACTTTACTATTAGGTTCCAGTATTCTAACGATGAAAGACATTTGTTCAATTCAACATTCACTTAAACATTATTGAAATAAAAAGTTGTATCTGCTGACCTCAGTGGTCACATGTTAATGTCCTTAACTACTATGTACTTACATAAAAATAATTATTAGGTACAATGTACTTGTATTGCAAAACATGGTATTTCAAGGTGACAGTTACACATTACATTACTGTAGAAGTAATCATTATTTATGCATAATTATAAGCAATTAACCCTAAACCAAACCCTATAGTAAGTACATGTAGTTAATTACTATTCCTCAGTTATAATTTGTGTAATTACACTGTAACAATGTCATCTTAAAATAAAGGGTTACACTTTATTTTAAGGTGTCTTTGTTACACTGTAATTGTACGTTTAAGTACTGAGTAATACAGGGCTAAGATTAGGATTTGGTTGAGGGTTAGTTGCATGTAATTATGCATAACTTACTGTTATTACTATAGTAACTACATGTAACATATGTAACAGTGACACTGTAAAGTAAAGTGTGACCGTATGCAGCTGATAGGGGTCAGGTTAGGAGACTCAGGACAGGTTTGGTGGCATGAGTCGGTTTAAGGGTGGGTTCAGAGGTCAACAGCGTATTTATAGATGTTAAGAACAGAAATTAATTACAGCTGTAATGACAGGGTAAGTACAACATAAAAACAATGTATGTAAACAATAGGTGCATTGTATCCAATGATTCATTTAAATGTTGACTTAAAGACACCTGATATAAGTGGGACTGTGTTTGTTAATGGACCTCAGCTAACATGAACTGATGTATTTTTATTAACAAAGATCATTACATACTGTAACAAATGCATTTAATAACTAATGCATTTACCAACTCTAAATAATTGGACCTTATGGCCCCGATATACTTCAAAGTGAAACTAAAGAGCGAACTGGTGTGACGTCCTTTCGAACAAAATCAGGCCAAAACCAAGTTAATTTCAGAAGTTTGAAGCATCTAGTCACTACGGCTGATTAAACACCTATGAACTCCCATTGGCCAGTGTGGTGATGATGTAACAGGTGGGTGTGGCTCTGAGGATCCGCCTTCTTTGAGCTGTAAATCTCCATTTCTTCTGTTCAGACGCGAGTAAAAACAGGAACACACTGGAGAGCCGCTTTATAGTAGAAACTCTGACTGAAAGAGACACTGACACTGTTTCTCATGTTTAATACTGTAAAGCTGCTGCTTTAAATCAATCTACTGTATAAAGTGCTGTATGAGTAAACGTGACGTGACTGTAGATCTGAATCTCAGAGCTGGAGCAAACATCTCCACATCACTATGATCAGATGCTTTCTGAACTGCTGTTTCTCATTGTTATTGTGTTATTGTGTTACTGAGAGGAAAGAGCAGCTCATGTTTACTGTTAGGGATGTTCGTTAACAGTATATCGCAGTTCATTTAGAACTTCTTTTTACTCCAACACGAAGAATGAAAAAACTTTGCCGTGAGTATATCAGGGCCTTTATTGTCAAGTGTTGCCGACTCGGCTGTGGTCAGTTGTTTTGGTGATATGCTCTAATTCAGATCAGTGAAATACAATAGGGAATGGAGGGCAGATTGGTCACTGATTGGTCTTACCTGAACAGCTGAACTCGTGTTTCTGGATCTCGGCTACGTTAATTCCTCGTAGCGGAGCTGGAGAACTGCACTGGGTGAACAGACCGATGGTCGGACGCTCACGCAACCACTGCGACAACCAGGCAAGATTGCAGTCACAGTTCAGGTTGTTGGAATGTAAACGGCTGCAGGAGGAAACATGGAAGCACGAATGTTAAAGAGGCCATTATGCACTTGATGTTGTTTCAGGCTCTACTAGAACTGGTTTTCCTGCTTGAATGTTGATTATTTTCCTCATATTCTCCATTGTTGCGGCTCCTCTCTTCCCAGTCTGTCAGTAACACTCTGTTTACTTCCTGTCTCTATTAAGCCCCTCCTTCTGAAAAGCACACTGTGCTCTGATTGGTCAGCTGGAGCAGTGTGTTGTGATTGGTCGAGCTCTTCAAGTATGTTTGGGAAATGTCCCGCCCCTTACCATAACCTCCAGTTTAACACACTACTAACTAACTCAACCAGGCCCCGCCCCTTTATTCTGCGTATGAATTATTATAATGAGGAATATTGTGACGTGTTCGTTCCCGGAAGAAACTCAAGATACAATGGAGGCGTTTCAGGAGTTCAGAAACACTGACACTGATATAGAGAAGAACTCCCGCTAAAAAGACTTTGGAAACCTTGTTCATGCTCAAACTGCATCATTACACACTAAAGAAAGTGTAAAAAAAAACAAAAAAAAAACAGAAGAATTTGTATACTCATATCATATTTGATGAAGTTTACATCGATCATTATTTCCCAGTTTATTACTGTGAAGCTGCTTTAGAATATAAAGCAGCTATAAAAAATAAAGGTGATTGATTTGATCTGGCCAATGCACAATGTCTTTACTTAAAAGAAAAATACCCTAATAATCAGATTATAGAGTTACTGGGTAGAGGAGGAACGACTGGTGTGAGATGTCGGGACACAAGCTTCAGAATGAACTACAAAAAACTATCCTGTTTTCCAGCTGCAAACAGTTTCAAGATAATAAACAGGGAACGTACAAACTGACTGCAGTCACGAGGATCTGCCGTTCGCTCTCTAAAACCTCTAAAACTTTAATCATGTTCTTGACATTCTTTAATGGAAACCTGTAATGTCAGTCTCGAACCATGAAATTTGTAACTGAATAACAAAATAAATAAATATATATACCAGAACATCATGAGAAAGAAACTCCATGTGGTGAAACGGTTGAGAAATTTCACAGAAATACCAGAATATACATTTCATGAAAAAACTGTGTGTGGGGTGTTTATTTCTGGGGGAATTTGCTGTATGTGTGTGTGAATTACGGACTGTGGCTTCTGGCAGAGCCGTGTGGCCTGAGCCGTCCCGCCAAAACTGCATGGAATGATCTGTGTGTGTGTGTGTGTGTGTGTGTGTGTGTGTGTGTGTGCGCCTGTCAGAAGCTTTTATCTAATGTGATTTAGGGTGTTTTCACTTGTGTTACTTGTGTAATTGGGTTTGGTGTGTGTGTGTGTGTGTGTATGCATGCATGGTTTGTGTTTTCTGTGCATGTTTGAGTGTTACTCACAAGGTCCTGAGCTTGGGCATGTGGTTGAAGCTTGACACTGGAATGCCGCTGATGTTGTTGTTGTTCAGGGTTCTGCAAAATATCAAGACAATTAAACCATCTGGTGCTCCTCATTTAGGCTCTCACTCACTCATACTCCGGTCAAGAGTGGCCAGACACATTCAGTGTAACCTTCTTTTTCTCTCTTTTCAGTAAAAATCAATGTAATATAAAAATTTGACAATGCAAGTTTTTTTGCATTCGAATGTGCAGTTTTATTTAAATTCGACGAATATTCGAAATTAGAATTTTTATTTGATAGTCCTAGCGAGGACCATGGTGGAACCGGATGGAGCCCCGGAGGAGCCCGGAGGAGCCAGAGAAGTGACAGGTTGAGGCGCAGCAGCTGACTCGGAAGTATGAGGTGGAGCCAGAGCGACGAGGGAGCCCTGCGAGGCCTTAGGGATGGCAGTCCATGGTGGAGCCGAAGGAGCGTGGGCTTGGAGGCTTGAGGTGGAACTGAGGGATTCACGAGCCAAGATGGAGCTGATGACTGGGAAGCCCCAGCCGGATCCATGCAGAAGAGCAGAACCACTGGAGTAGGGGAGACAGCGAGGGGAGACAGCAAAGACACTGGAGGAGCCGAGGGGAGACAGCGAAGACACTGGAGGAGCCGAGGGGAGACAGCGAAGACACTGGAGGAGCCGAGGAGCCGAGGGGAGACAGCGAAGACACTGGAGGAGCCGAGGGGAGACAGCGAAGACACTAGAGGAGCCGAGGGGAGACAGCGAAGACACTGAAGGAGCCGAGGAGCCGAGGGGAGACAGCGAAGACACTGGAGGAGCCGAGGGGAGACAGCGAAGACACTAGAGGAGCCGAGGGGAGACAGCGAAGACACTGGAGGAGCCGAGGGGAGACAGCGAAGACACTGGAGGAGCCGAGGAGCCGAGGGGAGACAGCGAAGACACTGGAGGAGCTGAGGGGAGACAGCGAAGACACTAGAGGAGCCGAGGGGAGACAGCGAAGACACTGGAGGAGCCGAGGAGCCGAGGGGAGACAGCGAAGACACTGGAGGAGCTGAGGGGAGACAGCGAAGACACTGGAGGAGCCGAGGAGACGAGGGGAGACAGCGAAGACACTGGAGGAGCCGAGGGGAGACAGCGAGGGGAGACAGCAAAGACACTGGAGGAGCCGAGGGGAGACAGCAAAGACACTGGAGGAGCCGAGGAGACGAGGGGAGACAGCGAAGACACTGGAGGAGCCGAGGGGAGACAGCGAGGGGAGACAGCAAAGACACTGGAGGAGCCGAGGAGACGAGGGGAGACAGCGAAGACACTGGAGGAGCCGAGGGGAGACAGCGAGGGGAGACAGCAAAGACACTGGAGGAGCCGAGGGGAGACAGCGAAGACACTGGAGGAGCCGAGGAGCCGAGGGGAGATAGCGAAGACACTGGAGGAGCCGAGGGGCCGAGGGGAGACAGCGAAAACATTGGAGGAGCCGAGGGGCCGAGGGGAGACAGCAAAGACACTGGAGGAGCCGAGGGGAGACAGCGAAAACACTGGAGGAGCCGAGGAGCCGAGGGGAGATAGCGAAGACACTGGAGGAGCCGAGGGGAGATAGCGAAGACACTGGAGGAGCCGAGGGGCCGAGGGGAGACACAACCCAATTGAGAGAGCCAATGAGAGAGCAAGATACAGGGCAGCAGTTCGGGGAGGAGTTATAGACCAGAATATCAGTATTTTAATAAATATATTTAAAATTAAATCAAATAGAAACAAAGCACAAACATTTGCTTAACCAACCGCAACAGCAGCACATTACAAAATTATTTATTTACCTCCAGCTTTCTTTGCAGAACACACAGTCCTTGCTCCCCTCGTCTCCCCAATCACTTCCTCCTCCATAATCTTTTTTCTTTTTCCCTTTTTCAGCACACAGACAATTTGGATCGCAAGCTTCTAGCGGGATATCATTTTTAATAACAATTCCAGTTTCGTGCGAGAACTCACGCACACGTGATCTTGCATTATTTCCTTATCACTTCTCACGTGTGTTTGGTTGTGAAACGTAGTTTGCGGCCCAGACAGAGTTGTCTGCGATTCTTCCTCTTGTAAAGTCATGCGATGTGAAACCCCTCGTCGCCGATCCATCGTGCAGTGTGAACACATCAGCGACTGATACCCCAGACAGTCGTGCAGTGTGAAAAGAACAGTGATCTGATGAGTGTGAACTCGGACTTTTGACCTGGGCTTAACCATCAATGACTTGGCTGACTTGGAATTGGATGGGAACAGAAGAAACACCTCCCTATCAAGTTCATAATATAACAAATCCTCTGTAACCCAGCTCTGTGTCTGCACCTCAGTGATGGGAGGGACTCCAATCCATCCCCACAAACTCCTCCAATATGCCCTCGATGATGGTCGCTGTTGCAGGATCTGTTTTGAGCTCGGGCTCCGCAAGGAAATCAGCATGTGGCGATCGCTCTGGCTCTGTTGAGGCTCAGAGTCAGCCGTGGGTTCTGGCATTCCCGCGGTAAGCACGGCTGAGCCCTGGCTGGGCTCTGGGGCTGGCGGGGTCTTCCTCAATTACCCCTTTTCCACCAAAGAACAACTGGTTCGGAACTGGTGCTGGTTCAAAGTTGTTTTAACTTGCGAATCTTCTCAGAACCTGTTTGTTTTTCCACTGACTAGAGAGCCCAGCAAACGACGTCATTACATCACTGTGTACGTTGCCATACGTCTTAGCTTTCCCAGAAACGCTTGCGACAACTTCAAGCATAACAATTACAATGGCGGACTACATCGTCTTTCTGCAAATGTTTCTCCAGGCTTTGCGATCCTATATTGGGGTCAGAAGAAGACGTTTAGAACACATTTGTGCTGCTCGTCTGGATTACTGTAGACGGAGGTTACGTTCGAGAAGAAGTTCGACAGTAACCCCGCCCCCAGCCCCCGACTTAAGCATGACGTGGTAAAAGAACGGTTCTAGTCCAGCAAAGAGTTGGTGCCGCTTTGGAACCAATTTTCCTGGCCGAGAACCGGTTCTTTGGCTGTCGAAACACAAAGAACTGGTTTGCGAGTAGGCACCGGCTCCGAACCGGCACCAGCACTTCCTTGGTGGAAAAGGGGTAATTGGGGCATATGGTGAACAGTCGGGGTCGTGAATAAGGCATGCCAGGTTGAGAAAGTTCCTTGTGTGGTCCTCGAGGGAGCGACCCCCGGCTCCAGCAGGAGGAGGAGGATAACTGCGGGCATGTCCATAGTTATTCATTCGCAGTAAAAAATCCCTTTTTAGGTCCATCGTTCAGTAAGGAGTCGGCTGTGCTGATAATCCAAAGAGGATGCGTGACGCAGGATGAATGAATAATAGTAATACTTTTAATGAACCTAAAGAGAACACTATGTAACAATGTAACGTTAAAACAAGACAGAACTGAGGAAGACTGAAGGCTTAAATACACGAGGAAGGAAATCAAAGGAACAGGGAACAGGTGTGACACTATGGCAACAAATGAATGTCACTGATTTGACTGATACTGTTTAACATCATGAATTCAATAGTCTATGACCCTAAAAGAAATCATGAACATTTGCCCATCCATATAGCTGCAAGTAAAATGATGATGTTTTGCATGCTGTGAGGACATTAATAATGTAAGTTTTAGTATCTACGTCACAGTTTAATTTCCCACACAACATCACACAGATTAATCCTGGATGGTGAAGACTCGCTCTTGTTCATGGCATAGATTCTGTTCAGTTTCTGATCTTTAGGTCTTTAGGTAATGTTTAACTGTGCATGTTTTTATACTCACAAAACTTCGACTCCACGTAACGCACGGAAAGCGCCGTCCTCGATGCAGCCGATGTGATTCTTGTCTAACTGACTGTTAAAACACGGAATGAAAGGATGTTTAGAGCATGTTGGAGTCTGATCTGGTGTACTGTGCTGTTGTGCCGCGGGTCTCACAGGTTCTTGATGTCCGTGGCTCCTCTGAAGGCCTTTCGGGGAATCGCCTGGATGAAGTTCTCACTCAAGTCTCTGTCAAAAGAAAAAAATATAGGATTAACTAGATGAGTAGAGTTTGATGACAAACTTTGATGTTGGCTTATTTGAAAGTTTGAAATAAACTTTTAAAAACTTTTGCTACCATGAAGAAGAAGAAGCTTAAACAGTAGATCCGTATATGTTGCCTTTGTCAAGCGGACATAACTACCTTACATAATACACATACATAACGGCATTTCATAAACGGCACGCAGTAGTCAGCACACTTGAGTTAACCGTTTCTAAATTTACGTCTCAAAATGTTCATGAGAGACTTATAATTAATGCATCAATGGAATACAGGGATTACCCGGAAACCATTATCCACGCACGCTCTGTTTTGACATCAGGTGTTCAAATGAATGATTTATATAAGGCTATCTTACTCATTGTTCGTTGAACATTTTATCAGTTAGTGACGACTGATGTAAGAACTCCCCAAATGCACTGCAAGCCTGAGCAGATCGTACAGGCTATTGGTGCCAATAAAACGGCTTTTGGGAAATGCAGCTTTTTAAATATATATATGCCCAGTATGCAAAAAAGCGTACACTAAACCCTAAACACACCGGTAGTGTGAACAAAAGCATTTGCTGAAGCATTGCCATTTTACTCATTTTAGCTCTTTTATCGTGACTCGTATCAAAAGTGCAGTGCTGTACCAGTTTACTACATCAGGAAAATGAAGTATCATAAAGTATTGTCTTACAAATCATGCACTATTTTAAAAGTATTTTGAGCTCATACAGTATTGAGCTATATATATATAATCTGCCCCTGTAATCATAATGAATGTCCTTCCCATTCTATGCATACACACTGCATCTAATTTGCATATTAATGTGTATTTGGGGCAACATGTAATGAAAAAAGACGTGTAATAATGGGAGTAATAATTAAGAATATTTTCATAATATTTTATAAGAATATCCAGAATTAAAACTGTGACTGTGAAAAATGTTGTCGGAGAAATTCGCTAAAATATAATGTCCACTACAGAGGCTAAAGATCTGTTCTGGGTCTCAGGAGGATATTTCTGTGAATATGCAGATGTCACTTCTGAAACTGTGGCATGCGATTGGCCGTCGGTCCTCTTAGCAGCATGAAATACCATACTTTTATTCAATGGATTTAATAGACTGTAGCCAGGACAGCGAGCCAGGACCGCTACAATCACTAAAACACTGTAGCTTTGTCAGTTCATCGCGATCTCACAAAGTTGCGTTATAATAAACGAAGCTGCCAACAACACACACTGAATCTCTTTCTTACATCGTGTCTACACTGTGTTTGTTAATGAGAGGTTTCGCGAGCTGCATAACTCAGAATAAAACCTCTGAGTGGATTCTGACTAATTTAAACACCTCTGATTGGCCATTGGGTTCATGAGATCAACAACTATCTCTGTGATTGGCTATATTGCTGGAAAAACACGTTGGAAATAGATGCATTTAACATTCTCCAGAGCGTGAACACAAATATATGCACTGGAGCATTTGCCAGTGTTTTATTACAGTATAAACTGAGGGTGTATAAACACACACACACACACACACACACACACACACCAGAGTTTCCGCTAGAAAAAAATGGTGCCGGTCAAAGTGACCGGCAGAGGTTTCGTTTTCCGGACATTTTTGATGATATGCCGGTGAGATATCGCCTCTTAATTAGGGGGGCGGGATTATTACACGATTTATTATTTATAATAATAATATTACCATCTTACGTGACAGTTCTCCATTACGGACGCATCGCGACCGTTCAAAGCGGCACTAAAATACTGCTTTAAAACTTCCACAGAGACCTCAAACAGAAAGCACAAAGCCTTTCTTTAAAACGAATTTCGTTTTGTATTAATTGTATCTTAATTTTAATCAGTGTTTCATTATCCAATTTTCTCGATTTAATAAATAAAAAGTAAATATAGCAGACAATAAATAATCACGACATGGAGGCGCCAGCGCCTGAACTGGAGCTAACGTTAAGCTATCATCCATGAACCGAAATTTAACGTATAAGGTAGCCTACTCGCCTCACACACCTAAAAAAAAAAATAAAAAAAAAATAGAAATATATCTATTATCTACAGAAATCTCTACTTTTAAACAGAACCATTCAAAACAAAATAAAACGATGTGATCCGTATGAAATGTGTATCTCTCTCCGGCGCGTTCACTACTGCGAAGATCGCGAGTCAGACTTCATCTTTGCAGCCGACACAGAAAACACTTGTTTATTAATAGACAATTAAAATGTCTCATTGCAATATTTTACATATTCATAATCATTACTTTTGCTGGTTCGTTGTGACAGTTATGAAAAATTGAGTGTGAGGGATTTGTTCACTTCACACAAAAAGATCTTGGAATGAGATGGCTAACTGTATAGCGTTTAGTCCACTGCCTATAATAGCCTAATTTAGAGATCACTTTTTTTTTTAACCGACTACCGACTAGAGAGTAAACTTGAGGCACTCGCAAGAAAATGGATAAGTAGCTACATAATAGAAACCGTTTCTAAATTAGAAATGTCGCGTATCGCGTCTGGTTAGGACAAAAACTCTGATTAACATGGAAAAGATACCTTTTATCGCATGTCGCGTCTCGTGTAGTTAGTTAGGATAATTTTAATCTGACAATTTGACCGGAGAGATTTAATTTTGTCGGACATTTCATTTTTTTCCGGCCAATGTCCGGCAATTACCGGACAACGGAAACCCTGACACACACACACACCCCCCTGTAGAACCGAGCCTGAGTGTAACAACATACAAGACTTCACAAAGAATGACTGAAACCCCAGGGCTTAAATAGGCAAGAGTAAACAAGGTAATAACACACAGGTGGAAGTAATCAGAACATGATGAGTCCAGGCAATGGTTTCTGGGAAATGCAGTCCATGATGTGATTAAGCAGATGGAAGGAGCGCCCTCCGGTGGAGATCATGGGCACTCAAAGTGGTTTTGGTTTACAACCAAAAATATCAAATGTAGTTCAATGTTAGTGTAATATCATTAAGATAATGTTAGTTTTTTAAATTATTTATTTATATTATTGTTTTTTTAATGTTTATATTTACAATTTTATTTAGTTAGTTTAGTTTTTTTTTTTTCCATTTTATTGTGTTTTGTCATTTTTATTAGTTTTTTTTAAATATGTCTGTAGTTTTTTTTCTGTTTTAGTTGGTTAAGTAATTCAAGTTCAATTAAATGAAACGATTAGGTTTATTAAATATGTTTTTTTTTTTTTTTTTTTTTACATTTTATTTTATTTAAAGATTTATTTTCAAGTACGTCTTTTATATATTTATTGTTAAAATCCCCCTTTTAATGTAGTTTATGTGTCTATGTGGTGTTTTTAATCTGCTTTAAGACAAATCATGTGTAAGTTCATAAGTCGACAGCATTGCTGAGTATTTCCTCCTTAAAACTGCAGTGAACCAAAGACAGTCTCAAAAACACGCTTTGAAATCGCTGGTGTTTCTGACGTCACAAACTACCTTGTAACCAATCAGATCAACGTGTGATCGTCAACCAGTGGATCTCTGAGCTGAGTGAGTGAGTGGAGGCGGGGCTCATTTGCATATTCATAGAGCCGCGCATACTAAATGAGGCAAGGGTGTCGAGTTACATTCAAGATATTTTAAGGCATGAAGAAATAATTCAAGGAAAAAAACTTTAAATATGTAATTTTGGTGATTAAAGATGAGTTTTAAGGGATGAAATGATTGACTACAGGGGGACTTTAACTAGTACATGAGAAAACTGCAGATATTTGCTTCATGAGCAAATTGTTCTTTTGTGTAAGATCTTTTCAGTTTGCATGGAAAGAGCCATCAGCGCTGTTCTCCTTTTGTGTTACAGTCGTACGGGTTTGAAGTGACATGAGGGCCAGTAATGATGGAATAATATTCATTTTTGTGGAAGACATAAAACATCTGCAAAGATAGTCTACCTGAAAAACAAGAGGTAAATGAGACGGCTGCATATCCAGACGTGTGCATGCCGCTCTGACGGACTGTCAGCGCTCTTTGTTTCAGAGGAACAGACTGAGGGCGTTGCTCAACATCAGAAGACAGACGTGTCGTAGCAGGAGACATCCTAAATCCTGTTTAATGCTTTAAAGTGATCGCCTGCCGAGCACAAAGCTCTCTGGGTAATCTGAGCGGATTACACGCTTGTGTTTAACAGGCTAATTGCAAATCTCTAAACAGAGTAATGAGAGGAAACACACGGCAGATCTTCCTCTTCCAGCACTCACTCTCAGCTGTTACTGAGCTTTCACTGGTGATGTGAAGAGCAGGGTTTCTTCTGGCTGTACATTAAGGGTTGAGTGTGTGTGTGTGTGTGTGTGTGTGATTAAAGCAGGCAGAACTAATGAGTGTTTGTTAGAGTGTCTGGCTGTAAACGGATGTGACATTCGGCCACACAGGATTCAGCAGATCCTCCACTCGCTCGCTCACACGCTTCTGATCTCCAAAGCTGCATTTATCTGATCAAAACTACTGTAAAACCAGTGAAATATTTTGATAATGTAAATCATCTGTTTTCTATGTGAATATATAGTAATGTGTAATTTATTCCTGTGATCAAAGCTGAATTTTCAGCATCATTACTCCAGTCTTCAGTGTCACATGATCCTTCAGAAATCACTCTAATATGAGGATTTGATGATCAAGAAACATTTATGATTATTATCAGTGTTGAAGTCAGTTATATTTGTGTGGAAACCATAATTCCCTTTTTATTTTTCAGGACTGTTTTATGAACAGAAAGTTCTACTTATTACATGGAGTAACGGCTTAACGTTATGTAATAGTTTTTAACGAGTTTTCACACTCAACAAGAATGAAATGTCATAATTTCTAATTAAATAAATTAGTCAACTGCGTTCAATAAATGCATTTAAAAACATAATATCATTTATCGTTAATGATCTTCCCATATATTTCACTTAATCTCAGAACTCGTCTAATCTCCAGTGTTTCTGCATATGTCTACGCGCTGTCAGTCATAATCACACAGACCTGGGAACGTCTCCTGACTGCAGACTGAGAGTGATGAGAGTCTGGGATCTGGGAATCGTCCAGTAAACCACAGAGACGACTCAAATAGCTCTGCTTCCCTGCGGATTCAGAGCCGGAGCTTCTGCATCAGGACCTACTCCCGTTGAGCTCGTGTGTGTGTGTGTGTGTGTGTGTGGTTTAACACTGTTAACATTCTGAGATGTGAAAATTAATCCAATCCTTTACCACAAAAGAGAGAGAGTATCCCAGAAACAGAATTCCGGCACTGAATGACGTGCAGCGAGTCGGAAGGAGGATCAGAGACGACAACGCCTCGACACACACATCGATCCTCACACACACACACACTCTCTCTCTCTCTCTCTCTCTCTCTCTCACACACACACACACGCACACACGCACACACACACACACACACACACACACACACACACACACACACACACATACAAAAGGCTCCCTATGTCATAAAAATATTCCTATTGGACTCAAAAGTGCAAGTGAGTCTGTATGCACTAAAAACACTTATGACAGACTCCTGTTGATGTGTGTGTGTGTGTGTGTGTGTGAGAGAGAGAGAGAGAGAGAGAGAGAGTGTGTGTGTGTGTGTGTGTGTGTGTGAGAGAGAGAGAGAGAGAGTGTGTGTGTGTGTGTGTGTGTGTGTGTGTGTGTGAGAGAGAGAGAGAGAGAGAGTGTGTGTGTGTGTGTGTGTGTGAGAGAGAGAGAGTGTGTGTGTGTGTGTGTGTGTGTGTGTGTGTGTGTGTGTGTGTGTGTGTGTGAGAGAGAGAGAGAGAGAGAGTGTGTGTGTATGTGTGTGTGTGTGTGTGTGTGTGTGTGTGTGTGTGTGTGTGTGTGTGTGTGTGTGTGTGTGTGTGAGTGTGTGTGAGTGTGTGTGTGTGTGTGTGTGTGTGTGTGTGTGTGTGTGTGAGTGTGTGTGAGTGTATGTGTGACTGTTTGCACAGAAACATTCTATCTATATTTATTTATTTAGTCCTCATGCTCTCCTCTCTGCTCCCTGAAGTGTGTCAGAAGAGTGACACACATAATAGCCCACATACAGCATGACACACACACACACACACACACACACACACACACACACACACACACACACACACCTCTCTCTCTCTCTCTCTCTCACACACACACACACACACACACACACACACACACACACACACACACACACACACACACACACACAGGTTCACACACCTCTCTCTTTCACACACACACACACACACACACACACACACACACACACACACACACACACACACACACACACACACACACACACACACCTCTCTCTCTCTCTCTCTCTCACACACACACACACACACACACACACACACACACACACACACACACACACACAGGTTCACACACCTCTCTCTTTCACACACACACACACACACACACACACACACACACACACACACACACACACACACACACAGCGGGCTCGTCTCTATAGGCTTGCAGTGCACCATGGGTAATGATGCGGTGTGCTGGGGTCAGAGGCCACTGATTGGCTGTTTATCGGTTCATAAAGCTTCACTGTTCTCTTCAGCCGACAGAAACACAATCATTCGTCAGTGAAACACAACTGTGATCGAGCAACACTGGCGAAGAGCGTCCGGCTGCCGCTGATCCTGAGTTACACACACTGTGCTGGAGGTGTGCAGGTTACAGTAGTTATACAGTAAAGCCCTGACACACACTCACTACAGGGTCAGACACACACACACATTTACTCTTCTGCTGAGGCTGGAGGTTTTCTGAGGTAACCTGCATCATACCATGGGGAATAACTGACATATTGATATTTTTAATATTATCTCATAATTTGGCAGCAGGTTTATTAGGATTATTAGGTTTATTAGGATTATTAGGTTTGTTAGGATTATTAGGTTTATTAGGTTTATTAGGATTATTAGGTTTGTTAGGATTATTAGGATTATTAGGTTTATTAGGTTTGTTAGGTTTATTAGGATTATTAGGTTTGTTAGGTTTGTTAGGTTTATTAGGATTATTAGGTTTGTTAGGATTATTAGGTTTATTAGGATTATTAGGTTTATTAGGTTTATTAGGATTATTAGGTTTGTTAGGATTATTAGGATTATTAGGTTTGTTAGGATTATTAGGTTTATTAGGATTATTAGGATTATTAGGTTTATGAGGTTTATTAGGTTTATGAGGCTGCTGTCTCTTTAAGACTGAATGCACTGATCTACTGTACTGATACACACGTGTGTTTCCTTCATCAACTGTTGACGTTCACTTACAGTTTTTTTTCAACTACTTACACACACAATCCTCACTTGTCACACAATAACCTGACACTCAAACACCAGAAACACACACACACCAAATCTGCAAAACCACACACTCATTCTCGGCCTTCGACTCAGTTTTCAATTTCACAAAACCACAACACACACTTCTCTATGTAACACACACACATCTAACAGGAAATATCTTGATTTCCTTTTTCAAACACAACGCATCAAAACACCACAGTAATTCATCAGAGCCTCACACACACTCCTCGCACACACACACACACACACACACTCTCCTCGCACACACACACACACACACACACACACACACACACACTCCTCGCACACACACACACACTCAACACAATCACACACTCCTCGCGTGCAAACACTCATCGCTTTACTGAACACCAGCCAATCATGGCTTTAGAATAGGCCTATAAAAGGTCAAAGGTCGAGTTATAGGTCTTTCGGACTGTGTAACACTGTATTCACAAACACAAACGCTTACAGTAAAACAATTAATAGATTGGTTTCATGTTTACCGTGAGTTTTTCAACATCTCTCTGCCGATTACTTTCAATCTTGTCCAGAAATGTTCATGCGAGCTCATGAAAGAAGAGCTTTAGGTGTTGAATAACTGTGTGTATATGACATATCCAGAAATATAATATTATGGCAAAGGTGTTTGCAACGTAAGACAAATGTTTGCTTCTGAGAAGTGTGTGATATTCTGAATGCAGTGCTTCATTTTACAAGAGATGGGAGGAATTTTGCATTTTGTGTGTGTAATTCTTGGATTTGTGTGTAAAGTTTTGAAAAAAAGAGGCAAAGTTTTGAAATGTGTGTGTAAGCAGTTGAAAACACTGTAAAACAGAACTGATGTGTTTACGTGAATACTCGCCACGACTGGCATTCTGGCATTATCTTGTGTGTATTTGACTGTTTAAGTGCAATAAGCAGCGTTATGTGCACAAACTGTGTGTGTTTGAGCTCAAAATCTACACACCACTGCTGGAACACACACACATCTGGCGGGTGTGAATGTCGAGCCCTGGCTATAAGAATAGTAAGGACACAAAAATATAATGTTAGCCAATATTGTCACATGATCATTAGTGACTGGTGGGTTACCATGCAATAAACATGTAATAGACCAATAATACACTTTAATAACTGAAAATACAGATGAGTAAACATGTGACTAAAGGGGCGGGGCCTGGTTGAGTTAGTTAGCAGTGTGTTAAACTGGTGGTTATGTAAAAGGGGCGGGACAACACACTCAAAGCGCTCGACCAATCACAACACACTGCTCCAGCCGACCAATCAGAGCAAAGTGTGCTTTTCAGAAGGAGGGGCTTCATAGAGACAGGAAGTAAACAGAGCGTTACTGACAGACTGGGAAGAGAGGAGCCGCAACAGTGGAGAATATGAGGAGAATAATCAACATTCAAGCAGGAAAACCTGTTCTAGTAGAGCCTGAACACAACATCAAGACTTTGAGAAAGGGCAGAATACGGCCTCTTTATTAATATACAATATTTCACTTTTTTGCAGCAATGTATTGTTGATAGTTCACCCGAAATTCAAGTTTAGAGAGATTTAATTAAGCATCAAATATGAGAAACCGAGAAGGTCATACATTTGAGCTTCCATGTTTATTAATGTATTCAAAATAAAATACAGAATAATGAATGTTTGTTCATGGGGATTCATAATCTAACACCATATTTTGTATTTTAACAAACTTACTTTTTATTAAATGTTTAGCATGTGTCCTAGAAGTAATGAAGTAATATTTTTTTAAAAAAAGGCATTTAACCCTATTTTGGCTTTGTTTAAATGATCATGGAATCCTGTATCAAATCATGACTGTATTGTTTCAGCCGCTAACAAACATCAGTATTATGTGGCGTTCGGTGTCTTTCGCTCATGTTGACACACAGCCAAGCAAATAATGTGATGTCGGCCTGAAATACAGCAGCGATTTATTCATGGCCCACAGAAATCTAAAGGTCTCGTCTCTGCGCCGGTTTCTGCGGGTGTAATATAAATGTCCCGAGGCTTTGTGAATCAATGATTCCTCACCGTAGGTGCCGCCAGTCAAATTACTGAGGTGAAGGTTGCTAGGAGACCAAGGTACCCAGCTGGAACTGAGTGTGTGTGTGAGTGTGTGTGTGTGTGTGTGTTCAGGAACAATGGAGCAGGAACAGACAGGAGTCAGTATGTGAGAGTCTCTCATAATCACTTTTTTTTTTTAGCAATGCTAATGTTTTCATACTTCCAAACTCCCACAGACCTCACCCTCCCTATATGTGGAAATGTATAAAGACATTTAATATCAGAGTTATTATTATTGTTAACTAAAACTATTAAAGACATTTCTGATCATTGAAATAAAGATAAAATAAAATAAAATAAAGTATAATATAATATTACTTGAAAAATGTAAAGTAGAAATGCACTAAAATTATTAAATGGAAATAAATAAAAATAAAAATAAAAATAAACCTAAATAGAAATATTATAAAAACTAAAAACTAATAAAAAAAGCATATGAACTAAAAAAATACTAAAAAATGAAAGTAAATTTAACATGAAAACTAAAAATAAAAAAAATAAAAGGCATACTATAAAAATAATAAAATAAAAACTAAAACAACACTGATAGATTATTATTGTTAGCTAAAAATGAAATTAAAATACATCTAAACAGCATTATTATATAAAAAAATGAAACTAATAAAATGAAAAAAGCACATAAAATAAAAAATTACTAAAAAATGAAAGTAAAATATCATGAAAACTAAAAATACAAAAATAAAAGCTAATTCAAAATACTACTAAAAAACTTTAATAAACCTAAAATAACATTGAGGGTTATTATCGTTAAAAACAGAAAACTTAAATACAAATTAAATAAACCTAAATAGCAATATATAAAAAATAAATAAATAAAGAATAAAAAAAAAATTGACAAATTGAAAAACACAAAATGAAAGTACTTCAAAATTAAACTAAAATGAAAATGAAAACGAAATATAAATATATATGTATATATAAAGGCTCATTCAAAATATTATTAAAACTATAAAATTAAACTAAAAACTAAAAAAACACTATATATTTTAATTTTTTTATATAAGGGCATCTTCCCATCATGGGATCATTTCATGGATTTAGGGTTATTTCATTAATTTAGTTTAAATTATTTAAAATTGTAATTAACTTTTATGAATGAAACAGCTCATAAACACTTTATCAGTATAAAAAATACAAATAAAAAACTATTATGCATCAAAGACATTTCTCCTTACATAGAAGCTTTCTGGCATTAAGGGTTCTTTAAACGCGACTCAAGAACCCTAGAGCTCTGTATAGACCCCACTGAGTGAAGATAGAGTTCTATATAGAGATACATTTCTATTCAAAGCACCAGCGTCAGCAGAGAAAGCCTCACAACACAATCAATACAACCCAATCTCAGCGAGAGCCTGCCATCGGGGATGGGCGTCGGGTTATCTTTGTTTCCTTCAGGCATTTACAACCTTCAGTGCTGGTGTGTGAAAAGCTCTCAATAAAGCGTGGCCATCATCTGCCCCCCCGCCGTCACACACACACACACACACACACACACACACACACACACACTGACCCCTGCACCTCAGGACTTCCTCAGGCAAACACATCTGACCCATCCATCTCCAGCCCGACAGCCGATGGGAACGGCATTTACACCCCGGGCCAAGGGTGACCGGCTAAATAAAGAGGACGGGCTACGCGTCTGCGGGACAATGGGAGCACATTTCTCTCCGGAGTTATTGGAAAACTGCTGTGTAAATGTGTCACGGTCCGCCTTCCCAAGAGTACAACCACTGGAAGATCATCTGCAGCACTAAAACCTTCTGTCAGAAGTTAGGACATTTAGACAACACATCTCTACTCAAAAAATGTACCAATACGTACAAATCAAAGCGGTTTCCAGCTCAAATAAACACTAGAGGCAGTAAAACACCAACAACTTTTATTTCTTTCCATGCAAACTGGGAAAATTATAGATTAATAAATGCTTATTTCTTAAGCATTGCTTATTCATGCTCTTCCTTTGTACAATACTATATTATGACCTCAAAACACTTTTACAACAATAGTGTGTAACAAGGTTAGTTGTTCAGGGAAGAAGGAGGTGGGGAACGTTCAGACACACTTTAATGGGGTCCTGTTACGCCCTTTTACGAAGTCTTGATTTAGTTTTTTGGGGTGTAGAAGAATATGTTTTCAGGATTGATTGTTCAAAAAACACATTATTTTTCATTGTCACAGCTCCTCTCTCCCCAGTCTGGTTTAAAGCATCGGTTTCGATGAAGCCCCTCCTTCTGGAATATGAAATGTGCTGTGATTGGTTAGCTGGCCCAGTGTGTTCTGATTGACAGGAAAAGTCACGCCCCTTTATAACCATCAGTTCTACTCAGATGTAAAAATTAACAATGGTGTCAATTTCAAACTATTTTGAGCCCAGTTCAGACCCTGACAATGTTAACGAACAAGTGAATCGTGCTGAACAGATTTCAAGCACAGATTTCACAGGATGTTTCAGAGTGGTATGCTTTTTTTAATTTATTTTCTTATAGATAAAATGTTATCCACCATTTATTAGTATCTGTTGGGAAACTATGGTAACACAAACAGTAATCGATCACAAAATCGTGGATCGTTTTCCTAAGGGCCGGTGAACAGTCTTACAGAAGCTCCAGTAAACACTACATCAATACTGTAATGTTCAATCTTCAGGAACAGTGCTAAAAATACATTTTAACCTCTTTAAGTGTGCCAGCCTTAGGACAAACTTTTTTCCAGGGTATAAAAAACAGCGACAACACTCTTCCTCTTCCTCTTGTCCCAAAATCCCAAAATCCCAAACACAATCACAGACACATCCGATGAGTGCGTGAGCACAACGGCCAATCAGAGGTGTTTATGATTCCGCTAAATAGCGCTCAAAGCATCACATTTTTAAAATTTCAGTACCGACTTGGTACCGAAGTCTGCACTTTTTGACAACTCTGTTCATTGGCAATCGCGCTCTCAAGGCTCTCGGCCCCGCCCTGCTTGCCACATAGTGCATGATTTGTAAACATTTGATGTTTGCATCACATGATCAGCCCCATTTACTTGTCTTTTTTAAACATAGTAAACGTGCTCACCTGGCACAGCATCACTCTTGTGTACGAGTCCCATGAAACACAAGCTCAAAGAAGCTTTAAAATGCCATGGTTGCCTCAGTAAACGTGTTTTTATGTTACATTTACTTTTGTTAACGCTAACAGTGTTTTCAAACACAATACAATACCTTTTAGCGCCACTCACCGGAAATATTTAATGTCTGAACTGAACTGAATGTCTGATGTAATAAAACATTGCCAGATTCATGTTCATCTGTTTCGGGTAAAACACACATTGCACTTTGAAAGCGTCGCAGATCGTGCGATACACAGTGTAACAGGCTAGTTTTTCCAATGAGCTGGGGTTGCATTTAGAAGTAGTGAATCTGCTTTTCAGATGTACGAACACTTAGAATAGTCCGAATGTGTTCAGCTGGTGTGATGGACAAGGTTTAAATAAGGTAACCGTGCTTCACACGCATCCCTCTGAGAACGATGTTGAGAAGGGTTAAGGATGAGTCAGGGAGCCGCTCAGGAATGCCTTTGTGTCGCTTGGCTAATATTTACACATGGATTTGCCTTTTTCCTCTTTAGCTTTCAATGTTTGCAAAGGCGAATGAAAGGGCGAGAAGGCAACGGGCTAGCGAGCAGCATGGGACGGGGAAAACTGAATAATCGGAGGGTAGACTTGGTGACATTTTTGAGAATGTGTTTGTCCGTCTCCCGTTAATTCACACAATCTTGCACACGCATGAACATATACAAGCGTACAGGTTAATGCACCATCACACACTTCACCGACTCTTTGTTTCCCGTATGTTTTCAACTGCGGATGGTCTTTCTGAATATGAATTAGGCTGTTTTGTGGTGAAAGTGGTCCAATCCAGTGAGAGTCTGATGGTGTCTGAAGTAGAGCTCAGATAATAATAGGTGCCATTAGTGGAAAAGCAGAAATAACAGCATTCAAGCACTGAAAACGGCCGTGCAATTACATCAAAAGTCAATGATAATGCAATCTGCTCATATGAGCTCTGCTTCCAGGGCAAATCTGAGTGTCTGGATATCGTCAGTCACATGATCTACACCATCAAGGCTCTGCCCGTCTCCGTTTGGACTGTAATGTAGCCCGTTTACTGTGGATCAGCCCGACCGTGACAGCAACATTCACCATTCTCTTTGGTCATCTGGCTGTTGTGTCTCGCTGGGATTCCTCAGCCTTAATGCTCCAAACAGAGTCTCTAAATATTTGAAGACTTTCCTTTCTGTGTAATTAATATCACTCGAGCATGTTGGCGGTTTGATCAAGGTTAAGTCTGCAAGACTTTCAGAGAAGTGGAACATTAGGACTAGCAAACTCATGTCCTTGTCCTCTCTCTAACACTTCAGAAGTAGGGCAGAATCACTCATGTTTGCAGAGGGGAAACTGCAGCAAAATGGTCATTACCGAACGCCCTGCTAAACGAGCGTTGATGCACAGAGACACAGTTTTAATATTTGTTTTGCACATGAGATGCATGTTCTCTATTTGGTTTTTGTTATTTCTTATCGCAGTATTTGCTTTTGTGATTCGAACACATAAAAAGAAAACATGAGAAACATAAACGGAATTGGAAAAAAAAATCATTAAAAAGGTAATTGTGACTTCATCTGACAATTTTCCCCACAATTCCAAGTTCATATCTCGCAATTCTGACTTTCTCACATTTCGGACATTTCTCTCGCAATTCTGACTTTTTTCTCGCAATTCTGACTTTCTTCTTTCAGTTGTGAGTTTATCACAATTGTTACTTTTGTTCTCGCAATTGGGAGTTTATTCCTCGCAATTCTTATTTTTTTCTTACAATTATGAGTTTTAATCTCACAATTCTGACTTTTTTCTTAACAGTTGTGAGTTTATATCTCGCAATTCAGACTTTTTTCTCACAATTCTGACTCTCGCAATTTTCAGATTTTTCTCAGACTTATAAAGACTGACTTATATCTTATAAACGTATTATATCTCAGAGATATAAAGTCGCAATTACCATTTTACTTTTTATTCCGTGGCAGAAACAAGCTTCCATAAATAAGAGATCAATACTATTGGTGTGAAATCACCTCTGGTTCTGTCACTTCTTCAGCATCCACTGATGCAGCCCTAGATTAGCCAGTCTCAAAGCAAACCTTCAGAGAGCTGCTCTCGTTTCCAAACACAGTTTATTTATTAGCAGAAGCTTCATCCGCCTCTCAAGCGACAGAAACTCCAAAAAGCACATTGCCACCGTGACTCCGCTTCTCTTTGCAGAATCAATGATGTGTTGGGAAGAATACTTCAAGGGATGTTTCACTCATAAATATAAATTCTGTCATCACTTACTCACCCTCATGCCCTTCCAAACTCACAAGACTTTCGTTCATCTTCAGATCACAAATACATATATTTTCATTATTCTCTCATCATTTTTGTCCGCCCATTGAGAGTAAATTTCTCAATCAGGTAATTTCTAATCTGCTTTTGAATTTGCTCAAGTTAGCCAGGTTAGTGACATCAAATTCAAAGATATCCATTTTTATTGTATTTGTTCATGTTAGTGTAGTAATAAACCCCAGAAAGCTCCTAAACAGCACATAGGAACAGTATAAATTGCCTTTTTATGACTAAATATGTGGCTCTTAACCAAAATAAGCTGCAATCAGTTCACAAAATCATATCACTTTATTTCTCAAACCATGACTGTATATAAGCTGCAACCCATTTTTGGATACATATTAATATTTGTTTTTGCCTAAACATTAAGAACATTGTGAAATGTTAATGAAGTTATGTGTGAGAAGATCAGTTCGTACGACAGAAATCTCCCACCTTTCCTGGAGAATTGTTCATGCGTGTAATATTTAGCAGATCGTAGTCGATTTAATATTTATTGTTCAGCAGTCCATGAAATATAGTTACTTTACATTCAAGCCATTTGTTCTAACAAGCTGTGAATCTGTAATGACTTTAACAGCTTTGACTTTAAGGTCAAATGAGTTAAACCTATCAGTTTAAACATTGGGCATGGGGTTAGGCTGAATGAAACTGACACAGAAATGAACACTGGCTGCAGGAATAAACATAATCCTTAAATCCATACAAGTATCTTTGATCTACACTGATGTTTATTAACAAACAGACATTTAAACTATTTGGGCAAACAAGTGTCATGTGTGGTATCCCTCAAGGTTCTGTCCTAGGACCGCCATTGTTTTTACTCAGAGAGATATAAAGATATACACAGATTACACAAAATGAGACACATGTGAGAGACCAGGTGAAGCGAACAGACTTCAGGATAATTAGCCAGACCAAAGAGCAACAGAAAATGAATGTCTGTATGTCATAAAGCTCGTAAGCATTTACATTGACCTGGTTTGTGCACATAAGTAACATCTGTAGAACAGCTTCATTTCACACAGGGAGCAACTCAAAGTCGAGGGGCATATTTTCTGAACATAATAGAGAGGAGAATTTAAAACCCCTCGAATGTAATACTTTGATGGCAGGATGTTCCTCTGCATCAAGCGTTTCTGTAGCAAATCCAAAGTCAATGAAGCAGGCGTTCACAGACCAGCATATTCTACACAGATGTCACAGAAGTATGGAAGCTGGAAGCTCAGAATTTTGAGATATAAAGTCAGAATTGCGTGATATAAACTTGCAATTCTGACTTTATATTTCGCAATTCTGACTTCGGGCCCTATTTTAACGATCTGAAACGCAAGTATCAAACACGAAACGCAAGTAACTTTGTAGGCGGATCTCGACGCAAATCTAAAATGTGTTGGTCTGAAGTCGCTTCATTACTCATAGGTGTGGTTTGGGCGTAACGTGAAATAAACCAATCAGAGCGTCATCTCACATTCCCTTTAAGAGCAGGAGCGCTTGTTCCATGGCGGATTGCTATTATAACGGCGGATTTGCAGGAGCGGTTCACAGCCGAGGAGACCGACGTTCTCGTCAGGGCCGTAAAACACAGAGAAGTGACATTGGGGATGGAGAAACACACCCAGATTAGCTTCGGTTAAACAGGCGTATGATAATTTGGGTAAATGTGTAAGCTAGATTTATGCCTATTTTTCACATCTTCATGGACACCACAATGATTTCCCTCGTGTGGAATATTTTTCCTTGTAATAATGTAGCCTATGATTTGCAAAAATGAAAACTGCTGCGTCTGTGTAGATGAGAGAAGCAAAGTGTATGACGCGCCACTGACTTTAGACGAGGTTTCTCCTGGTCAGTGACGGAATTGTTTTCTGAAACTGCAAAATAGCACCAGGGAACGTTTGCGCCGGAACACGCCTCCTCTTTTCCCTGAACCGCCCCCGGGAGCGCAAGTTCATTTCCTAATTTACCGACGTGCGTCTGTGGAGGGAAAAGTCCACTGTGTGCGGGTGCAAAATAGGAATGAAACATGCGTCGCTGTACGAAGTCAATTGCGCTGGGTGCAAGATAGGGTCCTTCATATCTACCAATTGCATGATATAAAGTCAGAATTGCGTGTTATTAAATCATAATTGCGAGATATAAACAAAATTGCAAGTTTATTTCTCGCAATTGTGAGTTTATATCTCACAATTCTGACTTTAAAACACGCAATTCTGACTTTATGTCATGCAATTTTTGTCACGTGAGACAAAACGTCGCAATTACCTTATTTTTTACTCTGTGGCGGAAACAAGCTTACATAAGGGAGAGATCACACATTAGAATTGAAAAAGAAATTAGAGTTAAAGAAGATTTTGACAAGAACAAAACATCATGATTGTTTGAAGCCACTTCCTGATCTCAAACAAGGCACGACTTTTCTTGATTCCTCTGTGTGTTTCTTCTTTTGTCCCTTTTTAAGGCATTTTATTATAAAAATCTTCAATGATGTTTTACAGTTTTTTTTTTTAAATAAATGAATTATGAAGCCTGTTAAACAATGTTTCCCCAACAAACCTCTTGTATGCATATCTGAACGTTTCTTTGTTTGGCTCAGGATTTGATTAGGGTTAGTGTTGGGCTTAGGTTTAGAGTTGAGAGCAGGTCCAGTATCCCTAAATGTTAGAAACTATATTTTCTAGCACAATGATTACTCTCATTAAAAAAAATATACTTTGCCCGATGCGGATCCCCAAAAAGTAAAAAATTATCCAAATTTTGGGGGATTTTGTTATATCCTGTGAGAATAAGTTTTAGTCCAATGCCATAAAATTAACTAACATTTTTAGGGGAAAAGAAATTTCTCTCTCAACTTCAGGGATAAATAGGCTCCCTTCTAACCACTGAAACATTAAAATATGTTCTCAAAACTTGCAAGTGATTCTCTATGTTTGTTTGTGGGTGTGTCATGGAGTAACAAAGGATTGATTTCCCAAACAAAATGTTACACAAAAACAGCACTTAAATTCGATGGAAGGTTTCCCCAAAGCACTGTAATTAAAGTTGCATGCAAAAGTGTCAGTAAATTACCAAGACCGTAAGTCCATTATGTGTATCTATAAACACTGTTTCTCAGAGACAAATGGACACTTCTTAAATCACATTGATGCATTTTGATCAATAAAAGGCCATTATTTCACTATTTCAGAGAATACAAAATGTGTTGGTAAAAAAACAATAGCTTCTCCGCAGCGCCACATGATAGGTCTACTAATCTAATGGGGTTATGCACTTACTTATAGTCCATAGAAAGTGTTGGCGGATCATCAAAATAAAGAGTTAGCAGATATTAAGAAAACAGCCTAGTAATGCTGTAAAGACTGCGAGTTGACATGTAGTTGCAAAGATGCTTATAGTTAGAAGAATGTCTAAAGTGGACTACCAAAATAAAGTGCCTAAATATCCATTAATTTGGCTCAGAGAATGTCAGATTTTTAAACAAATACATAAATATTGGCATGATTTAATACAAAGCCACATGTATGTGTCAAATAGTTTCCTTCTGTGCTATTTAGGGTCCAGCTGACATATGCATGAACTTCTGCTTCTGTATCTCCATATACAGACAAAACCAGAAGGCTGAGATCCGAAACGGGGATTTATATGACAGTTACAGTGACGCTCGTAAAGGTCATCAGGACTAACATTGCACAGAGTTTTACAATGATGTTTCTCAAACCAGATCCTTCATTACTTGCAGTGTTTCTGGAAGCTGTGAGGCCTCGAGATGTTGAACCGAGGCCAAAGCATGACTATAAAGGCTCTGTTACTCTTCAGCCTTGAGTGTTTGAGCTGCTTTGGTTGGAAACCTAATGGATGCACACAACAGAATTACAATGATGGGCATCATCGCTGACGCTGTATATCATAAAGTGATTTCATAAATAATCTGGTTTGAGGACTAAGCATTTTACACTTAATATATTAAAGGATTAATTTACTTCAGAATTAAAATGTCCTGATAATTTACTCCCCCGCATGTTATCGAAGATGTTCATGTCTTTATTTCTTCAGTGGAAAAGAAATGAAGGTTTTTGAGTAAATCACTCCAGGATGTTTCTCCATATAGTGACTTCAATGGGGTCCAACGGGTTGAAGGTCCAAATGTGAGCTTCAGTGCAGCTTCAAAGTCTCGACACGATCCAGCTTGGATAATGTGGGGGAGAGTAAATTATCAGGAAATTTTAATTCTGAAGTGAACTACTCTTTTAACTAATGAAACCTTATTGTGAAGTTTTACCCAATTATGTTGGAAAGAGAGCACAATCACACAGATCCTCCGTCCGACTTCTTCAGCGACACTAATCACATGTGCCGGTCGAAGCTGTCTTCTACACGTCTGCCGCTCTTTGCTAGTCTTCATAATGAGGGCCTTGAAGGACGCGAGAGGGGAAGAATGGGCTCCTAAATGGCGGAGGAGTTTCAGGACATGCCAGGCCTCATTGTGCCATTCTTTATCACGCCTGACCCAAAATCAAACATGCAGGTCCGCGATCTCCTTGGTGACATTGCGAGGCCTATCACTTGGAGACCGAGAACAATGGCAGCCTGGGAAAGCCCACGGCGCGGGGAATGGCCAGTGTCTTTCACTCACACAAGAGTGACTCAGAAACACAAGCAGAAGAGAAGGCTCTTGCTCATCTAACCCTGGACTCTCCTCTAAACGTCTTCATTTCTGTATACTCCACAATTACTTCATAACCTTTTCTTAAAGAATAGTACTTTTTACAGTATTTATGCTATTTCAGTTTTCTAACAGCATACTGTCTTAGCAACTTTCATTTCAAATCCTTGTTTCTTTTTAAAAGCATGAAGCATATATAAACTGAGTAGTTGGCATGAAATATACAGTAGTCAACATTTGAAGTGGGTCAAAAAAGTTCATCAAAGTTGTCCTATAAAGAACGGGCATTGTTTAAAATTCATGTATAACTTTGATGAAAGGTTTTGATCCACTTCAAATGACTTTCCAGCTAACAAGGCACATTTTCAGAACTTTCTGTTTAGATTCTCTTAAAGTTATGAAGTTATTAGTGTTTTTCAGTTACATTACATAAATGTTTGTTCAAAGTTATCTGGGCTTTAATAATATTCTCAAAATGTTAGCACAAAAACCTTATTTATACATCGTTCATGGAACTTTTTTCCTGAAATGTTTAAGTTGAACATGTTTTTTTTTAATGTTGCTTGTTTCGGAACGTTGAGAGAACATTCAAAAGTAACGTTCCCATAACGTTTGCAGAACAGAACCTCTTAGAACTTAATAAACTGGACATTGAACTGAACATTCCGAATTCCGTTTTCAGAACTTTCCCTTGTTAATAAATAAACAAATTTAACCTAAAATATATTTTTTTAAATATGAAAATACAAAAACATTGATGGACATGCTATATTTCACTTCCCACAATGAGTTTGTTGAGTCCTTCATGAACAGCACCACTTCTTTCATATGAAAAAGTCCTACAGTTTCTGTTTTTAAAAAGCCATGAAGAGTTTACACCTATAATTAAAACTGCTTTTGTGCAAGTAACATTTGACAAATCATCTGTAAGAATCTCAGGTAAACATTTTAAAACATTTTTTAAATAGATGTCTGAAATGCCTTCCAATAAAGTTAGTATTAAAGCAAAGATTACATTTGTTTCACCTTTTTAAAACTGTAAACATGGCTTAAGTGGCTTATGTGTATCTTTTATATTATAAAAGATGTTTTTATGATATGTTCTTATGTCATGATTTTATGTTTGTCTTGTTTTTAAAACACATTTGTTGTGAAGCCAAAGACATTTATGCACATTATGGACAATATATATTGAAACTGAATTCATCGTGTTCTTCTCGAGAAGCTTTTCCACTTCTTGCATCCTTTGTTCCCTAAAATCTGTCTAAACCAATAAGATTAACTGGCTGTGCACACGAGCTCTAATTACACAAAAATACACAATTAATGTAGCTGAAATAACACTACTAGTGTATTAACACTAAAATACACTTTATTTCAATAGTCCACATTACATATTCTATTAATTATAGGTAACTTTGCAACTTCATGTCAACTATCTCTCATTACTTTGCAACTTCAAATTTAGTCAAGTCGATCTTGAAAAACATCTGTCCAATGAGTTAAGCAGCCGTGTAAGAAGACTTGATGATCATATACACGTTGTACATCGACTGAAAGAAGGTTTTTGAACTGAAGTAAGAGTACGACTGTTCGGACACCAAATCACAGAGTCATCTATGCAAACTAACCCGCTGATAAAGCGGACACAGGTGTGATGGACACAGCAAGATAAGCAATCCTTTATTCTTCTAAAATTTCTGGGAAATTTCAACACTAACTTCCAAAAGACCCAAACGAGACGAACTGTTGCAACATCGCATACGCATTACATGCACATTCAGCAGGATCTCAGCCGGGTCTCTGCCGGGTCTCAGCCGGGTCTCAGCCGGATCTCAGCCGGGTCTCAGCCGGGTCTCAGCTGGGTCTCAGTAAGATCTCAGCCGGATCTCAGCCGGGTCTCAGCCGGGTCTCAGTAAGATCTCAGCCGGATCTCAGCCGGGTCTCAGTAAGGTCTCAGCCGGGTCTCAGTAAGATCTCAGCCGGGTCTCAGCCGGATCTCAGCCGGATCTTAGCCTTCTGTTATTGTCTGTATATACAGAAGCTGATCTAGAAAAGGCATGTTAACACAGTTCATGCATATGTCAGCTGGACCCTAAATAGTGCAGAAGGAAACTATTTTACACCTTCGTATGAAATTGTGGCCAATATTTATGTATATGTTTGTCATGTTAATTGAACATTTACTCTGGACTACTTTAGTTGATATAAACATTTTTTTTTTTCTGACATTCTCTGAGCCAAATGGTGGAATTGATGGACATTTAGGGATAAGACTTTATTTAGATAGTCGACTTTAGACAATCCACTCACTATAAGTAACTTTGCAACTACATGACAACTAAAAGTCATTAGAGTATTAGTAGATCTGCTTAATATCTGCCAACATTTTATTTCAACGGTCCACCTATGGACATTAAAGGGGGGGGTGAAATGCTCATTTTCACTCAATCTCCTGTTAATCTTGAGTACCTATAGAGTAGTATTGCATACTTCATATCTCCAAAAAGTCTTTAGTTTTATTAGTTTCTTTAGTTTAAAGATAGGCTGTACCGAGTCTTTCCGAAAAAACCCGAGCGTCTGGAGGCGGGCCGTGTGGGCGAAGCCAGAGCCATAGAGAGAATCCGTCGATCTGGGCTTTGTTTATAAAACATTCATGGTCGAAATGCAGGGAACAAACAGTCTACACAACTACACAACAATCTGCATCCACTGTTCCTAACGCTGGGTTCTTTGGGAAGCTTTCCCTCACATCCAAAAACACACTTTGGAGACACTATGCAGCGCTGCCGATGATTTCCTGTTGAAGCGCGTTGATGTGCGCGGTCTCGCTCTCCTCTGGTCGACGTGTGCGCGGCCGCGCTTTTCCGGGAGAAATGCTCATATAAGGAGTTCCACTTTGGTCTACGTCATTAGATCCACGGTCGAAAAAAAAACTAGCCGAAACTTGTACCAACCCGGAAGTAAGATTTTCGGCACAGAAATTCTCCGTTATTCGTCCAAAATATTTTTTAAAAACTTTGGCCATGTTATGCATGAGAATCCATCTCTTTAACACTGTAAACAACTCTGAATACATGAAACACCATTGTACCCCCCCTTTAACTAAACTCTTTAACACAAAAGTAGATCAATGCACGAAGGCACAATAAACTTAAATTAAGTCCATTTGGCTCAGTGAAAGTCAGAAGATCATCAACAAAATCAGTGCAATGTAAATATTCAAATAACCTAACAAACAACAATAAATAAGGCCAAGTATTCAATATGTGTGTGTGTGTGTGTGTGTGTGTGTGTGTGTGTGTGTGTGTGTGTGTGTGTGTGTGTGTGTGTGTGTATTTAAAAATCCTCCAAAGAATGTCATCACTATTCCTCACTAATATAGTGAAACCTTTTGGACTATATTAGGACATCACTATCTGAAAATCCGGCCGAATTGTGTTTCTTTTTAAAACTAGTGTTTTGCACAGGTTTCTGTGAGGGTTATGTTTAGAGGTCGGGTTAGGAAATAAAAAATAGCAATAATCTTGTAGAAAAACAAAAGAAAAATATGAAATGTCTTCTCTAATATAGTGAAACACACATGAGTGTGTTTTAGGGGTTGGTTTGAGGAGGAGAGGATGAAGGAAAGACAGTTTCAGGCAATGCAGAGCCTGTCCTTCATAAAACATACAGTTTACACTTTATTACAAATGGGAATATGCCTTCCACAAAGTCCCAGGAACGAACAAGTAGAAAAAAGCATTCAAAGAAGATATCCGGGAACCGTGTTGCTGCTTATGTTTGGTGATGCTCTCGGTTGGTTTGAGATGCCAAACAACACGCCATGAACGTAGACGAGAGTTGGCGGCTGAAAAAGAGCTGTCAAGTCGGACAGTTCTTACTTCTCGTAGTCAGTCTACATACGCAAATGCAAATATCGCATTCATTTCGAACAAAAAGCTGAGAAAAATCACGCTTCGTCCAGATGGGTTTCAGAACAATGATGTAGTAGATGGAGATTCGAGATCCCCAAAGCTTCACAGTCGTTTCCTCTTCAATAGCCGGAAATACTCATATATGGCGAGAAGCATTGTCATAAATGACAGAAAAAGTTGGGGAAAAAGTTAAGAGTTGTTAAAGTCCCCCTGTAGTCAATCATTTTATCCCTTAAAACTCATCTTTGATCACCAAAATGACATATTTAAGCTTTTCCTTGAAAAAATAATGTCTTCATGCCTTATAATATCTTGATTGTAACTCGACACCCTTGCCTCATTTAGTATGCGCGGTTCTATGCATATGCAAATGAGCCCCGCCTCCACTCACTCACTCAGCTCAGAGATCCACTGGTTGACGATCACACGTTGATCTGATTGGTTACAAGGTAGTTTGTGACGTCAGAAACACCAGCGATTTCAAAGCGTGTTTTTGAGACTGTCTTTGGTTCACTGCAGTTTTAAGGAGAAAATATAACCATATAAGACAAATATATAAGATAAATATAAGACATATAAACAACATTAAGAGCTGGATTTTCACCACAACAAACCCTTCTATCCCATTCCCATTGGATAAACCACACACACGCTTTTTGCAATCAGTGCAGATCTACATGCTAATGTGTAAAACAGAGACGTGTTTTGAGCCGCTCGGAAGGAATGATTTCTATAATTGGAATCTTGCCATAATTTCTGCCATAAAGTCTCAGCCAAGAAGGCAGACTCAACCGTCTCTCAAGTATCTTTTACCTTTAGAGGTTTCTGAAAGCGAGTCGCCCATGGAAACTTTCCCCTGGATTCCTTCCAGCTCTACATGAACAGTTTCTGAGTATGAATAGCACACGATCTAACCTCTGCACACACGTTCATCATCTCCGAGCCGCAGGGGAAGTGAGCGCTTCAGGATCTTACATCACAATATTTGGACCAAACACATTTGGTCTGTTTGGAGAATAGCATGCGTTCCCCAGTCTCTGAGTCGAAGCCACTGCTTTCCAGTGTAACTGGGCCAAGAACAAGGGCACGGTTATTCCACGAGATGTGTGTGTCTCTGCAGGGTTTACCTGGACTCACACACGCACTGAAACCAGAGACTCCATCACACTGCAGAGATACGCCATCAGAACATGCGAACAACCGTTCATTACGCCGTCCACAAACACCTTGCTTTTCATGATACGGTCATTTTCTCTGGTGTCTTGAGGACCTACTCAAGAATGCTTGCTGTTAATGCTGTCAGCTCAGGGATTGTTCCAGAGTTTGTGACTAAATCCAGTTTTTAATGTTGTTTATGTGTCTATGTGGTGTTTTTAATACGCTTTAAGACAAACCATGTGTAAATTCATAAGTCGACACCAGTATTTCCTCCTTAAAACTGCAGTGAACCAAAGACAGTCTCAAAAACACGCTTTGAAATCGCTGGTGTTTCTGACGTCACAAACTACCTTGTAACCAATCAGATCAACGTGTGATCGTCAACCAGTGGATCTCTGAGCTGAGTGAGTGAGTGGAGGCGGGGCTCATTTGCATATTCACATAACCGCGCATACTAAATGAGGCGAGGGTGTCGAGTTACATTCAAGATATTTTAAGACATGAAGACATTTTTTTTTCAAAGGAAAAAACGTTTAAATGTGTAATTTTGGTGATCAAAGATGAGTTTTAAGGGATAAAGTGATTGACTACAGGGGGACTTTAAACAAAAAAATCTGACTTATTTGACTGAAACAACAGAAAAGCAAAGTACACTAGAATATGATTTGGTCCTAAACACAGATAAAACAACAAAGCAGTGAAAGAGATCCGCATCTGAGACAGAGCAACCCTTCCTCACCAGCTATGAGGACATTAGAGGAGATTCTGCCAAAATGTAAAAAATAATTTGCCCTAATTTAGAAACAATAGTGTGCTTTAGTGCCTGCATTCTTTATCAGCGTCGTTTGTGATATTTTCCATTCATTTTTCCCATTGCTATTTTTAAAAAAGTGTTCATTTTAAGCCATGAATCAATCCAACCAGCTACGAGGAGAATCACAACATTACAAATTTAGAAAATTCGAAAATCAGACAAAAATGCAAAGATAAAAGACTGTGAACTTAATGACTTCAGTGAGGAAACTTATTTCTGTTCTAGATTCACAAATGCTTTATCAATACACAGTATTGTCATGAGTTCTTCTCTATATCAGTGTCAGTGTTTCTGAACTCCTGAAACGCCTCCATTGTAGTCTTGAGTTTCTCCTGGGAACGAACACGTCACAATATTCCTCATTATAATAATTCATACGCAGAATAAAGGGGCGGGGCCTGGTTGAGTTAGTTAGTAGTGTGTTAAACTGGCGGTTATGGAAAGGGGCGGGACATTTCCCAAACTCACTCGAGGCGCTCGACCAATCACAACACACTGCTCCAGCCGACCAATCAGAGCACAGTGTGCTTTTCAGAAGGAGGGGCTTCATAGAGACAGGAAGTAAACAGAGCGTTACTGACAGACTGGGAAGAGAGGAGCCGCAACAGTGGAGAATATGAGGAGAATAATCAACATTCAAGCAGGAAAACCTGTTCTAGTAGAGCCTGAGACAATATCAAGACTTTGGATATAATAGATCCTCTTTAAACACATTTACAAGACAGAAAAAACATCACTGTTGCCACAAATGTTTTTGGAAAGGCAGCTGAAAGAAAATATCTTGACTATATTAATGTCAAGTGAATCTATGTAATGAATAATTTAAATAGATTCACAAAAGCCTTTATATAATCTAAAGCTTTTATTATGTATTTAAGTTTGTTTTTAAGTGAAAATATAAAATATAATATTAATATCAGTTCAGAATGATCCAGTTCTCGGGCTTGTAGGAAATGGAGCAGTCTCTCTCGCTGAATAAAGATGTCTACAATTCTCAATCGCTTACTTGTTTCCTCCAGATAATGGTGTAATGACTTCCGCATGTCATATCAATCCATCATTTCTGGAGGTCGGTGTTTAACGGGACAGGTTATTATGAGAAAGAGCCGTTCCTCCTTCTCTGAAACACTGAAACGTCACTCGGCTGACGGCTCTTCATTGTGAATATTTCACACAGCTTCTCCTGCCGACATGAATAATGGATGACAGCGAAATATAGAACCGCTTGTACATACATGGAGAATTCTGTCTGTGTTTGTCCTCTTTTCATCTCTCTCTCTCCCTGTTGTTCATTTCCACGTCCCACTCGTTCTGAATATTTCAGCATGTTTTTAAAAATGTCTCTGGCTTCCCTCAGATGGGCTTGTGGAGTCTCTGTGGCGTAAATCATTCAGAAACACCAACAACATAAAGATCCACCTTGAACGGCTGGAAACAGGAACAGAGATGATGATCGGAACCAGGATCTGGCAGAAACCGATGTTGATCAAAAAAATATATGCAAAAGGGCTCTCATAACTATAGTGACTATACAGCAAACCGACACGCATCGATGAACTCGACGCTATTACAGACACGGGTCCCTATTTTAACGATCTGAAACGCAAGTATCAAACGCGAAACGCAAGTAACTTTGTGGACGGGTCTCGCAAATCTAAAATGTGTTGGTCTGAAGTAGCTTCATTACTCATAGGTGTGGTTTGGGCGTAACGTGAAATAAACCAATCAGAGCGACATCTCACATTCCCTTTAAGAGCAGGCGCGCTTGTTCCATGGCGGATTGCTATTATAACGGCGGATTTGCCAGGAGCGGTTCACAGCCGAGGAGACCGACGTTCTCGTCAGGGCCGTAAAACACAGAGAAGTGACATGGAGAAACACACCCAGATTAGCTTCGGTTAAACAGGCGTATAATAATTTGGGTAAATGTGTAAGCTAGATTTATGCCTATTTTTCACATCTTCATGGACACCACAATGATTTCCCTCGTGTTTCCCTCGTTAATATTTTTCCTTGTAATAATGTATGATTTGCAAAAATGTGAACTGCTGCTTCTGTGTAGATGAGAGAAGCAAAGTGTGTGTGTGTTGTGCACACGCTACATTATGGCCAAGCATGCGCCCTTAAAACAGCATCTGAATGCGCCACTGACTTTAGACGAGGTTTCTCCTGGTCTGTGGCGGAATTGTTTTCTGAAACTGCAAAATAGCACCAGGGAACGTTTGCGCAGGAACACGCCTCCTCTTTTCCCTGAACCGCCCCCGGGAGCGCAAGTTCATTCCCTAATTTACAGAAGTGCGTCTGTGGAGGGAAAAGTCCGCTGTGCGTCGGGTGCAAAATAGGAATGATACATGCGTCGTGTACAAAGTCATTTGCACTGGGTGCAAGATAGGGTCCATTGGATTCTCAAACTGATGTAAAAGGTTCATACTCTAAACATAAAAGTTGATGTAAATGGCTTTAAATCTGTTCATTTAGATTAAGCATATTGTTCCATTTACTTACATGGTTTTAAACTGTTACATGCTTTATCTCATGTTTTGTTCTAGTTTGATTGTTTATATAGCGCTGCTAAAAACAACCAAAGTGCTTTACATAAAAATAAAAAGAATAAAAGATAAAAGATAGAGTTTTTTTCGAAGCGCACACATAAAGCAAAACACTTATCGCCTAAATGAATAGCATGAAGACAAAAACAGCTTAAAAAAAAAAGTCCCACTCAAACCTCAACATCTGGCAACAGAAACACGGCAACAGTCACAACTAATGCGCATTTTAAAGCGGAATCACATTCTGATACGAGGAATCAAAACTT
The DNA here is from genome assembly GCA_022829025.1 of Squalius cephalus. Classification (NCBI taxonomy): domain Eukaryota; kingdom Metazoa; phylum Chordata; class Actinopteri; order Cypriniformes; family Leuciscidae; genus Squalius; species Squalius cephalus. The sequence goes on along the minus strand of CM040811.1, from coordinate 1,580,408 downwards.
CCCTTGATGTTTTGACATATTTGTCGTATTATGAAGACATAATTTAAGTCTCACGCACTGAATGGATCGTCTTTGATCATCTTTGTCACACGTCTCACCATTTGTCGTATAGATTAGTGTAAAATATATTTAACAGTTTGGAGTCTGGGGTCAAAAATGTACTAAAAGTTACAGTAAAGAAATGTATAATGCTACAAAAGATTCTAGAACTCTAGAACTTTCTATTTATCAAAGCAACACGACTGTTTTCAACATTGATAATAATCATAAATGTTTCTTGAGCATCAACTCCTCATATTAGAGTGATTTCTGAAGGATCATGTGACACTGAAGACTGGAGTAATGATGCTGAACATTCAGCTTTGATCACAGGAATAAATTACACTGTACTGTATATTCACATAGAGAACAGCTGATTTACATTGCAACTTAAATAGTGTTTTTACTGTATTTCTGATCAAATAAATGCAGCCTTGATGAGAGGAACTTTTATTTCTTTTATCTTCTATTAATCCAATCACTGCGTAATCGTAGTAAAACGGCATCAAATTACATAATTTCCAGAAAGTTGTTCGAAATTCGGAATAGTAAGTAAATGTTTGGTCATTTATTTCAGCATTGTTTAATTGACCATGATTTTCCACTTTTATAGTGTACAGATATTTCTGGAGAGATCAGACATTCAACATTAAATATCTAATTTAGCCTCAGCCCAGACAAATATTAGTTGTGAAAAAATGAAAAACATATAATCATCCCCCTTGATCGGCACACAAGTGTATTCAGTGAACTGGATCCATAAAGTGAAGCCTTTTGTGTCATCGTCATAAAGAATATTTCAAGCAGTTTGGCAAAGATGATCATAGATGATGATCATTAAACTCAGCAATAATTCAGAATATTCATTCATAACAATACAACAACACTGAGAAAGAAGCAAATCCAACTTTAGGCTTAAATCCAATCCAACATGATGACAGAGAAATCATTCATCCTTCCACCAAAATCACTCACAATACAATCCCGATGTCAGACATGAGAAGTCCGGGAACACGTGTGTAAATGTCAGCTGACACCGCAGGCATCGATCCACTGGATTCTCACAGGACAATAACTGGCTAAAACATTTTATTTTCCAAATGCTTAAATGTGAATGTGGACTCATTGTGTGATTTTCCAAAAGCATCATATTCATGCAATTCCATGAAGAGCAAGCTGGAAAGCAGCAGAAGCGGGACTTACAGTCGGGACAGAGCCGCGTTCTTCTGGAACAGGAGCTCTGGAAGCTGGTGGAGCTGGTTTCTGTTCAGACGTCTGAGAAAACAAGAAACACACACACGTTCACACACTATAGGAACACATGTGATCAGAAAACTGATGATTCACTAGAACACTTAACATCAGTTACAACAGGAGAATAAGATGCTTTACACTAGACAAACAAAACCTCCTGAAGTATCGTGAGGAAACCTGGAAACTATTTAAACCTGGGAATCTCCGCCTAATGCAAGAAATGATCCTAGTAAATAAGTGAAACAACACATCTAGAGCTGACGGGAAGAATCTTGTGTTAGTCGGGAAGATTATGATGTTCATTCTGTTCATACGTTTCTTTAACACTTCATACTCCATAACCTTGACCCAAAACACCACCAGTTCCCTATGTGTGATGACTGTGGTGGATCATACCAACTTACTGTGTAACTAGGGGTGTCACAATATATCACAATACAGAAATGCAACAATATGTATCGTGATAGTTCACCCAAAATAAAAATGACTGTGTGAGAAAACATTCAAGTTTTCAGAGTTTTATTGTCAGCTCTACATTAATCTGCTATATGTAATGTTGAATATAATGTATAATAATGCAATGGGGGAATATTAGTGGGTGCTGATAATGCCAGATGTCTGATGTTACCAGTAAAAAGTGTCCAACATTATTTTAAATATCAGTGACAGAGTTATTCGTCTACAATAATTCTGTATTTTCAGCTTCAGAATCATGAATATGTTTATTCTGGTGTCTCTATTGTCCTGTGCATTGGGTTTCCAGCACCAAGTCCAAGTCTATTCACTTACACACACAATGTTATATCAAATTTAGCATTTTAATCAATAGTACATTTTTTGTTAACCTTTTATCAAATGTCTTGGAGTATCGCAATAATATGGTATCATGAGTTCAGTATCGTGATATGTATCGAATCGTGACACGAGGGTCTCGTTACATCCCTATTATTAACAAAAACTAGTTAGGCAGTGCTGTTCAATAGCTTTACCTTATAGTGTTTATTCATCAGTGTTAGTGAGACTCTTATTATGTATGTGCATGTTAAAGGTGCAGTGAGTGATTTCTGAGAAATGCACAACACACTTGTAGCCAATCAGCAGTAAGGGGTGTGTCCACTTGTTAGGGGGAGGGGCATGTTTTGCATAACGTGTTTGTGGATTTAGGGGCGGGGCTATCAAGATAGAGGTGTGGTCCTTTTGGGCAAGAGCGTGTTTGTTTTAGTGATTATCAACAGCATTTCTCAGAAATCACTTATTGCAACTTTAATGAAAGTGTGACGGTGCTTATCTGTGTGTGTGTGTGTGTGTGTGTGTGTGTCAACCACGTTTGTGAAATAAATTAGCTTGGTTCAAATTCCTAAAAACATGGGTAACACCCATTGGGGAAATGTGGGTCCCACTGTCAAATGTAGAATATCCAGTGGCGCAAATACTCAACTCTTTGTCAAATTTCTCCATTTTGAAAAGCCTTATTGAATGAGAGTAAAAAATGAATCATGGTTCTTGTAATTTTCATTAAAAAAATTAAGGTGATAATTAAAAATATTGCGTATATTTCATTAAGAAAATTGTGGTTTAGTGTTGTATAGAAAATATTGAGAACATCTCACTAATAAAACCAAGAGATAGATTTTTTTAATATATATATTTATGCACAGTTTTGAGGCTTGAATTGAGGAACGATTAAGCTGATAACATTAAGGAACTCACCAAATGATTTTAAGAGAATTAGTTCAATTATGCGGTTTTATTTAGGGACATCATTGTTAGTTCCCAGCATGCTTTGCACATCACAGGAAATGTAGAGTAAATATTGAAATCCCGTGTAATTTTTTAAGTGTCAATTTTATTTAAGTGTACATTTTATGTGTTTTTCGGGTAAAGGCAAACATCTGTTAATGTTTAATGTTCAGTTATGTTTGACATTTAAAAGAGTTTCTATTATGTTGAAGTTTTGATCGTAACCATTGTGCAGAAGAGTAGGGCTTATGGTTATGTTGTGAATAACTGCATACAAAAAACTGTATTGATACTCTAAAGCGTGTCGCTCTGATCCCTGAGCAATACCTGTGCTATAATGCTAGTGCAGTGAAACGTTTGTTTCTGAGCTGTGCTAACAACATGACGTTTGTTTTTTTCATAATAAAATATAGCTCAAAGTCAAATATAAACACGTTATTTCCATTCACTCCACACACTTTTAAGGGTCAGCTTAAAATAAAAAAGCATATTTCACTAAAAATATTAAATTCATTGTGTCATAGACTAAATAATTTAGTTTTTTTTTACTTGATTTATTCAGGTAATTTATTCAGATTCCATGAAAGAAATCAAGCTTTAGAAACTGCTCAAAAATATCACGTGTAATATTGTTACCATAAAGAGTATATAGAGCACATAGCAGTGATATTGCTTCAGACGATGCATGAGTGTTTCTCCTGATAGCGAACTAACGTTGAACACTCACAGTCTCTCCAGCTCTCTCATGTCATCGAACGCTCCTCGCTCCACCGTGCCGATCTGGTTCTCCATCAGCTGCCTGTTCACAACACCACACAATTACTGACAGGGATCGTTCACTCACAAATCAACATTCCCCGCATTCGTCGGCTGGGGTCGTGGAAGATGCCCAAATATAGATTCTGGACCAGAAATGGGCAACGTTGAGCACTTCCATTAAATGGAGAAAACTCCTGGAATGTTTCCCTCAAAAAACGTGATTTCTCTTTGGCCGAGGAAAGAAAGGCATACACATCTTAGATGGCCTTGGGGTGAGTAAACAAACAGGACATTTCTGTGTGAACTATTCCTTTAAAACGCCAGCAGGCGAGATCTGAGGACAGGTTTGAGTGCATGAGGAGATTTACAGCACATTTACACCCAAATGACAGTAAATATACACAGAACTGAACCAAACCCTCAAAGTCTGGCTATAAACTGCTTAAATCGTCTTCATAGAGCTGATTTAAAGTGCCATTTGTGGGATTGTTTTTCAAACAATGCGTGCGTAGTTCACTTCATGCTTTTATAAATGCCAAAATATTGAATAGTTTCATGGTGCATTCTTGATGTGAGTTATATTTGACCGACAGTATGAATGATGTAATATCTGTGAAGAGTTTTCCCTTGGAAAGCTGTAATGCATTTATATATATATATATATATATATATATATATATATATATATATATATATATATATATATATATATATATATATATATATATATATATATATATATTTGTCGGCCTATGAGATTTTTAGGATGATTGTCCCTTCAAAATTGGCAAACACATCTATATTACAGTACATGCTTTTGCAACTAAATTGCAACACTTTACAGTAAGTTTACATTTGTTAACATTATTATTTCACATGATCTAGCAATGAAACAACATTAATTTCAATAATTACCAAAACATTATAAAAATGTGCCGTATATGAGCTAATGTGAACTCACAATGATCAGTTAAATCGCATATTGAATAGTTTAATGAATGTATTGCTCGTTGTTAATGCATTGACTAATGTTAAATAATGGGACCTTATTGTAAAATGCGATAAGAAGCATCCGCTCTTAAGATGATTATCACATATTTAGTATATACAAAATATGAAGTATGTATAAATGCAGAACTCACAAAACTCGAAGATACTTGAGTCCAGAGAAGTCATTTCTGTTGATGCGTGTGAGGTTGTTTCCATTCAGTTCCCTAGAAGAAGAAACAAGAGTTTTCAGTCCAGGTTTGGATATAACATTGCTGTAATGACTTATTTCGCTCAACAAGTGTCATAAACCAGACACAATACACACACACATACACTGCGCTCTGTAACTGTACAAAACCAGGTGGATAAATTGCTGCTGTAAAATATTGTGTGGGCTCTTCGCTCATTATTGGGAACATGTGTTTCTTTTTTGTTGTAAACCTCGTCCCCAATCACTGAGAGAAACACACACTCACACACACACAAATCTCCCGTGAATACTGGATACAAAGTCATGCACTTTCTATTGGTTGTAATGAGCACTCGTGGGAGCCAGCGCACAGAGACAGATGTTCACACACACAGGGACAGATGTTCACACAGGTGCACAGGAATAATGCGCTGCTGTTCGGCAGACACCACGTGTAGACGCTCCGCGGGTTATTGTCTTGTAGTTCAGGCTTTCCGAGATCGGATCTGCGCTTGAAGAATTTGGTGACACATGTTGTTAAGAGAAACTCTACAAGAACATATCAGTAACACTTTATTTCTTTGCATGTCAACTAGCCGTCATTATAGTGTTACTCGACTGTTTTCTTAATTTCTGCCAAGACTTTATTTTGATGGTCCACCCCTTACGAAACAAACATATTTGGGAATCTATTGCGAAATATAATGCGATATATTACATAATACATTTCCATATATGGGAAACTAGTGCTTATATTTTTCAATATACTTCAATATATGCATTGACCATGTATGACTATATGTTTATGAATAATATAAAATATTTGGTTACACTTTATTTTAAGGTGTCATTGTTACAGTGTAATTATATATTTAAGTACTGAGTAATATTTATTAACTACATGTACTTACTATAGGGTTTGGGTAGGATTAGGGTTTGGTTACGGGTTAGTTGCATGTAATTATGCATAATTTACTGTTATTACTACGGTAACTACATGTAACATCTGTAACAAGGACACTGTAAAATAAAGTGTTACCAAATATTTATAAATGAAGACAAAAATACCATTACATGTAATATTCACAAAGTTTTATCCTTTATTGTGTACATATATTGCACAAACCCATATAAATGTGAATGTATGTTCACACATACACACACACGCGTTCACGGAATGAGTTACAATAGATTTCTAGTTCCCAGCATGCTTTGCTTCTGACTGTTAAAGGAGAGTAAATGTTAAAATTAAGTGTTATTTAATGTGTTTTGCTCAATATTAATATGGGGAGGGGGGTCTGTTATTTTTTAATGCTCTATTATTTTTTTATTTAAAAAGGTTTTCTGGTATGTGTGATTTTTTGGGGTTACCATTGTGCTGAAGAGTAGAGCCTGTGGTTTGGTTGACGATTGGCCGAAAACGTCTCGGGTTACGACTGTAACCTATATTCCCTGAGAACAGGGAACGAGACACTGTGTCAGAACCCTATGAGGAACGCCTCCGTGTGAACCGGTGCCTGAACCGCTTATCCAATCACGGCAATCCTATTGGCCGGTGACAGCCAATGACATCATCACTAGTGCGACCCGGAAGTAGATAAGGGGAGCCTGGAGAACATGTCGCACAGCGTCAGAACGCTGGGGAACGATATACCCACGCTGCCATGCTGAGGGGAGTGCATGCCAAATTATGGCTGTGACAAAAAACGTCAAAAAACGTCAGTTTCACTAAATGCCAAAAACACTCCTGCTTCGGGTCACACACAGGCTGTCAGTGACAGTATTCCCTACAGCCACTGCCCAAACTATAAGCCTCAAAGTGGCCTCCGACACAATGAAGGCCTACCAAGGCCGCTCAAAGGCTTTGGAACCAACAGCTTCCGTGGAAGGGGTTCCTTTAAGGGAATATGACCAGGGGGTCCAAAGGAGTCCTGTCCAGTCACTTTCTGAGGGGGACATGAAGTCAACCCCACATGCCACCAGGGAGGCTGACCTGGTCTAATTTAATGACCTAGTCTTGCCAACAACCTGTCTGTTTCCTAAACAGAGGCTCTAACATATTTTGCCTCACTTGTGGAGGCATCCGATAGGGAGGACTGCAGACAGTGATCGCTCACAGACCGGATCATAGAGACGGGCATCCTGGAGAGTAGAACTCAGCATAGCGCTTTCTAACCCTTGCGAACGAGGGGAGTGACTCAACCCAATCCTGGATCTACACAGTGGAGCCATGTGGAGGCTGGGCACTCTGAAAGGGACCCTAATAAGGGAGCGCCTCCAGCTCAAGGGTTAGTCTAACAGGGAGGCTTCATTAAGGGAGCAAAGTATTCAAACAGAACGATCCTCAGATAGATTCTGGAACACTACACTCAAAACCTGATAAGTATAGACCAAGCTCTGGGCTAGGTTTTACCTTTGCAATGCTAAGCATCCAACTCGTTGGGGATCCGCCTTCAAGGGGGCCTGTCAAGGCCTAACTACTTGATAGCGGGACTGTTAGCAGAGCTAGCCACAGAAGTCAGGTACTCTCACAGACATCTCTGTAATCAGTGTAATCAGCAAACGTGCTATCAACCCTTTAAAGCAAGGGGAGTACAATCTTACGTTACCGGATTATCGAGGAGGCCTACTGTAAGGCCTACAGCTTCGACTTTCACAGTCATCAGCCTGGGCAGTGCTTTTTAAATAGAGTCTCTAGTATTACTTGCCTTACATGTGGAGGCATCCGATAGTGAGGACTGCAGATAGTGGCAGTAATCACTCACAGACCGGATCATAGAGACGGGCATCCTGGAGAGTAGAACTCAGCATAGCGCTTTCTAACCCTTGCGAACGAGGGGAGTGACTCTACTCGATCCTGGATCTACACAGTGGAGCCCTGTGGAGGCTGGGCACTCTAAAGGGACCCTAATAGGGGAGCGCCTCCAGCTCTAAGGTTTACATTGCCAACAGGCAGTGTACTCAGCAGAAATGCTATCGACCCTTTAAAGCAAGGGGAGTACAATCTTACGCTACCAGACTATCAAGGAGGCCTACTGTAAGGCCTACAGCTTCGAATGTCACGGGCGTCAGCCCAGGCAGTGCTTCGGCTCTAAGGGAACATACTCAACCATCGCAAGTGGAAGGGAGTAATTAATCTGTCTCTACCTAAGCCTGGGTGGTGAAGGGTGATATCATATGAGCTATGGGTAGCAAAGTACTCTGAATAAAGACCTTAACAAGGGGAGCACTATCAGCATGACCCTGAGGAGTGTATCAGGGTCGAGGCCTATTATCTTATTTTTTACAAGACAGATTTCACATTCTCTACTAAACCCAAGGAAATGTAGGCCACAATAAGCGGCAACGACATTCAACCTTATGACTTAAATTATTTTATATAAAGGGGCTCAGCGGAAAAAAATCTTTTTCAGTTTTAAGGCCTAGCTGGATAAACTATCTACAATACTCAGCTCTAAAGGGCGGAGGCCTGAGCATACGGCTTCTTACTTTCTAGAGAGAAAGGCCTGACAACCATGAGATATCTGCATGGGAGGCTTTTTGAAGATAGCCTGCTACCTATGCTATCTACCCTATAACACCACTAGCATTTTTATGCCTAGTGCAAAAGGCGGGCCTTGGCTAGATGACTCTTGTAGTAAGAGGAGGCCAGTACTAGGAACAACTAGATTTACAGGAATAAATGACCCTGATGGGCTCTAGCTCTAAAGAGGCTACACTCAGATACTGAGAGGCTCGAGGCGAGAATGCTTAGCAGACCGCCACCAATTTCCTAGTTACTAAGCTTAAGCCAGAAATAGAGGCGGCCCCGTGAGGGCCGACACACGAATATAAAGTGACTGAAGTTCAGAGCTATGATCTCAACGACTCTCTAAAGTAAGAGGAGAACTGCTGCTCTAGTATAAGGTGGCTATCAAGGTGCCCCGAAGAGGGCCAATGCTTGACCCTGTAGTTCCATCTGGAGCTTGACGGAGCTGTGGCCTCAGGAGAATAACTCCCGATAGAATAGGCCTCACTAGAGAATCTTCCATACAGCCAACCTGTTCACTACTACAGATTGGCATTACATGTTACATAAGCCTGACGACTCTAACATAAGAGGAGGCCTATGGGAAGGGTATGCATAGCTTACCTATATATGGGAATTTCACCATCCTATGAAAACCATATTTTACACCCCCTTAATACTTCCTAACAGGGAACTGTGGCCTATTATTCAACCTTACTAAAAACTCACGTAAAGGGGGAAGACCTACAGAGCTCAACCTACTGCCCGTAGAGCGATGGCCTAAATGACATTCACAAAATGAATAAAAAAAAAAATCACCATAAGAGCACGAAAGAGCACACTTCCTACCAAACTCAACGCCAGACCTACAGAAGGGTTCATAGGTCCAGTCTCAGGCTGATGCAAGAAGCGCTTGGGGTGAGAGATTTAAATGCTTCAAATCTGTCTGCCGATCAGCCTGGTATGCTTGCACCACCATCACTGTGTGCAGGGCATCACCAGCCAGACCCGCCACGCGTATGCCCTGCCATTTAAGCGTGCTGTCACATTTTAGTGGCTTAAGAGGCAGGGCCGGAGCACTTAGTGTCGATGCTTCGCGAGCGTCTCGTCAATTGGGGCATTGACACATACCTGTGTTCACGCATACCCTCAACATCAGCGTAGTTCGCTGATGGCGATGAATGCGCGCGAACACGGGCTCCTCCATGCCTTTATACACAGCAGAGCACTCGCTGCTGGATCAGAGGATGTTAGTGAGAACACACATCCTCATCCTGAAGCTCACTCTCACAAGTCTCTGAAGGGCATGAGAGATTAACAACTCTCTCAGCCTCCTCGGCGAGCTCCCTCTGAAACCCCACGATTCCAGTCTCTGCTCCGCCTCAGCGCGGGCGGGACCTGACTCGCCTGGTGCAGATGTCTGAGATGTTCTCAAGGGGAGAAACTCACAGTGGCACAAGCAGATCCCTCAGGAACTGATCATGCATGCTCTGAGCACAAACAAAAAACACACAAGTTGTGTATCATCAAGTATCATTATCTTAGACACGGATGCACACACTTCCTGAAGCGTTTTTCACAAGCCATGATTACCTTTTTGAAGCGTACAAACAAAACAGTCCCTGAAGACGATAAGTTGTTGACATGTTCTCCGGGCTCCCCTTAAATACTTCCGGGTCGCACTAGTGATGATGTCATAGGCTGTCACCGGCCAATAGGATTGCCGTGATTAGATGAGCGTTTCAGGCACCGGTTCACGCGGAGGCGTTCCCCATAGCGTTCTGACACAGTGCGAGTTCCCTTTCGAAAGGGAACCATTAATAATATAATTACTATATTTTATAAGTAAAGACTGTGCACTCCTCAGTACAGAGATAGTCTCTTGGCTAAAAACTACATTACATTACATTACATTATATAACACTACAATATTTTACATTATATATTTCTCTATAAATGCGTGTTTATGTTGCATGAGTAAATATATCTGCAATGTATTACATGTTAAGTACCATATCTGATCACATATACATCTACTGTATATATTATGAAGTATATTACTGAATATAAAATTACATACATTATGATTTATTAGTAAATATATTCAATATATGAAAAGCGGCAATTCCTTATGTATTATTCAATATATTGTAATATATTACCACAATATATTATTCTGTATATTTTCAAATATACTTTTAAACCATTTAATATATTAATAATTCATATAGGAAATATATTTTCGTTCAGTAAGGGACCAACAGACTTTCTACCATCTACAAGTAACTTTGCAACTACATGTCAACTTATTCTACTAACCCTAACCTAACAGTCTACTAATACTCTAATGACAGGTAGTTGACATAGTTGCAAAGTCACTTTTAATTAGTTACTAGCATAAAGTCTAAAGTGGACTAACAAAATGAAGTGTAACAAAAATATCAACCAAGTGCATCTGAAATTGTCTCATATCTCAAACTCAGTAATGTCTTACAGTAAAACGAAGTAGTTAACTTGCCTAAATGTACTTGGCTACTTGAACTAAACACCACCTGTGACGGTCAAGTCTTCGTCCACCAGTACATGCTGTATCACGGGTTTGTATCTCAATGCTTGAAGCTCCTCCAAACCAGCAAACACACAGATGAGATCTTTCAGTGATCAAACCACATCCTAAATTAAAAACGATCCATTCAGGACAATGTACAATCCGTACATGTGCTCTCCATAAATAACCCCTTACTCACAGGTCACTATGAGAAGAGTTTGTTGTCTGAAGAAGAGCAGCTTAACTGACTAACATTAGTTAGTACTTCAGTTAGTTTTAACCCCTCGCCTCCTGCGCTGTAGAGAATCAACTCTGTTATTTATAAAGCCGGTTAAAACTAACATGTTGACCTCAGTGCTGACAGTGAAAGAAAAAGTGCAACTCACCATTTTTATTTACAGTAAACAAAATTCTATTCACACTTTTTACATTTATAAAACATGAAAGTTATTTTAATCAAAATATTGGTTGTGTTGTGGATGGATTCTTTTGAACTTGCCCTTTTTTTTTTAGAAATATGAAATTACTGCTTCTCTATGATCTGTACATTAAAGGAGTGTGTGCGAATCATCAAGCACAGCGGAGTATGTTCTAACGAACACGGTAAAACGTGAAGCTCATTACAGCTCGTTCAGACCGCTAAAACTTGGCTGTGATGTGAGTTTAAAGAGCAAACGCTACTCCTGGCAAAGTGCCACAACCATTTCTGCCATAACACAGTTGAGTTAGGGGGGAACCACCACTCATTAACCAGCTAATGAATTAAAAGAGAAAAAGCAGATTCCAGGGAAACCCTTTGATGCTGTAAAGCAGGGCTTGGTGGGCCAGTTACGGAGCTTTAATGAGTCTGATCCATCAAGAAGCCGGTGCAAGTCATAGAGTTGCAAACGAAATGTCAAGAAGAGGTTAATCAATGAGGGTTAATGAACAGCTCCTTACCCTGCTGTCATTAGATTATTCCCATCATTATTTATCATGTTTGCATTGCAGCCCGCATAGGCCAATCTTGTTCATCGCTTCCTCACTGCTTAATTAGACTTGATGAGCATGTAAATTGGGGGAAGCCAAAGCATTTAAACATGCCGTTTCAAAAGCACAAACAGGCCTTCTACTTGCTCCAATGGATCTGAAGGGCGTTTGTTTTGGCACATTTTCTCCCCTAGTTTGGTTCATTTAGCCATATACTCTATGAATCCACGCTCAGATCCGCACCACATTTAGTGGAATAACAAATTTTGTGGAACTGAACCGAACCAAGAAGAAATTGCAACATCATAACAATTTTAATCCCTGTTTCGTGAACAAAGCAAACTATCTTCAGGTCTGAAAACGCTAAGTTTAAGACATTTAAGAACTACCATGCACAGCATGTCTACTTTAAAGTCCACCTCTAGTCAATAATCTTAACCATAAAACTATTCTTTGATCACCAAAATTACATATTTAAACGTTTTGTTTTTTTTCCATCAAGTTTTCATGCCTTAAAATATCTTGAATGTAACTCGACACCCTTGCCTCATTTAGTATGCGTGGTTCTATGAATATGCAAATGAGCCCCGCCTCCACTCACTCACTCAGCTCAGAGATCCACTGGTTGACGATCACACGTTGATCTGATTGGTTACAAGGTAGTTTGTGACGTCAGAAACACCAGCGATTTCAAAGCGTGTTTTTGAGACTGTCTTTGGTTCACTGCAGTTTTAAGGAGGAAATACTCAGCAATGCTGTCGACTTATGAATTTACACATGCTTTGTCTTAAAGCAGATTAAAAACAGCACATAGACATATAAACAACACTATGAACATACTCATCTGTACTGCTATGTGACTGTCATCATAAACAGCTCTAAAAGCTCTACATTCACAAGCTAATCTTATATTGGTTTTATGAGATTTATCACTGGGATCCAGCAGCAGAGCCTATAGTGTTTCTCGCTCTGAGCCGCCGTCCACTTTCCAGACAATCAATAAGCAATCAGTGGAAGCTCACAGGGACATTTGGCCTGCGTGAGGAATTCTTGAGTACATCCGAGCTGGAGTTCACAGCGCGAGCGGCCCGATCCTCCGAGTTTAAAGAGAATTCTCAATCAGATCATCATCAGCGGCGTTTGATCTCCGGCTCAGCGGCTTCCGGAGCCAGTATAAATAGATGCACTAGCATAGATAAAATAAGAAGGGTCGAGTCTCTGGACGTCTGAAGATGAACGCCGGGTACATACGAAATGACTGAGATTATTCATTTAAAGAACAGAGAGCCTCAGAGCGCATTAAATAATCTGTCTGCTTTAAACAGTTACGCTGGACACATGATATCTGCACATCAGAGAGAAGGGGGCGTTTACTTTTGCAGTGAGCGACTCTATCCACTACTAACTTCAGATGCATAGTCTTTAAATGGATCCTATAATGGCATTTTCACTAATGTAAAATAAGTCTCTGATGTCCCCAGAGTGTGTATGTGAAGTTTCAGCTCAAAATACCCCACAGATATTTTTACAGCATGTTAAAATTGTCACTTTTTGAGGGTGAGCAAAAACGCGCCATTTTTATGTGAGTCCCTTTAAATGCAAATGAGCTGCTGCTCCCGGCACAGAGGGTGGAGCTACAACTGCTCGTGTGTGTGTGTGTGTGTGTGTGTGTGTGTGTGTGTGTGTGTGCATTGAACATTTCAAAAACTTTTAGCCTTTATGTTCAAACCGGAGTCGGACAAAGATGGAGAGAGTCAAGAAGAAGTGACAACATGTAGAAGCAACAGGACATTTCTGAATGGTTAGTTGATGAATTTATGAAGCTGATGTGTAGTTATCTTCTAGTCATTGATTAGCATATTCTGTCATGATAATCTATAAATCGTGTTCCCGGGGGCGGAGTTTATGTAAATTTTAAGGTTAGTGTCACTAACCCAGGAGGAAGCTCATTGTAGTCCCTACCAGCCGTATGTTGTAGTCCTTTTTGTAAAATAAAATATCTCCATTTGCTTTGAACTTTGAGCCTCGTTGCGACTTTGCAGATGTTGTTAATGCTCAAACAGCAACATTACACACTAACTAAAGTTAAAAAAGTGAAATCACAATCAAGGACCCCTTTAAAAATGCTTGCATAAGGCAGAAGCTCAGAGAATGTTGTTCTGTGAGCGGGTGTGTCAGGTCTGAACTGTGGGTTAATGGGGAAAGCTGGGAGAAATGGGGAGGGGGGGGGGTGATTTTCACACTTACTGAACACACAGTCATTACAGAATCCATCAAAGACATCCTGAAGCCTGGATGTGATAGAAATGCCCTTTGACAAGTGCAAAGAGATTGGTTTTGTTCATCCACCCCCAATGATCAGACTGTGTGGAGACGGCAGAGACTCACTCTAAGACTTCTGTCTGGATACGACTGTGTGGAAGTGAAGTTCGAAGCAATGAACCACTGATAGCAAACTCTCCTCCCGCTGATGTGGTTCGCATATAATATTAAACTAGCTGGGGCTTGAAATTTAATATAAAACACGAATTCCTTCAAATCTCAAGGTGGTTCTGACATGCATAATTCATCAGACTTCCTCATTCAATTCAATTCACATTTATTTGTATAGCGCTTTTCACAATACACACCATTTCAAAGCAGCTTTACAGTCCACATTACAATTTAGAGTATTCTGTTATCAGAGGTGACTGTCTCAGTAATGCTTTTCAGAAATGTACATATCCAAATCACAGTTAGCTAAAAATGTATAAACAATTCAATAATTAATGCAAACAATGTAATAATTCAAGGCAGAAACAATGAGCTCAGTGAAGTAATGAATGTTAACAAATGATTATTTGGAAAACTATTGCATTTTAGAGAATGACTATACAATTATATATAAAGCAATAGTGGGATTAACATCAAAATGTATTGTCTGATACATGAGTGTTAAAAGTATGTTAAAAAGTAACATTCTCCCTTTAAATTGTTTGGTCAGTTTAAGCAATAATTCATGCAATTTTATAGTATTTATTTAAAGAATTAAAAGAGCAGTTTCGTGTTTATCCTTGAATTGTTCAACCGATGGATGTTGATGTGGGATTTAGAAAGTAATTAGTAATAAGTAATTAAATACTTTTTTAGAGAGAGTAATTAGTACAGTGATCTAATTACACTGTTGAAGATGTAATTAGTAACTAGCAATTAATTACTTTTTTAGAGTAAAGGTCCTGCACACTGAGTCCGAAATTTTTGCACGGTAAAAAAATAAATACGACCTCACGTTGTGTCAATCACGGTTACACACTCCCTGCGAAACTTTCGTCCGTCATAAAAAAAATTCGGATCGGGTTTGATTTTCTGCGTTTTTTGCATCCGAAGTAAGCATTTTTAGAGGTTTTTGACAATCCAGAGCCACCGAATGACGCATACGACTCATTGTGCAAGGACCTTAACTTACCCAACACTGGAAGTAATGAATACTTGTTTGTGCACAAATGATTATCTGCAGAACTATAGAGAATGCCTAATGCACAGAGATCCTCTCGTCTGAACGTGACTGGGGGAACGAGTGAAAGGAGAAGGGAAAGTTCTGAGGAGCGAGCTGGAGGAGTGATATGGGAAGTTTCTCCTCATGTCAACATCACGTCTGACTGTACCTGTCCAGGACGGCAGTGCCTCATCCAGCTATTGTTCTCATTGAATTCCTCCCGGTAATGATGCATACACATACACACACACACACACACCCTCCTCCCCAACACCTACACACACAGATGGACATGAAGTGTGTACTCACAGCCTCTCAGCGTTTCGGGGGATGTTCCTGGGCATGGTTCTGAGCCCGAGCCCGTGGCAGTCCACAGTGGTGCCGCTGCACGTGCAGAGCGCCGGACACGCCACGACCGCCTCACACACCAGCAGGATCCACACACACACCTCCACCAGCCTCGCAGAGTATCCGTATCCTCCTCTCATGATCTCTGAGATCGTTTCCAGAGCAAGAAAAAAAGCGGCTGCTTCACTTTCCGCACAAACTCTCCTTTTCCTCTTCTTCTTGGAGGAGTTGCTTGGTCGCTTGTGTGCGTAATGCGCTCCACGACTAAAGAAAGGGGATCCGAGGAACAAAAAATCTCTATCCTCTCTTCACACACACACGGCAGTAATCCATCACAAGGATCTACAAATAGCAGTTCCCGGACTCCTCCCACTCTCTCTCTCTCTCTCTCTCTCTCTCTCTCTCTCTCTCTCTCTCTCTCTCTCTCTCTCTCTCTCTCTCTCTCTCGCACCCCTCCCTATCCTCACTCGCCCCCACCCCTGGCAGAACCTTAAACTCCCCTCTCTCCCTCTCTCTCTCTCTCTCTCTCTGACGGCACATGGCCCGCCGCCGCCCGTCCTCAGGCAAAGGCCCCTGTGAAGAGAGGGGTCCGAACCCCCACGGCCCTCCCCTCCCCAAAACAGCCCTGTATAATCATGCTTCGAGATGGGGGAAGGTTAGCAATGCAGGGAGCAAAATGACACAGCCTTTGTGGAAAGCATGTGGACTTTTTTTTTTTTGTCGCTTGACTTCTTTATTGAAATCCAAACCTTGGCTGAAGAGAGCAAGAGAGAAAAAAAAAAATCAGATTCTTGTTTGTTTGCACAGTCATTTCTCTGTCTCTGATGATGACGTAGATTGTCTCGGCATTGCACTTTGATTGAAGTTTTCTCTATTTTATCACATGAACTGTTCAACAGCCACTCTTTTTGAGAAAGTCATAGTTAATTAAATGGTGTTTTGCAACATTAAACTTGGAATCAATCATCCAGCGTTTCACACACACCAGCAAAAGGTCTAATAGTGGATATCAGTGAGTAACAATGAAAATATGCCTTCACCACAGTGAATATGAATTCCTGCAATGTTTGCAAACATAACCATGAAAATTAAAATAAATAGAGAGCATTAAGCATGTTAAGAGGTCATGCATTCCAACCATGTTTTTGTATTGGGTTTTATTGGTGTTCTTTTGCGCAACCAAAATGTTTTTACAGTGCAAAGATGAATAAACATAATGACAGAATGTTGCGTATCCTTCCAGTGTAAAGCGTCAGCAACAATAACAATAACAATGTGTCCATCTTAATGAAAGGTTTTCTGGACAAAAGGATATGCTGAAAAGACTTCTCCACACTTGGCATCTGATTTACTTCACACACATTCCTCCACTGCTCCTCCTTGTGGATAAAATTACATGGCAAAAGTTTGTTACATGCATTTCTCTACACTAACTCCAACTCAAAACAAGCCGCTAGACAATGACGTCCACCTGATTTCATTTAATCTAAAACCACCAAAACGTCTCGGTTACGACTGTAACCTCAGTTCCCTGAAGAGGGAACAAGACGTTGCGTCGGTTGACGCTGTGGGAACGCTCTGCGTGATTGCGTCGAGAAGCACAAATGAAATCAGTCCAATAGTGTGACGCGACATCGGAGGCGGGTGACGTCACCAACCGGGACACTATAAAGCCTGCCCAAACAGTGTAACGCTAGCTTCTAATAGGCTGAAGCAAGTCGCCAACACGCATGCAGGGAGTATGGCAGGGCTACGCAACGTCTCGTTCCCTCTTCAGGGAACCGAGGTTACAGTCTTGACCGAGGCGTTCCCTTTAAAGGGAACTCACGTTGCGTCGATTGGCGCTGTGGGAACGTCTATACCCACGTCGCCATAATGACCAGTGACTGTCTAGTGTGAATCGAGAAAGCACTAAGATGAGAGCACCTGAGCCCCAGGTGTGGAGCCCAAGTCTAGGTCATAAAACCTCTCGAATGTGTGCGGTGAGGACCAGCCCGCCGCATCACAAAAATCTCGAAGTGAAACAACTGACACTAAGCCCTTAGAGGTAGCCATACTCCTATTCAAATGGGCCCGTTCTGCCAAATGGGTAGGCAGTCCGGCTGATTCATAGGCAAGAGAGATAGCCTCGACTATCCATTTGTTAATTCTTTGCTTAGATGCTGGTGACTCTTTATTAGGTTGTTGCAAATTAGCTTTAGCTACAAGCACCATGATACACGCATTGAATGGCTGTTGTCACAATTTTATCTATTTTTATTGTATCTGTCTCTATACAAGTAAAACAATAAATAAATACATAAATAGGAGGTAGAAAACATATGAACAGTTGTTCTGATCTACGCAGGGCAGCTCTGTGGACGTAAGCATCCAATGCCCTAACTGGGCAAACAAATTATTTCTTTCCTGGTCGGCATCCTGGAATGGAGGAGGACAGAAGGCATGCAGGATAATGGATCTGGTCACATTAGTGGAAACTTTTGGAATATACCCTGGTCTAGGGTGAAAGAATGCCTTTACCATGCCTGGCACAAAATCCAAGTAAGAAGGGGAAACCAACAAAGCTTGTAAATCTCCTATCCTTTTAAGAGAAGTGATAGCCAGGAGGAACAACGTCTTGAGAGCCTGAAACTTATCTGGAACCTCCTCAATAGGCTCAAGGGAGCCAGGGATAGGCCTTGGAGCAACACGGCCAAATCCCATGCCGGTACCCTAGTGCATACTGCAAGCCTCAGCCTCAAAGTGCCACGGAGGAAATGTGTTATTAAGGGGTCTCTCTCTAAAGACATACCACCCAAAGGAACGTGGTAAGCAGCTATGGCCGCCACGTAGACCTTTAAAGTGGATGGGGATAGACCTGCAGTAAATCACTCTTGCAGGAACTCCAGCACTGTACCAACAGGGCAGTTAACTGGGTCCAGCTGACGACCACTGCACCACGAGGTGAAAACTCTCAACTTCAATGCATACAGTTTCCTCGTGGAGGGAGCTCTGGAGTAAAGAATGGTCTCCACAACCTCGGTTGAGAGACCAGCATCTGAGGCCAAGCCCACAGCTTCCACAGTTCTGGGCAGGGGTGTAATATTGAGCCCCCTGCCTGGGCCAGCAGCTCCCTCCTGATTGGAATCTCCCAGGGAGAGCCGTCGAGAAGATATACTAGATCCGAAAACCATACTCTGCCTGGCCACCTCGGAGCAATCAAAGTGAGCCGAACTTTGTCCCGGCGAACTCTCTCCAGAACCCCCAGGAGCAGAGCGATCACATCTAAACCATAGCATCCAGTCCCAGAGGAGCGGAGTGGACAGCAATATGTCTCTTGAGACGCAAACAGATCCACTTGAGTTTGGCCAAACATTTACCAAACATTTGGCCAAACATTTTTGCTCTGAGAGACAACAGCTTCCCCTGGGACCACAGGAGGATTTGGTGCACCAGTTAGCAGAGTGGACGCGAGCGTAAACCCCCCCTGGTGATTTATATAGGCGACCACCGATGTGTTGTCTGAGCGGACGAGCACTTGGTGGCTCCTGAGGTCTGGGAGGAAATTCTTGAGAGCAAGAAAGACAGCCATCATTTCCAGACAGTTGATGTGCCAGGAAAGATGGTGTCCCCTCCACAGACCTTGAGTCGAGTGACCCTCGAGGATCGCTCCCCTCCCTGTGAGAAGGATTGCCCCTCTGGGAAAACCCCCTGGTCCTGAGCCACCACTGCAGGGGTCTCATGTGCAACAGGCCAAAAGGTATTACGTTAGACGCTGCTGCCATCAGACCTAACAGTCTCTGAAACTGCTTGACAGTGAGTGACTGGCCTAGCTTTAATCGGTTTACTGATAGGATCGACTCGACGCGTGCCGGAGAGAGAGGTGCTTGCATTGTTGTCGAATCCCAAACTACGCCTAGAAAAGTGGTTCTCTGAGCTGGAGAAATTACACTTCTTTTGGCGTTCAACCTCAACCCCAATCTTTCCATTTGTGTGAGAACGACACCTCGATGTCGAACCGCTAGATGATGCGACTAAGCTAAAATCAACCAACCGTCGATGTAGTTCAATATGCGTATGCCTTGTAGATGCAATGGTGCCAGTGCTGCGTCCATGCATTTGGTGAAAGTGTGGGGTGATAAAGCTAGACCGAATGGAAGAACCTGATATTGGTAAGCTTTGCCCCCGAAAGCCAACCTGAAGAACTGTGGATGGATGGAAACGTGGAAATATGCGTCTTTGAGATCTATCGTAAAATAAAACAGTCCTCTGATCTGATCTGTGGTACGATCTGCCTCAAGGTTAACATTTTGAATTTGAGTTGCATGACCGACTGATTCAGCAGACGCAGATCCTAAATGGGACGCAGCCCCCCATCCTTCAGGGAACGATAAAGCAACGGCTGTAAAAAACGGTTTCCCTGTCGGGAAGAGGTACACATACTATGGCCCCTTTCGCCAGTAGAGTCTTTACTTCCTGTTCCATGACCAGAGCCTGCTCGGAGGCCACCGCTGTGGGTAGGACCCCCATGAACCTGGGAGGGCGAGACCCAAACTGAGTGGTGTAACCCTTTTCGCAAGACCCATTGAGATATATGTGTCAGTAGCTTCCACTACATTAATTATTTTTAATACGGTGAAGACTAGGGGTGGGAGAAAAAAAATCGATTCTTAGATGCATTGCGATACGGTGGACGATTCTGAATCGATTCACAAATGTCAAAAATCTTTTTTTTCAAAAAAAATTTTTTTTTCTAATAACGTAATATTGACGGAACACAAAAGGCGGAACTCTAAAGTGGACGTGCAGTGTGCGGACAGTCTGTGGCGTGCGAACGGCACCCTCTTCGTTAAAAGCTAACGTATGGAAAAGTGGCAATTTCATTGTGACCTATTTAGTATTTTTTGTATGAGAGCTGCTTTCTGTATTGTTTAGTTTTCACATCAATATGTTGTAAACCCATGTGTTATACGTATACGTTATACTGCCCTCCACAGTCACAGTGTGTATCAGTGCAATGCTAGTCACAAAAAGTTACATTTTGACTGATCTCTGCAGATGTTCATTCACTTTTTTTGTATAAGCTGTTTTTGATTGTGGTATACAGCAAACATTTCAAGTCATAACTCTTTATTATTTAGTTGTGTATAAGAGCGGCTTTGTATGTTACTAATTATTCAGAATATGCGTAAGTCCACAAGCATTATGTTTGTATGAGAGCTGCTGGTACATCATTCTATATTTTTGAACTAAAACTGTTTGTGATTTAGCTACAGCAAAATGTTTTTTTGTCTGAAGGATTATATTGCTCATTGGAAATAACAAGAGGATGTTGGTTAGAAGTCTATTATTAAATGCTAGAGATTCAGAATATGCTGAAGTTTGTATTCATTTACTACAAGTACACTGCTAATACAGGCACACATTCATTTTCCTGTTGGTTCTTTGCAGTGTTGGGACATATGCTGGCAAATGTAACCTTACAGTTGACTTGCCAAATCACTTCCATTTGTTTTATTAAAAAAAATGAATATAGGAAGTATTGGAAGTAAATTATTTATGGGTCATCATAAATACTTCGCTTTAAAAGTACCAAGTAGTCACACAAACAAAAAAAATGGTGAAGCCGGAGCGGAACTGGAGCGGAGTGAACCCGGATTGGAGCCGGAGCGGAGTGAACCCGGAGTGAACCCGGGTGCAGCTGGAGCGGAGTGAACCCGGAGTGGAGCCGGAGCGGAGCCGAAGCGCAGTGAACCCGGAGTGGAGCCGAAGCGCAGTGAACCTGGAGTGGAGCCGGAGCGAAGTGAACCCAGAGTGAACCTGGAGTGAACCCGGAGTGGAGCCGGAGCGGAGTGAACCCGGAGTGAACCCGGGTGCAGCTGGAGCGGAGTGAACCCGGAGTGGAGCCGGAGCGGAGCCGAAGCGCAGTGAACCCGGAGTGGAGCCGAAGCGCAGTGAACCTGGAGTGGAGCCGGAGCGAAGTGAACCCAGAGTGGAGCTGGAGCGGAGTGAACCCGGAGTGGATCCAGAGTGGAGCCGGAGCAGAGTGAACCTGGAGTGGAGCTGGAGCGGAGTGAACCCGGGTGGAGCTGGAGCGGAGTGAACCCGGAGTGGAGCCGGAGCGCAGTGAACCTGGAGTGGAGCCGGAGTGAAGTGAACCCAGAGTGGGGCTGGAGCGGAGTAAACCCGGAGTGGATCCAGAGCGGAGTGAACCCGGAGTGGAGTGAATCCAGAGCAGAGTGAACCCGGAGTGGAGTGAATCCGGAGCGGAGTAAACCTGGAGTGGAGCCGGAGCGGAGTGAACCCGGAGCGGAGCCGGAGCGGGGCCGGAGCGGAGTAATTATTAAATGCTTGGAGCTCGGAGGGAAATTTTTTGCCGCTCCACTCCTCGCTCACATACTCTGTCACACACACACACACAAACAAACACACACACTCACACTCCGATTAAAACACAGATGGAGTAGATCAAGTCCATCAACACTCTTAAAGCTTCACAGTCGTTTCCTCTTCATGAGTTCAACATTTCATTCAGTAACATTAGACAGTTTTGATTTACATGCTGCTTAACGTTTGATTATCGCGTAATAATTTACATGTGTGTCAGCAATGCTTCTATCGCTGGTTTCTCAGAAGTAAAGTGTGTAACAGCGCCCCCTACTGTATAACAGTGAAAACGTGGATCGCCCCAATGGCAGGGAAAGAGTTAGCCTAATCTGCATTTGGATTCATCTCTCCTTGGTTTCTGAGTTCTTCATTCCTCCATTCATTTTCTGCATTGCTTCGGTTTCTGTTTACACCAAATCCACCTCTGGTTTGTTTTCCGAAAAGCTCTATTTTGTCTCATTTGACCAAAGAAGTTGAGGTTACGTAGTGCTGTCTGATCACAGTTGTGGGGATTAGCCTAGTGTTCCTAGCATACAAGCATACAAATATACCTCCGTTAGGTTTTTACTCATGAGAATTTCTAGGGGTGCCAATAATTGTGGCACATGTTTTGTAGGGGAAAAAGTTTTCTTTTTACATTATTTTCGTAATGTTCTGATATTGGTTGTATTATAGTCCAGTCATTTTAAGCCAAAATGGGGGACAACATTGAACAAATTGCAACAGAAGCAAACTCAACTGATTTTGTATCCTCAATATGTCCTGAGTAAGGGGAAAAAAGCCCAGAAGAATCCCATTAGGGTAAAGTTTCGAAAAAGACCCAAATATAGTCTATTCATACGCCTATTCATTCTTCTTCTCACGTGAATAGGGTAAAAATTTTAACCTTTAGATATCACCATGAAAATTACTGAGTTGATTACTTACATCAAGACAAATAAAGTATTTGTAAAGTAATACAAGTTTTTTTTTTAAATTGTTTGTTAACATGGACAAACGGTGGATAATAAAATTACGTATGTGCTAATTTGCATAAATACCACAACAGATCTAAACATTGGGTATAGCCAGGTGAAAATCTCTTGTTGAATCTTGTTGACACATAACAGTAAAATACTTGATATTAAGGTCTGAATGGAAGCCATTTAGGCTACCCATGAGCATTAATACATTTAGAAACCAGCCTTTATTAATTTTTAAGAGATTGGGTTTGGGGCTGGGTCCGTGGGACCGTGGGAGTATTTTACAATGTTATGTGTATGTTATGTGTTATCAAGATTGAACAAGACATTTTCACCTGGCAAGACCCAATGTTTAGATCTGTTGTGGTATTTATGCAAATTAGCACATACTAGGGCTGGGAGGGTATTGATTTTTTCTTACCGCGGTTGAAAAGAAAGAAATTCCCGCGGTATAGTGGTAAACCGCTTTAAACCTCAACCTTAAATGGAATCCTTAAAATGATGCTGTAATTGAGTCTCCATAACTGATTTGCTTTGATTAATATGTCAGCAAATATTGGTTGATTTAAATTCAAAGATTCCAGAGTTTGAAGGCAGGATTTTGAGTCACCAAACTGTGGTTCAAAGAATACCGCGGTAAGCCTACATGTAAAAACAAACAAGAAAAATAACCTGCATTAATGATGATGCTTCTTTCCGAACAGACATAGAGGTCATTTTTATATCAAGTGCTGAGCTCTCTCGTTTATTTTCACCATTTTGTATGAAAAATGCGTTTACCTGAGTCAGGGGCGTAGCACCAAATGTTGGGCCCCGTTCACAGAACCAAGGAGTGGGCCCCTCACAACACCACGAACACCCAAGACTGCTTTATTTTCACTATTATTCAAAACTTCTTTTTTATTTTGAAATTCAGAGGGTCAAAAAGAAACCATTAACATATCAACAAACTAGATGTACCGCATGGCGGTACAAAATATGACCGCCGCTCAGGCCTGCACTGGCTTTCCACAAAAATAAATGACGTGGAGCAATTTGGCTGTATTGCGTGTTTATGTATATAAGTTGTATATTTTAAAAGACTGTCTGGAGTATTCCTGTGGATCATGGATAATTTAGAGTTTTGTAATTATTTGCCATTACTATTTAAGTTTTATATCAAAAGTCATTAGTTTAGACACTTAACATCCATAATGCGAAAACGTCACATCCATAACAGTGGTTTTCCCTACATAATGCATTACAAAAATGAGTTTCAAAAACACACTTATTGTGTTCAAGCAAGTCTTTTTCATGCTACATCGGCAGTTTGTTTAATAATTCACAGAGTTTGTAGGACACTTGTAAAGTGTGTGTATTTCATGTTATGTCCATAACGCTGACAAAATGTATTCATAGGATGTAAAATATTATATGAAATGTGAGGATTTTTCAAGAATCAGAGGACAGAGGTTACATTAAAAGTTATGTAAATTAATTCACTGATACTAATTTTATCTATGTTTAAGGCATTGTATCTACCAATATAAGTCCAACTGTCACATCCATAATTAAGTAAATGTCCCATTGAAATTAATGGGATTTTATGGATTTAGGTGAAGAAAGTGTACACATAATACATTTTGGTCTGTACCATGAAGAGAAAACTGATTCAACTATATAAACTATATATTTTCTGAAAGCGTAGACTCTCAGGATGTGATCTAACATGGCATGAAACATGTCCCACCCACATCATTAGTATACTGCCCAAGCATAACACATTGGGTATTGGTAAATCGGGTATATGGCTGATACCTAAAAAAAGTAGTAGTATGTGCATGTCTGTCTGTGTGTGTGTGTATGTGTGTGTGTTTGTGTATGTGTGTGTCTGTGTGTGTGTGTGTGTGTGTGTGTGTGTGTGTGTGTGTGTGTGTGTGTGTGTGTCTGTGCGTGTATGTATGCGTGCGTACATGTGTGTGCGCGTGTGTGTTTGTGTGTGTGTGTCTGTGCGTGTGGATGTCAGTGTGTGTGCATGCTTGCGTTTGTTTGTTTGTATTTCTGCATGTGTGTGTGTGACAGTATCATCCTAAACCAGCAACCCTTCGCTCAACACCACCATCTACAGGCCGATGAGTGTACAGTCACTAAATGTGCACATAAATGAATTTATTTTATACCCCCCCATGGATGAAATTCTACGAAACTTAGCATACCCCCAGAGGATGTCAAGTTAATCATACACATGAAATATGGTGCAGTTCTGAACATCTCAACTGAAGATAGGGGCGATTAAAGCAGAATAATATTGCATTTTCATTTTTTATGGGAAGGGGCGCAAATCACAAATGAGTGATTATGGGCTAGGTTGATGTGGGCCCTTAAGAGCAACATACCATAAAAATTTCTTCATCCTCGGTGCCACGGTTCAGGTAGTTATTTAGGAAAAACTGCATTTTTTGGGTTGGGGGGGGCCCAGCGCGGGGGGGGGGGGGGGGAGTGGCCCCCGGGGACCAAACGAAATTTTTCCGTAAAAGTCTAGTGGGGCTACATGCCCACCAAATTTCATGTTCCCCGGTGTTTCGGTGTCCCTGGTATCGTTGACGAAAAATTCAGTAGATGACGAAAAAAAAAAGAAAAAAAAACTTTGACAATCCCTATATGACCGCTTTCGCTAGCTATGCTAGCGGCGGTCATAATTAATATAATACTAACATAATAAATATATTACACCTGACCTGCATAAATACTTTGAATCAAGCAATCAAAAAAAAAAAAACCAAAAAAACAGACTGCTAAATAAACTTTAAATCTTATGCTAGATCCTTGACACCTACACGAGATTTCATTTACAAAGCCCACTGGCGAGTTTTCATGTTAGCAAAGTCACTTATTAGATCAGCATTTTAACATCGACCTTCAGGATGTTGGAAAAGCTTTCAGACTTGTAAAGGCAAATAAAAGCCCAGGTCCTGATAGCATCTGTGGCAGATTAAAGTCATGTGCAAAAGAACTGAGCCCTGTATTTCATGAGATTTATAATAAGTCTCTGAAGACACAACATGTACCGGTCCTCTGGAAGGATGCGGTGGTCATCCCTGTCCCTAAATGCAGTAGTCCTAAGATGATTAATGATTTTAGGCCGGTTACTTCGACTTCCGTTTTAATAATAATCTTTGAGAAATTAGTGCGGTCTGAGATCCTGAGGTGGACCGAACATAAAGTGGACCCTATGCAGTTTGCATATAGACCTCACAGAGGAGTACAGGACGCTACAGTCACAATGCTAAATCTGCTATTAAGACACTTGGATGGACAGAGGACACATGCTAGACTTTTATTTGTTGATTTTTCTTCAGCTTTTAATACAATTCAACCACACATTTTAATCAAGAGGCTCTTAGATCAGTTTGCGTTAAGCAATAATTTGATGGGATGGATTTTGGATTTCTTAACTAACAGAACACAGAGAGTCAGAGTTAATGGTGTCTTATCTGAACAGAGGAGTTCCTCTACAGGGTCTCCTCAAGGGTGTGTGCTGTCTCCACTTTTATTTATTTTATACACAAATATGTGTTGAAGCATGTATGATAACAGAATTATCATAAAGTATGCGGATGACTCAGTTATTTTGAGTTTACTTAAGGAGAATGAGACCTCACATGGCCCAGTTATTAAGGATTTTGTCAACTGGTGTGAGGAATCTTATTTACAGCTTAATATATCAAAGACCAAGGACATGCTCATTGATTTTAGGAAAAGTACTCATCCAAGTGAACCTACCTCAATTAAAGGCCAAACAATAGAGTATGTACAATCATACAAATACCTTGGGACTATTATTGATGAGAAACTGAATTTTGAAGAGAATTGTGAGGCTCTGTGCAAAAAGGGGCACCAGCGTTTGTATTGCCTAAGGAAATGATCTGTGTTTAATCTTGACCGAACAATAATGAAGATGTTTTATCATGCTTTTATTGAATCTGTGTTGTCCTTTTCCACTGTAGTATGGTATGGTCATATATCTTTAAAGGCAGATAGTAAAATGGTCTGGCCGTTTGATGAGTCTAAACCAGGAGTGGCATCCCTGTACACCAAACAGTTACAGGATGGCCTTCTCAATCTTAGATGATGACTCTCACCCCTGCACACTGAGTTTCAGTTATTGCCGTCTGCGAGGAGGTATAAAATCCCAAGCTGTAGAACAAAAAGATATAAGAGCAGCTTTGTACCAAATGCGATTAAAGGTCCCGTTCTTCGTGATCCCATGTTTCAAACTTTAGTTAGTGTGTAATGTTGTTGTTAGAGTATAAATAATATCTGTAAAATTATAAAGCTCAAAGCTAAAAGCTCGCGTCCTTCGGATGAGACGTTAAACCGAGGTCCTGACTCTCTGTGGTCATTAAAAATCCCAGGATGTCCTTCGAAAAAGAGTAGGGGTGTAACCCCGGCATCCTGGCCAAATTTGCCCCTTGGCCCCTGTCCATCATGGCCTCCTAATCATCCCCATATACTGATTGGCTTCATCACTGTCTCCTCTCCACCAGTAAGCTGGTGTGTGGTGAGCGTTCTGGCGCAATATGGCTGCCGTCGCATCATCCAGGTGGATGCTGCACATTGGTGGTGGTTGAGGAGATTCCCCCATCTATGTAAAGCGCTTTGAGGTCTCAGAAAAAGCGCTATATAAATGTAACGAATTATTATTATTATTATTAAAGTTCAATGCCAAGCGAGATATTTTATTTAACAGAAGTCGACTACAACGAACGGCTGGATTGGACTACACCCCTCTACTTCCTTCTTTAGTGATGTCACTAGAACCGTGTTTTGACTAACCTCTGCCCACAGGAACACAGGCGTATTGATGGCGAACGACAGACGTGGTTGATGTTTATCTATCGAATACCGCAAAAGTTTAATTCGAAGTTGTTAGTTTGCTCTGTCCATTTCACCACAGACTGTTTTTCTAACCTGGGATAATATCAAGCAGACTTCAGCGTTTCATACTGACGAAGGGGACAATTTCAACTATATTCCAGCAAGCGGTAAGTAGTGATTTAATATGGAAGTAGCGATCAACTTCACATCGTTTCTCTTAGTAGGATGAAAATAATCTTACTTAAACTGTGATTAATATACAGAAAGCGATCACAGAACAATCCCTTTCCAATCGGCCAAGCTGTCAATCACACAGCGCGAGTTTATATGGACACTTGCCAAAACTCGTTATGAAATCAATGACGCTATTACACTGCACAACGAAGCTCTTACTGTATTTATATACCTCATGTTTGCATTGGTGAAATCATTAGTGTGAGTGCAGAAACTGCGTTGCATTGATAAGATCTTTCACGTGATCAACAGGCTGTCATCTGCTCAATGCTCATCACTGCAACCTTTTATGTGATGGGAATAGATCTAAATACTTAAAAAAACTTCTCATGATTCGTTAATCCAGATAGCTGTAATAGTAAAAACGTATAATAGCTGTAATAGTAAAAGTTTTCCAGATAGTTCCACATGTAATGCCAGATATTTCATATGCAAGCATGTCAGCCAATCACAGCAGAGGGCGTTTACACTGAAGTCTCACAGCAGCCAATCACAGCAGTGGGCGTTTACACTGAAGTCTCACAGCAGACACGCCCCTTCAAACAGAGTGTTCAATCCAGGGAATGAAATCAGGCTAGGAAATATGCCTTTTATTTCTAAATTATAAAAAAAATTGATCTAAAAAACATACTAACATTATAAGGGCACCCCAGGAAACATTATAAAATAATAAAATAATCCATGGAATGGGACCTTTAATATTAACAAATTGTAGAGGTGGTTTTCAGAAATGTTGTACTAGGGGTTTTATGATTTTTATCTGTTTTTGTTTTTAATTGATTTTTAAGTTGTTGTTTTTAGGTTCTTCTTTAGGTTCTTTTACAAAGACCATATGTAATGTTTTGAGAGCACTTTCTTGAGAGCACTTTACTCAGTATGAGTATTTACCTATTTGTCCCTATGTGTTGTGGAGTGTTCTGTGTTGTGTGTTTTTGTACTGGATGCCATAGAATGTCATTGCACTGTAACACAAATTTACCTACGGGTACAATAAGAGTAACCTAACCTAACCTATTACCATACCCTTGTCCTCTACAGTCTCCTAATGATATATCATTGTTTTTCAAGTCAGAGATTTCCCTGCCAGTCTTTTTATGGAAGTCTACAAACTGAATAAACCTCTCAATAGTCTTCCACAAACCATTCTCTTTGTCTTCATACACACATCTCAGCATAAGCACATTCTGCTCTATGTGTGATGAGTAATAGATGGCATCCCTTCGCTCTGCTAGGATATTTTTGAGGACTCTTCTGCCACAGAGTTCAATGAACTCATTCTGTGTTTCAGCACTTCGATAATGAGCTATTATTGTAGCTTGAGTATTGAGGTTTTTAGCGCAATTTTCCACCGGACAAATTGCGCTTGTTAACTCATGATTTCTGTTCTGTGCGTCTGTGCGCACCAATCTTGCACTTCTATCTACTCCTCAACCAGACCACCTAGAGACTTCGGGTTTTCGGCATTATGTTAAGGAAGGTCTAATCTCGGGAACGCACAAAAAAAATCCAGGAAAAGATTTACTATCTCTTAGTGTTGTGATCCCATGAGGTGAGAAAATTGCGCTAAAACACTCACTGAGTTTTTATTACTTGTTTTTTTTTGTCTCACTTTTTCTAAGTGCTCATGTAAAAGGGGATCGTGGTGTGATAGCAACTCAGGTGTACCAAGAAAGTTGCCATTAGAGACATCATCTAAATTTGATGTTTTACCCCTGAATGTGAGATTCCTTGAGGCGAAATGGAGGGTCACGTCCAAAAGCCTCTCCAGAATTGCTTTATTTTTTTTCTACTTCTTGTTGCAACTGGTTTTGGAGGTGACTGTCAACACCTGTTGCTGCACTTTTCCATTTCAGGTAACACTGCTTATGTGGGATGCTCTTCTCATGTTCTGGCAATTTTCTGTACATTTTTCTCCATGTAATATTGGCCAGCTTTAATCCACCTTTGCCATTGTAGATGGCTTGACCAGCTCATGGGAGAACAGAAGGCATGGGATGCAGTAAACTGCTTTACAACTCTTACTGTACATCAGCCGATCTCTTTGGGTTTGTTCACGGCCATTTGCTGATTTTGCATCTGAAGGTATTTTGGAAAGGATTTGCCTTCCATATATTTCAGCTCCACATCTGATCATTTTGTTGCACCTGCACAAGCCAGTTTGCTAACAATTAAGTCTCTTTGAACATTATTTATAGTTGCAGGCCATAATCCTGGATCTTCTGCCAAAGCATTCTGCTCTGTCTTTTCCTTGGCCAGATGCTCATCACGACAACCTTCATCTTTCCATCCTCCTCCTCCTCCTCTGGATCCCTGCTGCTACTATCTTCCTCATCTTCTCTTTCCCCTTCCTCAGCTACACAAACACACTCTTCTACAAACATAACTGATGACGTCTGTGCCACTCCATAGCAGATTTACTGCAATAAAACAAACTTGTTATGAAGTTTGTTAAGAACTGGTAAAATAATAATCACTGTGGGGCATCGATGAGAATGCACAAAAACTCCTTTTAGTTGCTTTTATTTTGATGGCTCAACATGTGGATCAAGGTGTGTGGTTAACTTGATGCACGCACACAGTCCACGTATCAAAAAACCCAGTCAAGGCCATCATTGCCCTTAGGCCTCGACCACCATTCAAATGGCTTCCACCATGTCCATGTGCTCAAAGAGGAAGTGGGGTGACAGATATATAACAGTCAGTATCGCCCTCTACTGGCTCAGTTCCTTCAGAACAAAACTATATATTCTTATTATAATTCTCACAAAAACTATGTCACGTTAGACAATGTGCTCCTCACCTATTCTCTCTTCTTCATCACATTAGTACAGAAGTTTAATGTTTCTCCCTCCGTAATAGCGTATTCATTCACTTACTATATTCCTTCAGAGTGAACACGGGTGAATCTGACTGCAGTAGAAGTGAAAGATATGAATAAAAGTGAAGTTAATTCGGCCAGCGCTCATACCTGTATTTATTTCCTGTTTTCGGTCGAAGCCCACAGTAGTCGATTGTCGAGTTCTCCACTGTTGCTTAGTTACCTATGATCACTCGTGTGAACTCGACAATCGACTACTATGGACTGGAACAGGAAACAGGATGTAAATACAGGTATGTGCGCTGGCTTAAATAACATCATTTATATTAATATCTTTCACATCTACTGCAGTCAGATCCACTCGTGTTCACTCAGAAGGAATCACTCACATGACCTGTGCACTTGTAATGACACATCAAGGATGTTAAGAGGCTAAAAGCGGGTTTAAAACTTGCCCCATTGAAGTCAACAGGGTGCAAATTTTAAAAATAGAATAACTCGGTGAAGGCAACACCGATTTCTGTCGTTGTTCTCTGTACTGACAGCACTCCAAATGTACAAAAAAATGAGCTCAATGTTAAAATTGACTGGAGTTCTCCTTTAAATTCTATGACACAAGCTGAATTTAACCGCTGGACTACAAGACCAAACCATTTTTCCTTTTGATAGGGGGGATCACTAACATGCAAGGGCATAAGCTATTAGGAAAATAAAGAAAATGTATAATTTTTATGGATGGAAAATTGAGTCTTGTGAATTTTTATTCCTACTGATAGCCTTTTATTACAACTATGTGATTTTGTCATTTTAATATTGTGGATTATCAATATATATCATCAATATATCTTTGTGGGTCCCCCCTTGCCGAGGGCCCCTGTTACTCAGTTCCACTATTACCCCTGTCCGACGCCCCTGACCTGAGTCGGCTGATGTGAATAAAGATCTTCTTCATCACTGGAAAACGTCGCGCGTTTCAGGCTCGTTTTCAATTTATAATATTATAATATTCCAATTTATCCAGCGTTTTTGTACTTTGATTCAAATGATTCAGTCGGCGCATGAACTGTCCAAATGAGTCAGACTGAATCACGAACCGATGTAAACCGTTTTGACCGATTCATTGAATAGAACCGACTCAAACAAGTGAGTCATTCACCAGTCGGGCTTTGCAGTTCACAGACTTTACAGTAAACAGTGAATTGCGCCACTGCCTGGCTTCGCTTGCCAAATGCTCTTAAAAAAATAAAATCTAAATTATATATATATAGGGTGATATCAGGTAAAATGGGCCATCAGGTAAAATGGGCCATTTAAGGTTTGGGGGTCCCAGCCCCTCTGGAATTTAGAGCCAATGACTGCAAATGATTTCAAACTGTTGTCATGACTGTATTTGACAAGTAACAGGTGATTTAATTGGTTTATGGTTGTTGTGGTGGGCGGGGCAGTTATTCAAATCAAGACTGCACCAGAAAGCTGCATGGTAAGTAGCCTGGCATACCAAATCTAACTAAAATATTATAAGGACGATAAATCTATAAAAAAACAAACATGCACATAAAACAACTATGCATAATATCTGTCTTGATGGCATCAATCAGAAATAATACTGTTAGTTTGGTATGTGAACATATTTAATTAAAATTAAAATTGATGATACATTACTATTTCCCGTTGCAGTTTGACTGGCCCATTTTACCTGAAACTGCTCATGCAAAAAAAGTTGGCACAGCTGATGTTTCAAGAACTGTAGGGCCTAAATAATTATATTTTATTACATCATTTCAACACAAACTGATCAAAAACAGTCATTATTAATCATAAAAACACATGGAAAAGGCATATATGGTATTGTATTATTGTCCCAAACCATTTACCAAAAAGTGGCCCAATTTAGCTGATACCACCCTATATATATATATAGGCTACATTTTAGTTGGAAAACTTAAATTAAACGAAAATGATAAAGGTTGCTTTGGAAATAAACAACTATTTATTTGGAAATAAATAGCAATAACTAATAAAATGACAAAAGCTAATGGCTCGAAATTAAACTAAAATGACCATAACAACTAAAAATATAAAAGCTAATTCTAATTATGAATAAAACTGTGATAACTAAAATAGCACTGCTATAAATCGCATTAAATCATAAAATGTTAACATACTCTGTAGGGTGAAAGCTATTAAGTTATATTTATTTAAGCTGAGTTCATATGTAATAAAGTCTTGGCATGTATGCCTAATTCTAACAATATACAATTTTGAAAGTGGTTAACGTACATTTTCATTGGGTTGTTAAAAAAAAAAATCACTATTTATCATATTTTAAGAAAAAGTTTTGTGTGATCTGAGGGGTGCATAAGTCCTTCAAATTTAATTAATTTCGCTAAATTTCTGACAATTTCATGTGTCACTTTACACTGATAATTTGCTAATTAAGAATTTTACCCTAAATTAAATAGACATAAGCAGTTCACACACCAGTGAATAAAATGAATTAAAAATCTAATTTCTGCTGGCTATGGCATATAAACATATTGGCCTGCAACTCTTCTAGTATTGTGTGATTTTAAGTATAAGTAATAAACACACAAATCCAGTGCCTAGTTTATACTGGAGCTTTACAGATTTGCTTTAAATGACAAAAGTCAGTGCAACCAAAAATTAAACCGAATAACAGTGGAGGCAGAATCTGAACTCTATAGAAACTCTCAGATTCTACAAAAAGCTATGTTGAACGTAGGCTATATATCTGTAGAATGAATGAACACGTTAAAAGTATGTGGGGAGAGTATGGTGGTTCGGGGCCTCGTCGCGTGTGCACGTCTTCACCGGCAGATGGCGACAGCGCGCGGAGCGGCAGCGCCTCCGAACGTTTTGAAGTGATTCAGCTGTTTTAAAGTTGCGAAAAATCCCCTCTTCTCCCATCAACTACTTGTATCCTTACATTACATAATATTGAACTGCTATACAAC
Organism: Squalius cephalus; assembly: GCA_022829025.1. Taxonomy (NCBI): domain Eukaryota; kingdom Metazoa; phylum Chordata; class Actinopteri; order Cypriniformes; family Leuciscidae; genus Squalius; species Squalius cephalus. Next base: position 1,546,376 of record CM040811.1, on the reverse strand, counting down.
AATATATATATTTTCCAAGGGCAAAAAACAACATGCCGCCATCTTGGCTCGAGTTTTTCCAGAGGGACGGGCTTCCTGTGCGTGACGTCACGCGCTCCCTCAGGAGCAACAGGCGTCAGGACGAGAGCGGAGCGCGAGAGAAACATCGCAAGGAACAAATAAACACTTTGGACTGTAATCAGAGACACTGAACATTCTCTTCCGCGTGTACATTTGATCGCTTCTGTGGTAAATAAAACAATAATTGACATTCGTGATCGGTCGTCCGATGTTCGCCGACAGAAACTCTCGCCGATGGAAAGTTTGGGAAGGCCTCTGACGTCACACGCTTCGGCACTTGCTTTATCTGATGTGAAACTGGTGTTTTCCTCGAACATCTAATATTTATTACCTCGATTTGTAACTTTACTAAAACAGCGAACAATCACACATTCCGATCCGGGTTGGGAAACTCCTCAGACGCGAAGATGATGCCGGTGAGTGAACGGGTTTGTTTTCATTCACTTGTTTGGATAAGATCATAAAAGCTAGGTTTTCTTCTTTAATATCGAGATATATTATGATTATGTGTAATGTTGTCACTCATTGCGCATGTGACTGTATTAGATGAATGTTCACCGATCTCAGAAACTAACATGTTTAATATAAGCTGTTTTTGTTAAAATAAGTGTATATTTGATCTTTTAAAGACAATATTTCTGGCACAAAAAAATCATGCTTTTGTAAATCATAATATGACATAAAAGCCAGTCACAATTTCTACTTTTTAATCTCGTCTAACTAATATGATTTAGTAGGCCTATGTCAAAATTATGACGTTATATATATATATATATATATATATATATATATTTAGGCTACATATTAGTTGGAAAATTTCAATTAAACGAAAATTAGAAAGGTTGCTTTGGAAATAAACTGAAATTTTGATTTAGCATTAAATCTAAAAATTTGCCAATGAAAAAAAGGACCAGGTAATTTTACCTTCAGCTTATGATCCATTGGTTTTTACAAGATTAATAATGTACCAAGTCAAAACTTGATCTTCCAATTTCTAACATTTCGGGCTTATATATTAATATGACTAATAATTATTATGATTATTTTAATAATGAAAATGTTATTGTAACAGTAATATTTCTAATTTTGTTTAATATTTTTATTTAGCTATAATAATAGTAATAAATAATAATATTTAACAACATAAGAAATATCACTGTTACATAACATTTTCATTATTAATAGAGTATTTAAAGGAGAAGTTCACTTTTAAAATGAAAATTCTGTCATCATATACTCACCCTCATGTTGTTTCAAACCTGTATGAATTTCTTTCTTCTGCTGAACAGAAAAGAAGATATTTAGAAGATTATCAGTAACCAGACAGTTTTTGGGTCCCAATGACTTCCATAGTAGGAAAAAAATATACTATGGAAGTCATTGGGACCCAGAAACTGTCTGGTTACTGACATTCTTCTAAATATCTTCCTTTGTGTTCAGCAGAAGAAAGAAATTCATACAGGTTTGAAACAACATGAGGGTGAGTATATGATGACAGAATTTTCATTTTAAAAGTGAACTTCTCCTTTAAGAACATATAAATATAATAAATATATTAAGAGTCAATGTCGTTAATATGAAATATGAGGCTCTTATGCATCCACTGTGGGAACAGTAAACTCCCGTACTCTGCAGGAAACACGTTATTAAACGTTCTTTTGATGGACAGGTTTGTAAACGCATCTGATGAGTTTGGGAAGATGTTTTACGTGTTGCTTGTTCAAATGCACGTTATAAGCGCCTCAAACTCAGTGCTTTCAGAGACGGAGCCGCTCTTCACACACACTGCACAGGTTTATTAGGTTTAGGGCAATTCCGCGCAAAACTGTCACATCCATAACGCCAACTAAATACCATGGCATTGTGTTGGCGTTATGGATGTGACAGTTTTGCGTGGAACTGCCCTTTAGGCTATTAGGTTTATTAGCTTTATTAGGTTTATTAGCTTTATTAGGTTTATTAGGCTGCTGTCACTTTAAGGCGAGACACTACAGGTGAATAGGGTAAATCTTTAACTAGCAGATATCACCATGAAACTTTCCCAGTTGATTACCTACATTAAGATGAGAAAAAAATGTATTACAAGTTTTCTGTAATTTAATGTTTAAATATGCAAATGAGTCAATGTCTAATTAAATATGCGCTAATTTGCATAGATTTAAAAAAAAATCGGAGTATTGGATAAAGCCAGGTTAAAAATTATTTTTTCATTGTGTTCACATATTAGATGGGAAAAAAATTACAGAGGGATTTATGGATATCTACTTTTGTTATCCTGTAAATCAGAAAATACTGTCAATAGCCTTAAAAAAATGATTTTCGCCATGTTTTTTGGAATAAAATGTTATATAAATCAGGCTAGGAATAATATATTTACAAATCCCTCTGTAAATGTCTTCATAATATAACTATGTACAAGACTGGAGAGTTTGGTGTGTATCTGTGCTACTGAAGTGGAGAATGAGAGAAAATTCATTTTGAGAAAACGGGCCTTAAAGATTTATCATCAGCCAATGAGATTGCACATTCAGCCCTTTTCCTTTCACGATTGGCTGCTGATAAAAGGAAATGACCATATTTGGATCTCACAGCATTGTACAGGAGAGAGAGCTTTCCAGCGGTGTGTGTGATGACAGGAGCAGACAGAGATCGCGGAGTGTTGATGAAGAATGCCAACTTCTGTTGAGTTTATGAGAGATCTACAGAAGCAATCAGACACAGTGTGTAAAATAAAGACCTAAGTGTGTATTTCAGACTTTTTTTCACCACAAGTCTGAAAGAAGACATGCTATTGAAGACAAATATCCAAAAGTCTCAAAATTGACCAGTAAAAAAGATGTTTTTGCCTGCCGTGTCTCTTTAAGACTGAATGCACTGATCTACTGTACTGATACACACGTGTGTTTCCTTCATCAACTGTTGACGTTCACTGAAGACATAAGCACATTCACTAGGACACTTGTAGGATAAATAACTGTATTGTGTGTTTCATGATGTGCGCTTCATTAGCCGAGTCTCCGTTACCCTTCAAATCACGCAAATTGAAATTACGGCCAATGGAAACACGTCAATCTTGCAGAAACTCCCATACATCGCTGGACAGTTTTCACGCTCGCCTGAGGGGGTTAAGGACAACCGGAAGAGGAATATTTTGCAGAACTGAAATGGAAACTGTTGTTCCGCATTTACAGGTCACCTGACGTACATAAAAGTCACATGATCATTCTTTAAAGATGGCGCGGTGTGTTTGGACAGAAGAAGAGGCAGAGTTCTTTATTAAACTCATAAAAGACAAAAGAATTACGGGAATACTGGATTCTGAACCACAAAGAAAAGCCGCAATTCATCAGAACTGAGGAGAATCTCCCAGAATTCCTCATATGAGCCGCTCTCAGTATAAGAGTCTTTCCTTGACATTAATGTTGAATAACACGCATACGTCTCCATCCATTAATAATAATGTCTAGTGCGGCGGCTGATACACATAACCCTGATAACATCCGTCGCCAGGATGTCTGGAATGGCTTTAGTGAGTCGCATAACACCGGCTAATGGAAACACCGTCGTTTCACAGTAGATGTTCATCGACATTTAGAAAATATTGTGAAAGTTTCTCGCAAATCTGTATATTATAGATATCTCTATCATATATACTGTACTTCTTGTTGTTGAATTCTGCACGGATTTGTGTTGAAAGAGATGATGCCTGAAACAGAGTGTGTGTGTGTGTGTGCGTGCAGCTGTAACTGTGCCTGTCCTGTGTGTGTGTGTGTGTGTGTGTGTGTGTGTGTGCAGCTCTAACTGTGCCTGTCCTGTGTGTGTGTGTGTGTGTGTGTGTGTGTGTGTGTGCAGCTGTAACTGTGCCTGTCCTGTGTGTGTGTGTGTGTGTGTGTGTGTGTGTGTGCAGCTCTAACTGTGCCTGTCCTGTGTGTGTGTGTGTGTGTGTGTGTGTGTGTGTGTGTGTGCAGCTGTAACTGTGCCTGTCCTGTGTGTGTGTGTGTGTGTGTGTGTGTGTGTGTGTGCAGCTCTAACTGTGCCTGTCCTGTGTGTGTGTGTGTGTGTGTGTGTGTGTGTGCAGCTGTAACTGTGCCTGTCCTGTGTGTGTGTGTGTGTGTGTGTGTGTGTGTGTGCAGCTCTAACTGTGCCTGTCCTGTGTGTGTGTGTGTGTGTGTGTGTGTGTGTGTGTGTGCAGCTCTAACTGTGCCTGTCCTGTGTGTGTGTGTGTGTGTGTGTGTGTGTGTGTGTATGCAGCTCTAACTGTGCCTGTCCTGTGTGTGTGTGTGTGTGTGTGTGTGTGTGTGTGCAGCTCTAACTGTGCCTGTCCTGTGTGTGTGTGTGTGTGTGTGTGTGTGTGCAGCTCTAACTGTGCCTGTCCTGTGTGTGTGTGTGTGTGTGTGTGTGTGTGTGTGTGTGTGTGTGTGTGTGCAGCTCTAACTGTGCCTGTCCTGTGTGTGTGTGTGTGTGTGTGTGTGTGTGTGTGTGTGTATGCAGCTCTAACTGTGCCTGTCCTGTGTGTGTGTGTGTGTGTGTGTGTGTGTGTGTGCAGCTCTAACTGTGCCTGTCCTGTGTGTGTGTGTGTGTGTGTGTGTGTGTGCAGCTCTAACTGTGCCTGTCCTGTGTGTGTGTGTGTGTGTGTGTGTGTGTGTGTGTGTGTGTGTGTGTGTGTGTGTGTGTGTGCAGCTCTAACTGTGCCTGTCCTGTGTGTGTTTCAGATGTTCCTGACCGTGTACCTCAGCAATAACGACCAGCACTTCAGCGAGGTGCCGATCACGCCGGAGACGGTGTGTGTGGACGTGCTGGAGCTGTGCCGAGACCCCGGGGACAGCAGCTGTCATCTGGCGGAGGTGTGGCGAGGCTCCGGTGAGAACCGCTTCACACACACACAGGGCTTCACATTAACACACGCCTGGCGCGGGGAAAGATCAGCAGCCAGTTCGGCGGGTTACTCATGATGATCACTCACTCTGCTGGGGAAGTTCGAGTGAGATAAGTCTGCGCAGATTTAGCACAAATACTCGTGAGTCCTCATGATATATTAAATACAGCGTATTGCACAGAATCTGCTCATATCTGGCTTACTTGAACACACACACACACGTCACTATACTATACACTATACACTATACACTATAACATATATATATTATATATGCTCTTTTTTTGTGGCTAGTAGAAGTTCTGAATGGCCGGAAACGTATACATTTAGTACCGGTGAGTGAAAAAGTAAATTTCAAACCCTGATCACACGCACAGAAAACATCATCTTCGCTCTGTAAACTGCTAGTACGTCACAATTACATCACAGAGAAATGGCCAGTAACACTGATGCACAAACTCTAATCATTTTTAAACCCAATCTAAAAACTCACTTTTTTAGGTTAGCTTTTTCCTAATGGTTTTTATTATTTTGTATTCCAGTGTGTTCTTTTGTTTTTTTATATGCTTTATATTTCTATCTGTGTATTTAAAAAAACAAAAAACATTACTATTTATTTTTCTCTTTGTATTTGTGTTGTGTAAAGTGCCTTGAGAAGCTGCTTTAAAGGCGCTATATAAAATAAAGTTTATTATCATTATTATTATTATTGAGTGCATTTACATGTGGCTAATAATTCCTAACTCTTTTCTCTGCGTTGTTTACGGCTCCATCATTTTGATCATATTCACAAAACTTTGATGGCTCCTGGAATATTGTGTGACTGTGAACATGTAAACAGTCTCTCTCTCTCTCTCTCTCTCTCTCTATATATATATATATCACAAGAAAGAGCAGAGCCTCTGCTTTAAAAAAAACAAAAAAAACAGGCTAGTTTCATTCATTCATTCTTTTCTTTTCTTTTTTAACGCTTAAATGTGGGGAGGTCTCATAAAAAAGCATAATTTTGAACAAAGCTGAGAAAATCATGTTTTTGTCAAAGACTCCGTCCGGATGGGATTCAGAGCGGTGATTAAAACACAGAGGGATCGAGTCCATCAACACTCTCAGAGCTTCACAGTCCTAAAGCTCGTCCGGGGTCCACACTTCATACAGAAACATTCGGCATTATGATTTATATGCTGTTTAATGTGCGATCACAGATCTGGAGGGGATAACAGCTGATTGACACCGCTAGGTTTTTGCTAAAACAAAATTAGAAATGTATATAAATTAGGGCTGTTACTTTAACACGTTAATTTGATTTATTAATTATGGAAAAAAGTGTTACAATTATTTGAGTGAATGAATTACTTACTCATGTAGACATTTACTGCCACTTACTGGCTGTTTTATTTTCTTACTTATAGAGTGTCATTTCATTAAAACATTTTTTTTTTCCATATTAATAAAAAACATTAAAGGGTTAGTTCACGCAAGAATAAAAACTTCTGTCATTATATACTCAAATGATCAGAAATGATTACCACATTTTCATTTTTGGGTGAACTGTCCCTTTAATACCAGGTTAAAACTGATTAATCTCATGGCATTATTTCATTGTAATTGCTGTGTAAATGCGTGCATGTCCCCTCTGAGCTGCAGGAAACGCTCTGAACGTGTGTCAACCAATCAGATTCAAGCATTCAACAGCACCATAGTATAAGTAAGGGATAATCTACATCCAGCCAGTTTATCTCAGAATAAATAGTCTTCCATCAGCCTGAGGGTTTATTCTGAGATAACACACACACACACACACACACCTGAAGGAGTTTATTCTGAGATAACACACACACACACACACCTGAAGGGGTTTATTCTGAGATAACACACACACACACACACACACACACATTTACATTTACATTTATTCATTTAGCAGACGCTTTTATCCAAAGCGACTTACAAATGAGAACAATAGAAGCAGTTAAACTAGCAGTAGGACAACAAAATGCAAGTGCTATGACCCTTCTCAGTTTAAATCAACGCATTTTTTTTTTTTTTTTTTTTTTTTAATAGAACAGAATAGAGTAGTAGAGAGAAATTGTTAGTATTACTGGATCAAGTGCTGTCGAAAAAGAAGTGTCTTCAGCCGTTTCTTAAAAGTGGCTATGGACTCAGCCGCTCTGGTTGAGTTCGGCAGATCATTCCACCAGCAGGGAACAGTCATGGTAAAGGTCCGAGAAAGAGATTTTGTGCCTCTTTGAGATGGCACCACAAGACGCCGTTCACTTGCAGAGCGCAAGTTCCTGGAAGGCACATAAGTCTGAAGTAAAGAGTTTAAGTAAAGGGGAGCAGAACCAGTGGTTGTTCTGTAGGCAAACGTCAGTGACTTGAATTTGATGCGAGCGGCAACTGGCAACCAGTGCAATTTTGTGAGGAGAGGAGTGACATGTGCCCTTTTCGGCTCGTTAAAGACCACTCTAGCTGCGGCGTTCTGGATCAGTTGCAGAGGTTTGACTGTGCAAGCTGGAAGACCAGCCAGGAGAGCGTTGAAATAGTCAAGTCTGGATAAAACAAGCGCTTGGACAAGGAGTTGAGTAGCATGTTCTGATAGGAAGGGTCTGATCCTCCTAATGTTGTACAAGGCAAATCTACATGACCGGGCAGTTCTTGCAATGTGGTCTGTGAAGTTCAATTGATCATCAATTACCACACCAAGGTTCCTGGCTGATCTAGATGGAGTTATGGATGACGAGTCTAGCTGAATGGTGAAGTTGTGGTGAAGTGTTGGGTTGGCCGGGACCACGAGTAGCTCTGTCTTCGCAAGGTTTAGTTGAAGGTGGTGGTCCTTCATCCAGCCAGAAATGTCTGTCAGGCAGGCTGAGATACGATCAGCTACCGTCGGATCATCAGGCTGGAATGAGAGGTAGAGTTGTGTGTCATCAGCGTAGCAGTGATAGGAAAAACCATGTTTCTGAATCACAGATCCTAGTGATGTCATGTAGATGGAGAAGAGAAGTGGTCCCAGCACTGAGCACTGAGGCACTCCAGTAGCTAGATGTTGTGTCTTAGACACCTCACCCCTCCACGAAACCCTAAAGGACCTACCTGAGAGGTATGACTTGAACCATTGGAGTGCGGTTCCCGAGATGCCCTTCGTCTTTAGGATTGACAGGAGGATCTGGTGGTTAACTGTGTCAAAGGCAGCAGATCCAGCAGGATGAGAACTGAGGATTTGGAAGCTGCTCTTGCCAGTCTCAGAGCTTCAATTACTGAGAGCAGGGCCGTCTCAGTTGAGTGTCCGCTTTTGAAACCAGATTGATTGTTGTCCAAGAGGTTGTTCTGTGTAAGGAAGGAAGAGATCTGGTTGAAAACAACTCGCTCAAGTGTTTTCGCGACGAATGGAAGGAGAGATACTGGTCTGTAATTCTCCAGATGTGCTGGATTTAGAGTGGGTTTCTTAAGCAGTGGGGTTACACGAGCCTGCTTAAATGCTGTGGGAAAGGTACCAGTGTGAAGAGAGGTGTTTATGATGTGTGTGAGTGTGGGTACAACTGAGGATGAAATGGCTTGAAGTAGGCTAGTGGGAATAGGATCAAGCGGACAGGTGGTAGGGCGATTGGAAAGCAGGAGATTGGAGACTTCTGTCTCTGAGAGTAGAGAGAAGGAGGGTAGAGAGTGCGTGTTAGCTGGAAAAGTGTGTGTGTCAATTTGTGGATTGCTAAATTGGCCGCTGATGGAGGTTGTTTTATTTATAAAGAATGTAGCAAAATCGTCAGCATTTAGTGTTGATGAAGGAGGAGGAGGAGGAGGGTTGAGAAGAGAGGAGAAGGTTTTGAAAAGCATGCGAGAGTCTGAAGAATTGTTAATTTTGTTGTGATAGTAAGTCATTTTAGCAGTAGAGATATTATCAGAGAAGGAAGAGAGGAGGGACTGATAAAGACCAAGATCAGTAGGATCTTTTGATTTGCGCCACTTCCTCTCTGCACCCCTAAGTTTCGAACGATGTTCCCGGAGAACATCAGATAACCAGGGGGCAGAGGGTGTGGCGCGGGCTGGCCTGGAGGAAAGGGGGCAGAAGGTGTCCAAGCAGGATGTTAAAGTGGAGAAAAGATTATCAGTTGCACTGTTAGTATCTAGTGTTGAAAGCTGATCAGGTGGAGGAAGTGTGGATGAGACCAGAGAGGATAGACGAGAGGGTGAGAGTGAGCGTAGGTTTCGCCGAAAAGTGACCTGTGGAGGAGTGTGTGTTGTGTTCCGTGGCAGGTTGATGTTGAGAGTGAGGAGGAAGTGATCTGAGGTGTGCAGTGGAGTGACCAGTGTATGGTCAGTGGAGCAGTAGCGTGTGTAGATAAGGTCCAATATATTACCTGATCTGTGAGTAGTCGCAGTAGATACTCGCTTGAGGTCAAATGAGGCAAGCAGAGTGTGGAAATCAGCAGCCTGAGGTTTTTCTAGGTGGATGTTGAAGTCTCCAAGAACAACGAGAGGAGTACCATCCTCAGGGAAGGACGAGAGTAGCACATCAAGCTCTTCCAAGAAACTGCCGAGCTGCCCTGGGGGACGATATACAACTACAAAATGGATATTAATAGGGCTAGTGATAGTAATTGAATGTGATTCAAAAGAGCTGTTGTCACACAGAGTTAGTAAATGATCAAATTTCCAATCGTTTGAGATGAGCAGACCAGTACCACCACCCCTTCCAGTCAGGCGAGGGGTGTGTGAGAAAGTGAATTTAGTGGAGAGGGCAGCTGGTGTGGCAGTGTCCTCTGGTCTGATCCAGGTCTCAGTCAGGGCCAGTAGACTGAGACCCAAATGACTAGAAATAGATGTAATGAAATCAGCTTTGTTTACAGCGGACTGGCAATTCCAGAGACCAATAGGAAAAGAGAATATAGTACTAGAAGACACCGGAAAAGTACGCAGGTTGTTAGGATTGGACTGCCTCTGACGTGTGACATTTGATTTACGTGTGTTAGTAATAGTAGGGATTTGAAAACACATAGTGTAAGGTCACAAACAAATAGATCAGATGAAAAAGTTGTGTAGACGATAAAGTAAAGGAATAAATAGGAAAAAATTAATACTCAAGTGCCTTGTTGGTGTCCTTGCTCGGTGGAGTCGCACAGGTAGAGTCGTTGGTCTTTACACTCTTCGGTCTTCACACGAGGGCTGCCGCGAGCGCTGCCGCGGTGCACTAACCAATTTTATACACACCTAATACCTCTTTATTGAATACAGCAGGTCCCGCCCTCCTGTTTAGTCAAGCGAAACTAACCAGTCACGACGCACAAACAAAGTCACACGTGCGTTTTTACCATAGTAAAAACACGGTAAAACACACTTCCTAGCAACACAGCCGCGCTAAAATCTACTGGGAAAAGTAAACACTCACAGACTGCTGATCTCTCCTGTTGTTCGACTGCTTCTTCAGTCGCACACCTCTGAAGGGGTTTATTCTGAGATAACACACACACACACCTGAAGGGGTTTATTCTGAGATAACACACACACACACACACACACACACACACACACACACCTCTGAAGGGGTTTATTCTGAGATAACACACACACACACACACACCTGAAGGGGTTTATTCTGAGATAACAACCCACTGGATGTACATCCCGCTTATTACACGGCTACTTGCCACGCAAGTAAGATAATATTATTAGCCCTGTAGTATAAGATAAAATATTTCTTTCTAAAGCTGCATTTCGTAATGCTTATTTGATGCTTTTCCCCTCAAACACAATAATATCTTGATCTTTTGGGGTTATTTCTCAGCCAAATTTGATCTGCGATTCATTTGCGCTGAATTTGATTGTCACATTATATAATTAGTTAGATTAAATTGTTAATTACTAATATAAGTGTGTGTGTGTGTGTGTGTGCAGAGCGTGCCGTAGGTGAGAGTGAGAAGATGATGGATCTGCTGATCCAGTGGGGACAGGCCCGGCCGGAGGTTCGGTTCTTCCTACGTCATGGCAGAGCATCAGGTACGCATCAGGAGTGTTTTCCTTTAAAAACCTTCATTTCTTTTCCACTGAAGAGAAAAAGACATGAATATCCTGGATGACGAGGGGGAGAGTAAATCATCAGGAAATTTTAATTCTGAAGTGAACTACTCCTTGAAACCAGGCTCAGACTTTGGGAGTTTTACGCCGATTTATCCCAGATTTCCCCCTCCCGAAAGAGTCTTGTGAGGAGTTTACAGATCAAGCCTCCCGATCTGATATAGCCTCTGATGCTAAAAGAACAGATGTTTTGTGCAGTATTGCTGTTTTTGAGTGTGTGCTTGTGTTTCAGATTCCAGGAGTGTGAGTCAGAAGAGGAACGGCGTGAAGAAACCCTCAGACAGACGCACGGAGAACGGGGTGAGTTTCACTCGCTTTCAAACGAGAACCCGGCGCTCTGTGACAAGCTCTTGCAGATGAAACTATGAGAGGAATGCAGTCGAGCAGGAAGCGGAGGAGTGTTTACTGATGTGTGTGTGTGTGTGCAGGTGAGCGGCCCGCGGATGGACTTGACTCTAGCGGAGCTGCAGGAGATGGCGGCTAAACAGCAGCGTCAGATCGACACACAGCAGCAGCTCCTGGCCTCAAAGGTACACGAGAACCTCTCAGGGTGGAGGAGACATGCGCTCGGTTTAGGACATATAAACAAAATCATATTTCATGAGTCATTTTTTAAATATTTTTATATATATATATATATTAGGGGTGTAACGGTTCACAAAATTCACGGTTCGGTTCAATATGATACACTTGTGTCACGGTTCGGTACGTTTTCGATACAGCAAAAAAAAAAAAAAGCCAGAGAAATTTCCTTGATTTTTTTTTTATTTTTATTAAAACTAACATAATAAAGTATGATATATTTTTTTTAACTTTGAGCAATGATGGAGCTATAATTGAGTCTTCTTATGAGCATATAAAACAAAACAGCTCCTTAGAAAAAATGAAATGTAGCCTAATATTATAGTAGTTATAAACAAAGGTTTATTTTAGTTCAGATTAACATTTGAGGGCAGCAGTTGTATTCATAATGTCAAAATAAAAACGACGTAATGTTTCTTGAAGGCATTATAGCCTACTATTCCTGCCAAACTTCCATGGTTGCAGTGTTACTACAGTAAATCCATGGTGAATGTTGCAGATCTGTGGACACCGGATAGTTCATTCATGGCACAATGTTTCTTCCTGGTTTCCACGCACTGTTTGATCCGTTAATAACGGAGAAATGTGAATGTTTCTCTCTAGATCTAGCAGCGATGTTATTACTTCTGTGGCGAATTCAAATGCTTTCTTTACTGGATCTCTTAGCGCTGTGTAACAGTGTCGCATGATCACGATCGGCTCGCGCTGCTTTGGCCCAAACTGATAAACGGTCCGTCAACCACACAATAACGAGTGGCTCAGTTTCGTTCCGCTTGCATTACGTTTGCCATTTGATGTTGGGCAATGTTGTGGTCGCGCCGGCGTCTCTTACTTAATGAGCCCACCTACATTTGAAATAACGAAATTTTGGTCGGCAGGAAAAATGGTCCAACGAACCGTTCGGTTTGAAAATGCGTACCGAACACTGAACCGAAAGCCTCGTACCGAACGGTTCAATATGAATACGTGTATCGTTACACCCCTAATATATATATATATATGAAGAGTTCAGATGCAGTGCCATCTGAAATTTTCTTCTAGAATGATAATTTTTTATCAAGCTTGTATGTTTAAGTTCAGTAATTTCACTTAAATGACAATTAATAGGTAATTTTCATTGTCATTTAAGTGAAATTACTGAACTTAAATACACAAGCTTGATAAAAAATAATCATTGGCACTTAGAGGCTGCATCTGAACTATATATATATATATACACTGCCATTCAAAAGTTTGGGATTGTTTTTAAAACAAGTCTCTTCTGCTCACCAACGCTGCATTTATGTCATTAAAAATATCAGTAACAGTATCAGTAATAGACAATAAACAGTAACAGTAATATGTTTTTTTTTTTACATTCTATTCATTAAAGTATCATGACATTTTTATACACAACTGTTTTCAACACTGATAATAATCATAAATGTTTCTTGATCATCAAATCATCATATTAGAGTGATTTCTGAAGGATCATGTGACACTGAAGACTGGAGTAATGATGCTGGACATTCAGCTTTGATCACAGGAATAAATTACACTTTACTAGATATTCACATAGAAAACAGATGATTTATACTGGAATAATATTTCACAATATTATTGTTTTTTTGCATTTTAGTTTACTAAATATAGCCTTGGTGAGCAGAAGAGACTTGTTTTAAAAACATAAAAAATCTTACCGATCCCAAACCTGCTAAAATGCACAAAAAGGTGATTGTTTTCATTGTTTTTGACCCATGTGACCTTGTAAACAGTCAGGTTACCCACTCTTCTTTAAAGTGCTTGTGGATTCAAGGACTGCAAAGTCTGTAAAAACAAACACCTTGAAAGTGCTTGAATTAAACATGAACAAAATGTTGTTAGTACGGTGCTATTTACAAAAACTGGCCTTTATGCTCCGCCAAAGCCGGAACGAAACAGCGCTACAGACTGGAGGGAGAGTGGGGGAAAGACAAAAAAAGGTTAATCAAAGTAATTATTCCAATGATTTTCATGTTCATTCAGAACTTCTGCTGTTTTTCCGAACCATACTTTTACTCATCTTACACTTAGTGTTGTAAATCACAACTGGTGGATTAATAAGAAAAAAATTCTTATTAATCAAAGAATTTAGCTTTCACAAAATTTAGAATTAAAAGTTATCTTCAATATTATGCTATATATAATCATATTTTAAATTAATATGTATAACGGTTTATAATAAAATTACTTTTTTGTTGTTGAGTGACTGTATATAAAAATGAACTAAATTAATAACTTTTTCACAACAAAAATGAACCATCACTGAACTTACTTAAGCTGGACTATGACACTATTTTCTTCAGGAAACACAAACTCTGTTGCGTTATGTTCGTGTTATTACTGTAAAGCTGCTGTGGAACGATCTGTGTTGTAAAAAGCGCTATATAAACAGAGGTGACTTGACTATAAATTTGACTTAGTTTTTATAGCCTGAAATGTGAGATTGATCATTTTATAAAACTTTTTTGTTTTTGTCAAAGCCTGTATTATTTGAGCTGTTGTTTAAATCATAATTTTTACACTCATTTTCTGATTTAGATATATATATTTCTGGCTTGTGTCGGTCTTGAAAGTCCTGAAGTTTCCGACAGAAGCCCCCGGGATCAGCTGGTCATTGATGTCCTGTGTGTGTGTGTTTCAGGAGCAGCGAGTGGTCCTCCTGAGGCAGCAGGAGCTCCGGCACCAGCAGGCGAGGGCTGAGCAGCAGAAGCTCCAGCATCTGAGGAGCGCGGTGGAGAAGCAGGAGGAGCAGCTGAGGGCCGTGCGGGCGCTGAAGGGCCAGGTCGAGCAGAAGCGCATCAGCAACGGGAAACTGGGTGAGCTCCTCTGTCCCGCTTCTGCAGCGGAGACGTCTGGGGTTACTTGCGAACAGAAGCTCATCAGTGTGTGTGTGTGTGTGTGTGTGTGTGTGTGCTCCAGTGGAGCAGGTGGAGCAGATGAACGGGCTCCTCCTCCAGAAGCAGAAGGAGCTGGTGGTGGCCGTGTCCAGGGTGGAGGATCTGAGTAAACAGCTGGAGAGCCTGAAGCACGGCTCCATGGACTCGCTCCACAGGGACCCGAACGCAGGCGCCGAGCTGGACCGGCTCTACAGGGAACTGCAGGTGCTGAGCTCAGTGTGTGTGTGTGTGTGTGTGTGTGTGTGTGTGTGTGTGTGTGTGTGTGTGTGTGCGTGCATGAACCTGTGTTCAGAGCATCTGACTGTATGTGATGGGTAGGTTGAGGGGTCGGGTTAGTGTGTGTGCATGTGTGTGTGATGGGTAGGGAGAGTGTGTGAGTGTGTGTGTGTGATGGGTAGGTTGAGGGGTCGGGTTAGTGTGTGTGTGTGTGTGTGTGTGTGTGTGTGTGTGTGTGATGGGTAGGTTGAGGGGTCGGGTTAGTGTGTGTGTGTGTGTGTGGGACAGTGTAAAGGGACAGAATATACAGTTTGTACAGTATAAGAGCATTACGTTTATGGAGAGTCTTCACAAAGATATCATACAAACGTGTGTGTGTGTGTGTGTGTGTGTGTGTTCACCAGATGAGGAAGAACATGAACCTGGAGCAGAACACCAGACTAACGCAGCAGAGAGAGAACTTGAACAAGAGGAACCATGAGGTGGCCAACATGGACAAACGAGTGAATGAACTGCGAGACCGCTTGTGGAAGAAGAAGGCGGCGCTGCAGCAGAAAGAGAACCTTCCTGTGAGTGAACACACGTGCAGTTGCACATCACAGTTTGTTTATTAGAGCTGTCAAAATGTCTGAAAAGCTCAATTTGAATTTCTTTCTTAAATATTAGTAAAATTCAAATTATATTATTTAAAATACAATGACATACTTAATGTTAGAGGATAAAAGTACTGTATTGTCTCCTATGTCCACAAGAGGGCGCAAACGAGCGCAATAATCTGATCTGAGCGAGTGCTGAGCGCTTTCTGTTGACAGTGTTTCAGCTGATACACACACACACACACACTGTGTGTCTTTGCATGATTTTTGCCTCAAACTGAGAGGGTTTTCGTCAGCAGGAAGAGTTTTCCCGCCATTTCTCACATCAACAACGCAGCCGCACCGTGCTGTACTGGATAAGCGAACAAACACAAACCGCATCAGTGACTTCATCATCATGTCTCACGCGACACACCAAAAATTCAAGTGCACGTTTTTTTTTTGTTTTTTTTTACGAGTATTTGAAATTCAAATTTTTATTTGACAGCCATAGTGTGTGGTGTGTGATGTGTGATGTTGCTGCTGTTGCAACGTTCCACTCTTAGTGCTTTCAGTTAAATAAGTGCATCATCCGGGGACTTAAAGTGCACTTTTTCTCTAGAGTTATCACAGTGAAGACACTACTCGCACTACTTATACGACAGAATGGCACAGAATGAGGTTTGGGCCTCAGCTAAGGCGTGTGATGATGTGTGATGATGTGCTCAGTGTTGTTCTCCACAGTGTCCTCCCGATGGCCAGCCGGCTCCGCTGACAGGAGTGTCCCGTGTGGCGGCCGTCGGCCCGTATATCCAGTCCTCCACGATGCCCCGGGGCTCCAGCAAACAGGACCTGCTCATCAAAAACTCTTACCCAGAAGGCAGTGCAACGGTCCCGCATCAGGAGAAGAGCGCTCATCCCGCAGCAGGTTTGCACACACACTCACATCTGACACCCTGCACCACAAAACCAGTCAAGGGTCATTTTTTTTAAATTTAGATTTACATCGTGAATAAAATAAGCTGAATAAATAAGCTTTCCATTGATGTATGGTCTGTTAGGATAGGACAATATTTGGTCGAGATACAACTATTGAAAATCTGGAATCTGAGGGTGCAAAAAAAAATCGAAAATGTTGGTGATTGTTCTGCATTCACTCATAAAAATAAATGTTTTATATATTTACGGAAGGAAATTCACAAAATATCTTCATGGAACATGATCTTTACTTAATATCCTCATGATTTTTGGCATAAAAGAAAAATCGATAATTTTGACCCATACAATGTATTGTTGGCTATTGCCACAAATATACCCGTGTGACATGTGACTGGTTTTGTGGTCCAGGGTCACATTTGAGGAGTTATTTTACACCGAGAAGTACTATATGCAAATAATGTGTCTTTTCATAAACAATCCGATTAAAATGCTAATAAAATACAAATTACTATTTGTATTCTTATAAAATGCATTCATGAAAAACGATTTATACTTAGATTTATAAAAGTTTTTTCTGCACACAAATACAGCAAAAACTGTAATATATAGAAATATTTGTACAATTTAAAATAGCGTATTTGTATTTGAGAATATTTAGAAGTGTAATTTATTCCTGTGAGCGAAGCTGAACTTGAGCATCATTACTCTTCAGTGTAAAAACATTAAAACAATCGTACAGATCTAAAACTATAGTTCTATGTGGTGTACATCTAAACAATTTATAAGATTTATATATAAACATTAATCTAATATAAATGGTTTAATTTAGGCATAAATATAAAATATGATCTAGGCCATAAGAAAATAAATGATATAAAATTAAAAGACGTTTATTATAAATGTATCTCGCAGCTTTTTAATGGGGCAACAAGATGTGATATGACAGAGCAACGCTTTTAATAATCTCTCAGTGTGCAAAATATCATAATATTAAAGGCTCAAACCGCGCCTGTGCTTCTGGAGTCAGAGCGCCTCGTGTTCAGAAGTCCAGGGCACAGAGAGAAGAGAGAGTGCACACACTCCTCGTGTGTTATATCTGTCTGTTCGACGAAAGCCACACATATGAGCTGCGTTTCATTTATCATCAGCTCACTCCAAGACCCAGGGCCGCAGTCGGAGAGAGAGCGGCGCCAGCACTGGTAAGAGCACCTCGCCTCTACTCTACATGTTTCTGCAACTTACAGGTTCACATGCGCGTGTGCGTCGGCTAGCTGAACAGATACCGCGGCGATCTGGCTCAATTATAAAGTGCACAGTAGGCTTGCTACGATAGTCGGTGTTACTGGTGTTACACAGTGCTCAGTCGCAACACCGGTTTCATCACTTGCCCACCGCGGCACCGCAAAAAAAAGAAAGAAAAAGTTTAAAGCGTTAAAAATATTTCACGCAATTACGCAGTATCCGTTTTTTACTGTCACCTAGCGTTGTATGATCACGCTCTTATTAATGTGAATGCTTTTAAACCATTCAAGCGCAACGAGACTAAGAGACCGCGCTGTAAGTCCTGCCTATCACACACACACACACACACACACGACCCACAGAAAAGACGCGCGTCAGAATCGAGTTCTCTTTCGAGCTTGAGCAAACCATAACACGAGTGTACAGCTTATGTACGCTCAACGGCTGTCCGGATCCGCTCACTCGTTTTCATTCACTCCTTCAAGTGAACAGTATTAGTGGACTAACGTAGGGAATAGGCATAACTTAGGGAATGAGGGTTTAGGGGGCGATTTCGGATTCAACCCATGTTCTCAAGCAGTGACAAGTCGAGGACACTGCCGACGCGCTGACAGACAGGACCGAGCAGGGAATATTTAATATGAAACAAAGTCTCAATTTTCAAATTTGGTCAGTCAAAGAAAATTAAACAATAAATAGGCCTACCGTTTTGTGGCTCTTTAATGTGTCGTGACTGATTGCCTCAGTTAAAGCCAAGTTCAGATCCACCGACGTTAATCTACTAACTCACCTGACAGATTTGTCGGACAAAAATGGTGGATTTTGATTGGTCAGACTCATAATGCATGTCAATCAAACTCCCTGCGAAGGATGAATTGACGCTAAGTTAAAAGTGAAAGTGAAGTGCACACTGCCGCAGCTTTTTATAAACAATGTAAAAAAATGTTTTACATCGGCGCCCCTGATGAACCCGATATTACCGGTGTTGTCACATGTCGATTAACCGGTGGGAGAATATTATCACCGTCACATCTCTAGAGCACAGAAACTTTTATGGTGCTTATAATGTGTTGTTAATAATTGTCTTTTGTGGCGCTTAACAGTAACAACCTTGAGTATGCAGTAGGTATATCAGTTTACATAAATTCCTGTAATCCACCGTTGTTTAAATTAACGATCAAGTAATCAATTAATTGTTAACCTTAACCTCTTGCCGCTAGTCATCACGTTACTTAACCAGCACTTGCTTATAATATAAGGAATATGACCGTCACTTAACAAGTGCTTTTAAATTTACTGACATATTATAAGAGCTCTATTTTCATAGCATGAAAACCTTTCAGGGAGTCCAGAAACAGTGACACTCATTTACTGGAGTTTTGAGCTTTTTCACGCTCAAACAGCAGCACTACACACTAAACTACACTCTAAACTACACACTAAAGAGAGATGAACATGGGGAACGGCTTCATAGTGCTCTCTACTTCTGCAGGTCTGCCCTCAGCACAGGTGTCCTCGAAGCCGTCTAGCTGGAGCTCGGCCAATGCGAAGCCCTCCATTAACAACGGGTCCGCCAGTCTCCCACGCCCGGTGACCCAGGCATCCAATAACCCAGGTGACCCCCACACCCCTCACCGCATCTGTACTGCAGAGTTACACCTGTGTTTACACCTGTGTGTGTTTACACCTGTGTTTACACCTGTGTGTGTTTACACCTGTGTTTACACCTGTGCTTCCTCAGATCGGACAGCCATCTGATTTATCAAAACCATTCCACTTACACCTGCTCACATTAATGTGCTTTCGCAACACGGATATAAATCCGATCTTCAGTTTCGCACTATATGCAGATTTACTGTCACGTCACCGAAAGCAACAGATATGATCTGTGTTTTATTGATCATCAGCTGATTTCAAACTCAGAGACCGCAATAAGCGAGAGCGGCAACAGCAGATCATTTACAGGGGTGCAAACAGCGCGCTTTTCGGCGCCTCCCGCTTTTTTCACGTCAGTTTGGGTGACTTGTGTGAATCGTGCAGATCCGAAGAGTTTTTTTTTAAGGGGGGGGGGGGGGGGGGTTGTTTGAGAGGGTCTGATTATATTCTGGATTGCGTCCACCAACAAGTAAATAGGAAATAAGCGAATCAGAACACTGCGCGCCAAACCAGCAGTATGTGCGCAAGCGTGAACCACTAGTGTTTCTGTCTCACTCTGGATCTGCCACTGCATCACATTTCTCTCTGCGTGGCGTGGAGTGTCCGTTTTTATGTCGGCTCTCATGTTAACTGGTTAGAGCTTGTGTTAGAGCACAATGCCTGCGTGACACACACACTTCTCGAGCCGCGCCGAAACCGCGTGCTAGAAATAGAACCGCAACCGACGCCTATTTTTCACGCAACACGCAAGAGTGTTGGAAGTTTTCAGACAAAATAGAAGGCGCAAATACATATTAATAATTATATTTTGATGCTTGAAAGTCTCTCGGTTTTGACAAATGCATATATAATTGTAATTTAAAAAATAGGCCTAATTATCGATTTTCAAATATTGCCCCTGTCAATAGCCCTACAGAACGAAATATTCTGTAGCCTATTTTGCCGTCAATTCTGCCGACGTTGTCTTTGCTGTATCAGGCTATATATATTATGTTTAACATCCAAATGTAGATGGTCTGTCGGCGCACAGAGCCACGCAGTCGCAGACAGCACGTGAAGTTCGTGAACACCGAATTCCCTTTTCTTTCTTAGGGACTGTTCGTTATTTATTTAAGGGGCCACCGGAGGAGTTTTGAGATCTGTTGTCAAAAAAGACATGACCCTCCCTTCGCCAGCAATAATTTTTTCTATGACCCTCCAAAATGATTGTGAAAAAAGGCATGACCCTCCCCGATAATTTATTGTTCTGTACTGGTTTGCGCTTGGCAAAGATGTTCAGATAGCCATTGTTTGTTTGTTTTTTAAACCATAAACTCTTGCTTTCTCATCTGGCTGTAACGATAGACCAAACCTATGATTCGGTTCGTATCACGATTTTTTATTTTAGATTTGAAAAAAAATCATGTTTTCGGTGCTGATGCGGTGTGACTCGTTCAACATGTGGGTGGCGCTGCCAATAAAGCATCTAAAAGCTGTCACAAAGAACCGGCAAAAGTAATGATTATTATAATGTCATATATTGCTAGACATTTTAATTGTTTTTAATAAACAAGTGTTTTCTGTGTCGACTGCAAAGATGAAGTTGACGATGCGTCGCGATCTTCTCAGAACGCGCTAGAGAGATTTCATAAGGAGAAAGCAGTCTGTTTTCCTTCGTTTTGAATTGTTCTGCATGTTTAAAAGTAGACATTTCAAGCTTTCTATATATTTCTCAGGTCTATGAGGCAAGTAGCATACCTTACGCTGAGTTTCGGTTCATTTATGAGACAAGAGTCCAGTTCACTCGCCCGCGCCTCCGTGTCATGATTATCTATTTTCTACTATATTTAGACTACTTCTTATTTATTAAATCCAGATAAAACATTGATTAAAATTAAGATAAAATTAATAAAAAAACGAAATTCACTTTAAAGAAAGGCTTTGTACTTTCTGTTTGAGGTCTCTGTGCAATTTTTAAAGTCGCTTCAGAGCAGTCATGTCCGTGCGTAATGGAGAACTGATCACGTCCGTTTTTACATAAATGCAAACACGAAAAATAAAATAAAAATAATATAAAATTTAATTTTCTGTGGAGGCCGATCTTTATTCATCCGGTGGGTATATATATCCTGGTTTGCACAGTGTAATTTATAGAATTACTAAAAAATATTTTGCCACCTAAAAGTTAAAGATTTTTTTGTGTCACGTCACATGTGTATTTCCCTCATATTAAATATAAAACGCATGCACATTCATTTTATTCTGAATTTTGCACACACAAGTTGAAAGGCATTTGTTTGTGCATGCATGTAAAACATATCTCCAACATTTATCAAGTTCACTGATAATTATGCGTGCATTTATTAATTATTATCTTAATGAATAATGTAACAAGGACAAAGCATGTAAACTGTTTGTTTAGAATTTGGATCGATCATCGCAAATAGATCCGAATGAAGAAACGTACAAAACCATAGGCTATAGAAAATGGGTGGGCCCGGACCTAAATGCCCACCCGGGCCCAATGGTAGCGCCGCGGCTGGTGGTAGCCCTACATCTTACACATCGTGGAAACAAAATAAGAATGGAAACTAAAATATGCAGTATCGCCCAACAGCGCACATTCTATCAGCTGCAGTTCTGGCGCCTCAGTCCCAATACTGTTAAACTCGACGTAGGCTACGTTCACATCACATGTTAATGCAGCGGTAGAGTTACACTCACAGGACACTGTGCACTTAACAAAAGTTCATTATTTGCTCGTGCTTTAAAGCTTTGCCGGGTAAACATTTCTTTGGCATTCTGTTCTGACATGATGCACTTTTTCTAAGCGCGAACTGAAGCGCACACTGTCAAACAGCGCCAAACTGGATTTTTGTTGGGTCAGACCCATCTGATATCGAAGGGGGGCTGATAACGCGAGATCAACATGGAGCTAAATGGAAAAAAATAGCACAAAACAAGCCACTTTGAAATGTTGCTGTTTTAATGAATATAAAAGTTGGGTGACCCTCCCCCTAGACTAAAAAAAGTTGGATGACCCTCCCCTCAACAAAGAATAAAAAGACATGACCCTCCCCTATTTTCCTCCGGTGGCCCCTTCCATAAATACCGAACGGTCCCTTATCTATTTGTGTTTGAACAGACATGTGCACGAAAAAATAAGCCAGTGACCGTCTCAACGAGTTTCCACGTAAACGCAGTCAAAATAAAACGGATGCGTGTCATTGCCGGTATTAGATACGTGCATTCGTCTTAAAGGGACAGCACCCAATATACCTGCAGCTGTTTGTGTCACCAAAGTTAATCAAACAACAAAAGAGAAAGGGAAAAATCACGTTTTGTCAAAAGATAAACTGTATTAATACTTAATACAGTTAATTTACCTGAAAAACATAAAGCACTGCTTTATTTCTCGTGTATTTGTGTTTTATTGTATTTATATTTGTATTATGTTTATTAGTTTCTATGCAGATGCACTAGGCCTACCCTACACAATTACCCCAATCATCCTAGAATTATTAATTCTTTACAAAAAGAGCTATTCAAATCATCAGGTGAAATTGTTTTCAGGAAGTAGCAGTAAAGCAAGAAGAAGTGCAAGATAGTTTTTCTAAATTTCATTTGACTCTATGTGCCTATAGGGGTGGGTTGGGGATGGTGGCAATGTAGTATCTGGATATTTGCCGCGGGACGAGGGTTTCGATTACCGCTCTCTTTTTTGACCATACATGTGTTTGCACCCCTGATTTAGTTTCTTTACTGTTAATGAAGATGATTGTGTGTTAAGCGTCTGCGACTTACTTTCACTTTGATTAGCGATAGTTAGCTTGATGAACAGATGCTCAGCGGCTCCTCTGTGGCGATGCGTGCTGCAATAGTGCCGTCATGTCTGGCTATAACATGACATATAGCCTATAAACACGCTCACACGTTTAGTTTTTTAGCATTGTTGGGAGGAGTAACATTTACATACGTGGGTTCAACAACCAGATGCATTTACACTTGTCCGGTTCGTCTGGAACGCGTCACAGACCTCCTCCTGAAGTGGTTTGAGAGATCAGATTTAAATCTGTCTTGAATCATGTATTTATTCAATATACGTTTAATTAAATATGCGTTTCGGAGGGCATTTACACCTGGTCTTTTCCCGATCGGATATGGATCAGATCACGCATGTGTCCAGTGTAAAGCTTCGCCTCTGCTACGTGTGCTGTGAGTTGAAACACGCGTGCTTGTGCTCCAGATAAAGCCGAGGTGCTGAAGCGGGACCCCAGGGTGCGCCCCGCCTCCATGTTTGAGTCCCTCGAAGCGCCTGCAGCTTCTCTACGCAAGAACCAGAGCAGCGAGGACCTCGCCAGAGACGCACAGGTACTGGACACACGTGCACACACACATATCAATACTGGACACACGTGCACACACACATATCAGTACTGGACACACGTGCACACACACATATCAATACTGGACACACGTGCACACACGCATATCAATACTGGACACACGTGCACACACACATATCAATACTGGACACACGTGCACACACACATATCAGTACTGGACACACGTGCACACACACATATCAATACTGGACACACGTGCACACACACATCAATACTGGACACACGTGCACACACACATATCAATACTGGACACACGTGCACACACACATATCAATACTGGACACACGTGCACACACACATCAATACTGGACACACGTGCACACACACATATCAATACTGGACACACGTGCACACACACATATCAATACTGGACACACGTGCACACACACATATCAATACTGGACACACGTGCACACACACATATCAATACTGGACACACGTGCACACACATATCAATACTGGACACACGTGCACACACACATATCAATACTGGACACACGTGCACACACACATCAATACTGGACACACGTGCACACACACATCAATACTGGACACACGTGCACACACACATATCAATACTGGACACACGTGCACACACACATATCAATACTGGACACACGTGCACACACACATATCAATACTGGACACACGTGCACACACACATATCAGTACTGGACACACGTGCACACACACATATCAGTACTGGACACACGTGCACACACATATCAGTACTGGACACACGTGCACACACATATCAATACTGGACACACGTGCACACACATATCAATACTGGACACACGTGCACACACATATCAATACTGGACACACGTGCACACACACATATCAATACTGGACACACGTGCACACACATATCAGTACTGGACACACGTGCACACACACATATCAGTACTGGACACACGTGCACACACATATCAATACTGGACACACGTGCACACTATTGGACACACGTGCACACACACATATCAATACTGGACACACGTGCACACACATATCAATACTGGACACACGTGCACACACACATATCAGTACTGGACACACGTGCACACACACATATCAATACTGGACACACGTGCACACACACATATCAATACTGGACACACGTGCACACACATATCAATACTGGACACACGTGCACACACATATCAATACTGGACACACGTGCACACACATATCAGTACTGGACACACGTGCACACACACATATCAGTACTGGACACACGTGCACACACATATCAATACTGGACACACGTGCACACACATATCAATACTGGACACACGTGCACACACATATCAGTACTGGACACACGTGCACACACATATCAATACTGGACACACGTGCACACACATATCAATACTGGACACACGTGCACACACACATATCAATACTGGACACACGTGCACACACACATATCAATACTGGACACACGTGCACACACACATATCAGTACTGGACACACGTGCACACACATATCAGTACTGGACACACGTGCACACACATATCAATACTGGACACACGTGCACACACACATATCAATACTGGACACACGTGCACACACATATCAGTACTGGACACACGTGCACACACACATATCAGTACTGGACACACGTGCACACACATATCAGTACTGGACACACGTGCACACACATATCAATACTGGACACACGTGCACACACACATATCAATACTGGACACACGTGCACACACACATCAATACTGGACACACGTGCACACACATATCAGTACTGGACACACGTGCACACACACATATCAGTACTGGACACACGTGCACACACATATCAATACTGGACACACGTGCACACACACATATCAATACTGGACACACGTGCACACACACATATCAATACTGGACACACGTGCACACACACATATCAATACTGGACACACGTGCACACACATATCAATACTGGACACACGTGCACACACACATATCAATACTGGACACACGTGCACACACATATCAGTACTGGACACACGTGCACACACACATATCAGTACTGGACACACGTGCACACACATATCAATACTGGACACACGTGCACACACACATATCAATACTGGACACACGTGCACACACACATATCAATACTGGACACACGTGCACACACATATCAGTACTGGACACACGTGCACACACATATCAATACTGGACACACGTGCACACACATATCAATACTGGACACACGTGCACACACACATATCAATACTGGACACACGTGCACACACATATCAATACTGGACACACGTGCACACACACATATCAATACTGGACACACGTGCACACACATATCAATACTGGACACACGTGCACACACACATATCAATACTGGACACACGTGCACACACATATCAATACTGGACACACGTGCACACACACATATCAGTACTGGACACACGTGCACACACATATCAGTACTGGACACACGTGCACACACACATATCAATACTGGACACACGTGCACACACACATATCAGTACTGGACACACGTGCACACACATATCAATACTGGACACACGTGCACACACATATCAATACTGGACACACGTGCACACACATATCAGTACTGGACACACGTGCACACACATATCAATACTGGACACACGTGCACACACACATATCAATACTGGACACACGTGCACACACACATATCAATACTGGACACACGTGCACACACATATCAATACTGGACACACGTGCACACACACATATCAATACTGGACACACGTGCACACACATATCAATACTGGACACACGTGCACACACACATATCAATACTGGACACACGTGCACACACATATCAATACTGGACACACGTGCACACACATATCAGTACTGGACACACGTGCACACACACATATCAATACTGGACACACGTGCACACACACATATCAATACTGGACACACGTGCACACACATATCAGTACTGGACACACGTGCACACACACATATCAGTACTGGACACACGTGCACACACACATATCAATACTGGACACACGTGCACACACATATCAATACTGGACACACGTGCACACACACATATCAGTACTGGACACACGTGCACACACACATATCAATACTGGACACACGTGCACACACATATCAATACTGGACACACGTGCACACACATATCAGTACTGGACACACGTGCACACACACATATCAATACTGGACACACGTGCACACACATATCAATACTGGACACACGTGCACACACATATCAGTACTGGACACACGTGCACACACACATATCAATACTGGACACACGTGCACACACACATATCAATACTGGACACACGTGCACACACATATCAGTACTGGACACACGTGCACACACACATATCAGTACTGGACACACGTGCACACACACATATCAATACTGGACACACGTGCACACACACATATCAATACTGGACACACGTGCACACACATATCAGTACTGGACACACGTGCACACACACATATCAATACTGGACACACGTGCACACACACATATCAATACTGGACACACGTGCACACACATATCAGTACTGGACACACGTGCACACACACATATCAGTACTGGACACACGTGCACACACACATATCAATACTGGACACACGTGCACACACATATCAATACTGGACACACGTGCACACACACATATCAGTACTGGACACACGTGCACACACACATATCAATACTGGACACACGTGCACACACATATCAATACTGGACACACGTGCACACACATATCAGTACTGGACACACGTGCACACACACATATCAATACTGGACACACGTGCACACACATATCAATACTGGACACACGTGCACACACATATCAGTACTGGACACACGTGCACACACACATATCAATACTGGACACACGTGCACACACACATATCAATACTGGACACACGTGCACACACATATCAGTACTGGACACACGTGCACACACACATATCAGTACTGGACACACGTGCACACACACATATCAATACTGGACACACGTGCACACACATATCAATACTGGACACACGTGCACACACACATATCAGTACTGGACACACGTGCACACACACATATCAATACTGGACACACGTGCACACACATATCAATACTGGACACACGTGCACACACATATCAGTACTGGACACACGTGCACACACACATATCAGTGTGTTTTATTTCACACTACCGGTCAAAAGTTATGAATGTGATTTTTTTTTTTTTGATTTTTTTTATGTTTTTGAGAAAAGTCTCTTCTGCGCACTAAAGCTGCATTTATATGAATAAAAAACAACGTAAAAACAGTGAAATATTACCCCAGTGTAAATCATCTGTTTTCTATGTGAATATATAGTAAAGTGTAATTTATTCCTGTGATCAAAGCTGAATGTTCAGCATCATTACTCCAGTCTTCAGTGTCACATGATCCTTCAGAAATCACTCTAATATGAGGATTTGATGATCAAGAAACATGTATGATTATTATCAGTGTTGGAAACAGTTGTGCTGCTTCATATTTTTTTGGAAACCGTCAGATTTAGAAAAAAAAAGAAAAGAAATTGAGACTTTTATTCAGCACATACACATTAAATTGATCAAAAGTGGCATTTTTAATGCTGCAAAGATTCTATTTCAAATAAATGCTGTTCTTTTGACCTTTCTATTCATCATAGAATCCTGAACCATATTTTCCAAAAAATATTTTGCTGTGAAAACTGCTGTCAACATTGATAACAATAAGATTATAATCTATAATAAGAATTAAGCGCAAATGAAAATTGCAAATAAATCAAATCATCATATTAGAGTGATTTCTGAAGGATCATGTGACACTGAAGACTGGAGTAATGATGCTGAACATTCAGCTTTGATCACAGGAATAAATTACACTTTACTATACAGTACTGTGCAAAAGTCTTAGGCATGTTAATATCCCCACCCCAAAAATGGTTGTAAGTCAGTTATTTATGTCTTTTGCTGTAGTGTGTCAGTAGGAAATATCAGTTTAGGAAGGTTTCTTCAAGCGTCTCGGAGACGTTCCCGCAGTTCTTCTGGATTTAGTCTGTCTCAGTTTCTTCTGTTTCTTCATGTAATCACAGACGGACTCGATGATGGAGAGATCAGATCAGACCGGCTGTTGTCAGACTCCTTGTGCATACACAAATCTCACTGGATTATTACAATTAATGGCAAAAAGAGTGTTTGGAAATGTAAACTGATATTTCCTACTGACACACTACAGCAAAAGATGTAAATAACTGACTTACAACCATTTTTGGGGACATTTTTGAGGTGGGGATATTAACATGCCTCAGACTTTTGCACAGTACTGTATATTCACATAGAAAACAGCTGTTTTACATTCTAATAATATTTCACGTTTTTTACAGTATTTCTAAGCAAATAAATGCAGCCTTGGTGAGCAGAAGAGACTTATTCCAAACGTTTGGCCTGTAGTGCACATGTTCTCTTCATCTCAATATGCCGACACCATCAGGTTGATATTTGTGACACTGATGTTTCTCTCAGAGCGCCGTCAAGAACACAGTCAAGGTTCCTCCTCCAGTTCCCAGTAAACCTAAACAGACCGGCCTGCCCAAGACGGGCCTCAACGCCGGGACCTTCCCAGGCAAGAGTAAATCCACCCAGCAGCCGCCCACTGGTTCCCAGCATGCTTTACCCCAGGGCAGTACTCTACCCCTTCCCTCGAAGCCCGAGGCTCCTCCGGCCGCCACCGTGCACCCCTTCAGTCCCGATCCTCCCGGGGCCAAAGAAGTCCTCCTGAAGCCCCAGATGCTGGCCACCAGCTCCATCTACAGCATGTACACGCAGCAGAGCGCGACAGGAGCGCCGGCCCGAGCGCAGACCCGCGGCAGCAACTTCATCAGCGGTGAGTCCGGCGCGCTTTCAGCAGGACATGCTCTCATTCAGCGGACCGCTTTATCCAGCAGGGCTGGGACGATACACCTATCTCCCGACTCCATACTATCACAATACTTTGGTGCCGATACGACATGTATTGCGATTTAAAAAAAAAAAATAATTAAGAATTGCGATTCTACAAGTAATGTGATTCAATATTGCAATTTTTTAAACACTAGACCTTCAGGAAAAGTTAAATCATTCACTTATACAGACTGTACATGATGTATAAGATGTCATATTTACAAAAACAAATCATCACATCTTCCTGTCGGCCACCGTAACTTCTGTTGGGTGCTATTCACAACCTCACCACTAGATGCCGCTAAAAATGACTCAGTGCGCCTTTAACCCTCTGGGGACCAAAAACGCGCCGGCGCGTTTTGCTCGTTTTTTTTTTTAGCAATGAAAAATAAACACAAAATGCTCTGTTAATTTTGATCTTTAGTTTTCGTGTTATACATCAATCGATCCTGTTCAGTTTCTATTTTTTTTCTGTATACTCAAAATAAAAATAAAGTGTTTTGCTTTTTGACAAATAAAGAAACTTTAACATGATGCGATTTCTGCCTTCTCTCTATCCGTAAACTCCCATTTGAAACGCGTTCGAAAATGATCTATAACTCCGCGAAAATTCAGTCAAACAGGCAAACAGACCCACGGGCATAAAGCTTGAGATCGCATCTGTTAAATGAAGTCATTTATATAAAAAACAAATATTATCAGCTTCTGTAATCTGTATAAAAAGAGAGCGACTCCAGTCGACCTCATTACGAGCTAATTCACAGTAATGTGACACGCCCACGGAGAGCGCGTGCTATTCAAACGCAAATTCTGAGAACTATTGAAGATCTGTGAAACGCCCACATCAGCTGTAAACAAAGCGCGTCGCGATCGAGTGAGGCATAATATAGCCTACCTTATGGAGAAAAGATTCCTCAGAACAGTGCTGATATGAGGAACAATATATCCTGATATGAGGAGCAGATCCCGCTGAGGAGTGAGGTAGGCTGTTTTCTTTTCTCAAGTGTGGAATAACGTTATGGAATAACGTTAGTGTAGGCCTATGCAAACCGCAAAAAGATGAATCGCATTTCTATAATATGACTCGCCTTTCTGTGAGATGAATGAAGGGTACATATTTGTAAAGACTGTTTAGCCTAAATATAAATCGCGCGTCTGTTTGTGAAAGAATAAACTGCTTTGCTATAGCCTACTGAGATGAGTAAAAATCGACTGGAATATGTTGAAATAAAATGTATTTGTACAAGCAACGTATTAAACTGCAAATTAGCATTTATATGCCCTAATATTTCATAAAAACAACGCTACAGTCAGTCACTTGTTGACTAGATTTGGGTACAGTTTTTAGGCTACTGTAAAATATACTGCCACATAAAATAAGCTTTTGTTTAGCAATTTCTGCTCATATCTAACGTTTTATATATATATACAGGGGCGTAATTTAGTCATAGACTAAGATGTTAGATGTTCCAATGCGGCTATATTCAAACTAATGAATACATATGATAAAATGTAGGCCTATAATCTTTTTTCTTTTTCTTTTTTACAAAGAAAGAGTACACTTGAAATATTGTTGAAATTGTAATTATTGTTGTAATTGTAACATTTTTAATAAAATAGCAAAACATATTTACAAGAGAGATGTAAGCAAAATCTTAAATGGTCAATATAAGTCTTCTTCTAAATACATCCTTTGTCCTTGTATTGTGGCTCAGTCAGTGTCACACCTGAAAGGATGGCTCATTAGGCAGAGTCATTATGCAGAGTGGGTGTGAACTACTCCTCCCCCTCGCATATTGGCTTTCCAAGCAAAACCTGTTTTACACCATTTAAATCAATGTATTTTTTTTTTGTGAACGATAAAGCAAGACTATTTTCATATAATTTTGAAGCTAGAACTCAAAGGGACCACATCCATTGGTCAAAAGTCTTGTGGACACATATTTAATATGTGTTTTGTGGTCTTAATTCAGCAACTTTCATTTTTATTTTTTCCAATAACCACGCATAAACATTATTCTCTTAAAAATACAAACATCTACATACAAGTTGCTTGCATATTATGGTAGCCCTGTTTGTGCTATATAGAGTGAATTTACACCTTTGTCATTAACATGTTTATAAATAACTGAAAAAAGCACAAATGTCAAGGCATGTCAGAACTTCTCAAGGGCCCCAAAAACACCTTGGTCCCCAGAGGGTTAACAATGTAAAACATTTTTTTGAATTGTGATAATTTTTCTTTCATTTTTCATCATATTCCTGTCCATGTAGTTTACGGGAAGCCAGTGACGTCCACAGGCCAGCCGTCTCAGAACCAGCTCCCTGAGAACCCGTACCTGGACCCTCCCAGTGTCCCCAACATTCCCAGTGTCCCTGAGACTGAGAAGGACCACAGTCCTGCTCCCGAACCCCAGGAGCCCGAGCGCATTCCCAGACCCCTCAGTCCCACCAAGCTCCTGCCCTTCATCTCGAACCCCTACCGCCACCAGAGCGACGTGGACCTGGAGGCTCTCCGCAAGAGACTCTACAACGCGCCGAGACCCCTGAAGAAGCGCAGCTCCATCACGGAGCCCGAGGGCCCCGGCGGCCCCAACATTCAGAAGCTGCTGTACCAGAAGACCACTCTGGCCGCGATGGAGACCACGGCGAGTCCTGCGGGAGACGAGGAGAAGGAGACGCCGGCAGGAGCTGAAGGAGCATCACTCCAGGGACCCAAACCGGCAGAAGCCGAAGCAGAGGACGTCCCTCCTCCTCCTCCACCACCGCCTCCACACCCGGCTCCACAACACCACGCTGCCATCTCCCCTCCACCTCCGGCCCAACAACCCCACGCTGCCATCTCCCCTCCTCCTCCTCCTCAGCCAGCCAGCCCTCCTCCTCCTCCTCCTCCTCCTCCTGCTCCTCCTGCTGAGAGCCTCATTGAAGACTTCCCTCCCTATCCTCCACCGCCCTATCCCAGCGGAGCCGAGCAGGAGCCTCCGGAGGACACCTTCAACATGAAGCCACCGGAGGTCACCGGACAGGTTCGCTTTCCACCCGTAAGTCCCGTCTAGCGAACACTTGATATTGACACATATTTCAATTCAATTACAAAAGATTTCGATTCACAGGTTTGCAGTGGGATTCAATTTCAATCCTGATTCAGTTCAATTCTGACTTTGATTCATTTGTATATATGTATCCGGTTCAGTGTTTTTCTCCAGTAATCTCTGTGAACTGAAGCTGTAACTCTACAGGAATCCTGTCAGTCGCTGCATTACTGTAATATTACAGGTTTCAATTAACAGCTGATCTGAATACAAACATTTAAATTACACTCAAGGCAGTTTTTTTAGTAATAAGTTTAATGTCGTAATTATGTTTCTACTCTAATACTCAAATATAAACATTTAAACATTGGTTGTCAAAACTTGTTTTCATGATGGATTTATTCAAACATATTAAATATTGAGGCACAGGTTAAGTAAAATATAATGAGAATAGTGCATAAATGTATCAAAATGCTCTTCTCTAGAGCTATTATTCTTTATTTTTCTGTTTCTCGAGTTATTAACTATTGAGTTTATGGTCACTGAAAGTGACTTTCTCAAGCTGTTAATAATCTATATCGGTTCATTAAAATGAGAGTTTAACGCTGAATGCTATGTGAGTGTGTGTGTGTGTGTGTGTGTGTGTGTGTGTGTGTGTGTATGCAGTCTTGCCCCAGGTGTTTAAACCTCCCCTAAGTATTATAATATGAAAGGCTCCAATTTAGAGCGGCAAAGCGATTATGTGCATCCCGCGCGCAGCGTCTGTGAACTGCATGAGTGTGAGATGTGTGTGTTGTGTGTCCAGGGTAAGAGGACGAACCTGCGTAAGGCCGGATCGGAGCGCATCGAGCACAGCATGAGAGTGCACTTCAACCCACTGGCTCTCTTACTGGACTCGTCTCTGGAGGGAGAGCTGGATCTGGTGCAGCGCATCATACACGAGGAAAGGCACATTTCACACTTACACCTGAACATATACGCGAGTGTGTGACTGATGGATTATTAGTGTTTTATTATATATTGCTGGTCAAAACTGTGGAATAATTAGTCAAGTCACCTTCATTTATACAGCGCTGGTTTCAGAGCAGCTTTACAGTGATCATAGGAAATGAATAGACCAGAGATGTTTTGGCTTTACAGCAGCTCTAGAATATTGTTACTGTTATTTAAAATCCCCCTCTAGTCAATGATTGTATCCTGAATTTCAAGTAGTATATTTATTTTCAAATAATAATTACAGATGGAATATTCGTGCACAGCCCTGGTTAAGACGATAGACAGAAGATTTGTGTGAGCACATGGCTTGTCATGTTTGTTTCTATGTGCTCAAACATAAGAAGACACGAACACACAGCTAATGAGAACACTCAGATGCCGCATGTTCACACAAGCGCGTGCTGCACAGAACACACACAGACAGAAGAGCGAACTCGAACCACGCGCTCAGCATGACAGGACCAGAGTGTCACCAAACCGAGGATGAACAGAGCGCAGTGGTGACTGAACCCTGACAGTAATATAACAGACACAATGAGTGTTTCTGTGTTTGTTGCCCCATCAGGTGGAGGACCCGAGTCAGCCAAACGACGAGGGCATCACTGCGCTGCACAACGCTGTGTGTGCCGGTCACACCGAGATCGTGAGGTTCCTGGTTCAGTACGGAGTCAGTGTGAACGCGGCGGACAGCGACGGATGGTGAGATGGGCTTCACACACTCACACACTCACCATAGGGGTGTGCGATATATAGCGTCTGCGATAATATCCTGATTGTTGTTTTAATGATGTGCAATCTGACGAGCGAGTGAGTGAGTGAGTGTGTGTGTGTGTGTGTCAGTGATGCGCGGGTTGATCCGAAATGAGCGGTTACCCGCGGTTACGAGTCATCCAAAAATATTTTTAATGATATTCGGGTCGCGGTCGGTCGGGTCGTTTGAAATAAAGATGCCAATTAAACCTTTGTAATTGATATAGTACTAGAGAGCATATGAGCGGAGTGGAGCGGTGAGAATCTCCGCTCATCATCGCTCACAGAAATGTTCGCTCCCCCGCTCAAAGCTACATCAGGCCGCTCCGCTCATCATCGCTCAGCGCTCAACGCAGTTTGCTCCGCGCTACACTCAAATCGCCCCCCGCTCGCTCCAAAAAAGGAAAAAAAAAATCTACATGTATATCACTTTTAGCTTAGACCACATCCTTACCTTCTAAAGAACTAATGAGCAACAACAACATTTTTCAAATAGAAATGTTTTATTTCAAATTACAAATTAGGCCTATGTAAGAAGGAATATAGCCTACGTACACAAAGTCCTGTAAAATTAAACGAATAAATGGGCCTAATAATACAAATAACAATTATATAAACAAAAATATAGCCTACATAAAAATTTTAAAAGTAAATTTACTATTAGGCCAGAATTTTGATAAGTGAACTTTTACGCAACGCGCACGATTAAAATTTAAATGGGCGTACATCCATTGTACACACAAACTGCTGTAAAATAAAACGAATAAATGGGCCTAATAATATAGGCTAAATAAAATGTATATAAACAAAAATATGAAAAAATATACATAAACGTTTTAAAAGTAGGCTAAATTAGCCTAACTATTAGGCCAACATTCTTATAACTGAACTTTTGCGCAGCGCGCAGGATTAAAATTGAAATGGGCTTGTATCAATTGTTTGAATATTACGCTATATTTAATTTACACTTTGTTACAGGTTACCGTATTCAATTTGCTAACCTTTTGCTTTCTTCCCAGCGTGTTCACATCACACTGCATGTTTACGAGAGATGTGTCTTTTTAGATTCCAAGATGAATCTTTATACTGACTGGAACGATGTCTCCACATTCGTTTTCTTCTACCACATTATAGTTAGTTTTATATTATAGTAGCCTACACCTGTGACTTCTTATTTTCCTTTTTGAAGTAGCCTACTTTTTGAACTCCATTGTTGAGCCGAGTTTTGACTGAAAATAGAATCCATCTTTCAGTCATCAACAGTAGACTGAGTCAGGCTAGACTGAGCATGCTTCAGAATCGTGGTGTGCGCGGAGCGAAATTGTAGCGGGAAATAGGGCGACGCTCCGTCCTTTTAACACTCCGTCCGGGTCAGGAAGCGGGTCGGGTACAATATTTTCTACTTTTTTTTTTGCGGTCTGAGTTGCGGGCGGGTTAGTTGAAAACGTGGTTTTATATACAATTTATACATTGACCCTCGCATCACTGGTGTGTGTGTGAGTGAGTGTGTGAGAGAGTGTGTTTGTGTTCCATCCGTAACCCTGTGTGTGTGTGTGTGTGTTCCAGGACTCCCCTGCACTGCGCGGCCTCCTGTAATAACGTGTCGGTGTGTAAGTTCCTGGTGGAGTCTGGGGCCGCTGTGTTCGCCATGACCTACAGCGACATGCAGACGGCAGCGGACAAGTGTGAGGAGATGGAGGAGGGATACACACAGTGCTCGCAGTTCCTCTATGGTGCGTCACACACACACACACACACACACACACACACACACACACACACACACACACACACACATGAGCCCTGCGGTTACATGTGCACCAATCATGGGATCATTTACAGTGGACTTAGAGGATTAGGATAATTCAGAATTAAAATTTCCTGATAATTTACTCTCCCCCTCGTCCTCCAAGATGTTCACGTCTTTCTTTCTTCAGTCGAAAATACATTTTTGAGGAAAACACTCAGGATGTTTCTCCATAGAGTGTCTTCAATGGGGTCCAACAGGTCGAAGGTCCAGATGTGAGTTTCAGTGCAGCTTCAAAGTCTTGACACAATCCAGCCGAGGAATAAGAGTCTCATCTAGACAAACCAGCGGACATTTTAGAACAAAATAAACATTTATATACTTTTAACCACAAATGCTCGTAATCAGGTTGAAAGGTCACGCGTGACGTAGGAGGAAGCACCCCCCAGTGTTTACAAAGCCAACGTGCAAAGACCAAGTCAAACGGCATTTACAAAAAAATAAAAAGGTAAAACAATGATGTCAGACGATTTGGAAGTTGGAGGAGAGAATTAGTTTTTCGCTCTACTTACATTTCTGAACCGGAACACGCGTGACCTTTCAACCTTATTTACATAATGTGTGTCTCATCACAGCTGGTGCAAGACCAGCATTTGTAGTTAAAAAGTTTTTTGTTTTGTTTTTTTTTTGAAAATGAGGGATGGTTTGGCTAAATGAGACTCTTATTCTGTGGGACTATCATTTTGAAATCAGCAGTGTAACTAGTGTAACGGGCCATGTCAGTGCGTCACCTCTCAATGACATCATATCCGCGTTAACCTCGAATCCCGGAGTGACTTCCGCAGAAACCATGGAAACACAAAAGATGCTTTTAATATTAATTATGTGTTTTATTAGACCGTTTTATCCAACTGTGTGGATACATTCATCGACATCATCTAATCATTGTTACACACACAGTCTTATTGTGTGAATCTCTTGATCTTCTTGATTTTCTGCGTGTAACACGTTCTCAGAGACAACACTGTTCTATCAAGAGCTTCATATTTAAAGTAACAGAGCACAAAGATTACTGTGATTATTGAATGGCAGGCGTGCAACAAATGTTTTGTTCATGCATCAGCAGAGAACAGCACAGACTATAAGATTAGATTTAGGAGAGCGCTCTGACTCTATAATGACTGACTTCCACAACACCAGCACAGCTCAGGGTTTGATGAGCCCATCAGATCCAGCCTGAGTACTAACATTACATGTGGGAGAATCTTCTGTTTGTTGCTAGTAATAACTCCAGCATTATACATGACACTTATAAACTCAACTCAAGCGTCCTCAGCAGTGTGTGTGTGTTTGAGCGCTGTGTTCTCGTGTGTCCACAGGTGTGCAGGAGAAGATGGGCATCATGAACCGAGGCGTGGTGTACGGCCTGTGGGACTACGAGAGCGAGGAGGAGGACGAGCTGAGCTTCAGAGAGGGCGACAGCATGAGTGTGAGCCGCAGGGAGGACGAGGACGAGACCGAGTGGTGGTGGGTGCGCATGGGCAACAGAGAGGGGTACGCCCCCCGAAACCTGCTGGGGGTGAGTGATGCCACACACACTCACACACACACACACACACTCACACACACACACACACACACTCACACACACACACACACACACACACACACACACACATGCTCTCCCACGCTAGAGTAGAGACCACCAGGGCTGGACCCGAATATTCAAATAATTGTTTGGTGGGGTGGTATTCGATTTGAAAATTTGACATTCGAATATTCGTTTTTATTTTATTTTTATTTATTTTTTGCACACCTGGGATCCCCCGCGAAACGGCTCTCATTCGCGCTTGAATAAGGCCGGCGACACACTGGCTGCGTGGCGTGTCTCTTTTTATTTCGGCTCCCATGTTAACAGGTTGGAGTTTGCACACTGCTTGTGCGGCTCGAGCGGAAAACGCGTGCATGCTAGAAATAGAACAACGGGAGTGTTCTCTGGCTGGAGCGCAGAACAGCGGAGTGTGTGTGTGTGGACCGAAGTGCATGTCTGAGCTTGTGTTTTGGGTTAAGCTGCGTTGCTTTGACATTGTGGAAAATAGAATAATAGAAACAAAATGTATTAGTCTTTTTACCCATTATTATCAATCTAAATTAATCTCGTTTTTATTTAACTTAATTTCGTTTTTTCTTTATTTAAATTTCGTTTTTCTTTATTTAAATCTACCCTTTACTGTGTCAGTAATTTGATAGTCAGAAAAATATTAGACTACCTTATTAAAAGTATTGCTTAAGTTAACAGACTAGTGCAGTGTCAGTTCTCGGAGCATATAAGCCCTGTCTGCGTGAGGCGCGCCGCTTCCCGCTCGCGCTGTTCTGTAGTTTACTAAAAGTTTCAATTCTGAATGTGTGGCATCTCACGTGTCCATCTATTGCACCAAATGCGACACTGCACTCCCTTGTGAAGTCGATTGGATGAACGGTTCTCTAAATAATCAAAATGACACACAGAGATTCCTGCCTTTATTAGAGAGAAGAATATGTTCATCCCCCTCTCTCCGAAGCTTCGAATATTCGATGTTCATTACGACCGAAGCTTCGAAGCTCAAAAAATGGTATTCGGACCAGCTCTAGAGACCATAGACTGTAAAACAATATGGTCCGTGACGTCACCTGAATGTTTCTGAAGAGCATTTCTGAAGCCCAAAGTGGGCGGAGCCGGCTGTCGCCATCTTGGCCGCACGTCACTCCCGGATAAACGTAAATGTGCAGCGAGGCGGATCAGCTGAGGTGACGTGACGCTAACAGACAGCAGACAAACGGCTTGTAGTGACATCAGCGGCAATCCACCTGTCACTCAAGTGGCCACGCCCTTAATTATGATGAACTATAAGGCTTAATATAATCTAAACAGATGAGTTAAAATTCACCCCCTCACAGTTGTCATGAAGGGCAAAATTAGCTTTATAGACCAAATCCCCTTTTTACACCAGACTGTAAACGTGTTTTCTGCTGTAAAGTTGGTCATTTTAACATGGGGGTTTATGGGATTGAGTCTCTTCTGCAGCCGGCCTCTAGTGGCCAGTGGATGAACTGCAGGTTAAGTCTCTTCAGTGTTGGATTGAAGAGAGAAACCGGAAGGTTGCCGCTTGATAGAGACAGAGCGCATTTAGGCCACGCCCACACGGGAGGGGGAACAATAGTTCACTTTCAAGCATACGTTTCAGTGTCTCACAATGGGATACGCCCCCTCCGCGTCTTCCTCAGAAGCCGAATTACATTATGCCAGCCCCAGTTGACGTAATCTCGGGGAGTGGCTTCCCCATCCCTCAGTGTAAGAGCAGCAACACAACGTCATTACGGCATTCACAAACCTCTTCTCCTTCTCACAGCGAGACTGATCTGGTGAGACGCCGCACTGAATGCTGTCAGAGAGCCGGGGTTACTCAAGTAACCTGTTGTTCTCTTCCAAGCATACGTTTCAGTGTCTCACTATGGGATGTCCTGACTCCCGTGTTGCCAGACTGCCTGCGTGCTTGTGGAGTGTGCCGTAAACCAGCCGGGGGCCCATGACCCTCACTGGAGTATGCCTGTGACAAGCGCTGCTCAGTCATCGTGTTTCTGCCAAGACACGAGCAGCTGATCACTGTCCCTGAACCCTCTGCTTCTCTCCGTGTAAAAGCGTAAAGCACACACTGGCAACAACACATTTAACTCCTGCTGTTCTGATGAAGCACAAGGTGGTGGATAGAACGCTCTAGATCAAAAGGAGTGATAGAATTAACTAATTATGCAGAATACCATGGTAAATATTAAACTGATGTGTTGTCAATACAACATATAACAGCACAATGAGCTGAAGAATGACCGTCTCTTCAGAGCTGATGTACAGCCGTTGGAATGAGTTTCATAATTGATGAAGTTTACAACATGAACAGTTATCGATCTGTTTATCACAGTGTAGAAGTCTCTCCTGAGCGCTGTGGTTTACTCTGTACCGCTGGTGTCGCTTCATGAAAGCCTGGAGTGCAAAATATGCATGCAGTGTTTGTGAATCTATAACTGATGTTTCTCACTGTGTGTGTTATAATCGTTTTCTTCTCCTCCTCAACAGTTGTATCCCAGGATCAAACCTCGCCAGAGGAGTCTGGCGTAAACGAGCGAAGACTTCTTCATCATCATCATCATCATCATCACACTCATTCTTTCTGTCTCTCTTCACGATATGATTGAATAGAATTAGCTGATTAGAATGAACTTTATATTTGTATATCAAGACTTTTTCCACTAAAGTGTATTTTCACAGGTTATTGTGGCCTGCATTTTGTATTCCGCGCTTTATTGAAGGATTTTTGGAGACAGGGCAATCCTGGACAATATTTTGATGTTTTTCTCATATGCACAATGTTTAAGAACTGAAATGTAAATGTATGTGTTGAGCCATGCTGGAAAAGTGGAGTTATCACAGTGAATCTCTGCCTCGATTATGAGAGTTCATTGAGACTGGAGATGAACGTGATATTGTGACAGATTTTATTATCATTCCTTTCTTCTGTTCAGCACACACACCTGTGTTTCACATCTTCAGACAGACCAGCTGGAGGTGACGCGTCATGTGATCAACCAATAAAAAGCCACTGAACAGTCGTCATATAGTGAAGTGTGTAACTGTGTCTCAACATCTTGTGTTTGTGTCTACATACTTTGGTCTTACTGGCTAAAAGTGATGTTTGTTTTTAATGACCCTATAAGTTCAATTAAACCATCAAAATACAAGGAAAATATTTTATCTTTTTAAATATGAGGGAAGAACAAAACACTAAACTAGGTTCAGGTTTTTATCTGGCAAAAAAAGACAAAATACAGCTATGGGTTTTATATTTATATTTATGGGTTTTATTTATACAGCTATCTGCATTTACCATGCAGAAAATATTCATATAAAAAGAAAAAGGCATGCATTGACTACAGCATAATCCGTTATTAATATTCTGTTGGATCTCTTGGTTTTGCATGTTCATCATTTCTTTGTTTGACAGTCTGGACAAAAATGAAGTTGCAGAATTTGTCATGCGTGTAAGTTCAGATCAATGAGGCCATTATCAATACAAAACCTGTAATTTAAAGAAAACAAGTTGACAAAAAAGATTGAATACAATATTTACTGATAAAATAGCATAACATGATTAATAAGCTGTTTTGTGTAGGCCGGTCATTTTTTAAACATCACAAGTGTGACTCTGCCATTTTGTACAAAATAAAAGCATTTCAAAACAAATTTCCTCGTTAAATATTAAAGCACACTAGTGTGATAAACAGTGACATTTGTTTTTATATGCTAAATTGACAAAATGATCCACAAATAACACTTTTCACTCAAACACTGAGGGATGTAAGCTCAGATAAATAAGGCCTGCGATTGATCAATTCCTAAAAGAAATATAAAACCGGTTCTAATTGAAAGAAAGCAAGTTAGCTAAAAGATTGAATCCAATATTTGGTGATGATGTGGCATAACGAGAGATGTATGAGCTGGTATGTGTAGGCCGGGAAAACAAAAAGTATCAAAAAACAATTGGGAAGTTGCTAGACTCTGCGTGACTAAAGTCAGTCCATTTTAGTCCAATACAATAACATTTACTAGCATTTTCAGGTCCGGGAAAATCCTCTCCGTGTCATAATGACCCGAACACAAGATGGGTTAACCAGAGTTTCTGGCTTTAGTCTTGAGGAGGATCAGAGACTGAGAGATGTGATGGGTCAGTTCAGGCCGTGCAGGACAGAATCACACACTTCTTAAACCTCTGCAAAAGAGGCATTCAGCAAACCGTGTGAAATGTCTGAGTTTATGACATTGTTTGAGTGTGAGCGTTTATAGAGCAACAGATAATAGTTTATAGACACGTTTACAGAGCGTTTATAGACACGTTTATATGGCCTTTCCCACATCTGTGAGTCCTGAAGATGTACAGGTGCGAGTTCACTCCAGTTAATAACCGAACATGTGTGAATGTAATGGTATTAAGGACTCAAACACACACCCATGGCGACAGCATTCTGAATCACACTGAACACTGTTTTATTGATTTTTGGTATTTTCCTTAGAAAATAAACACCATACAAAGAGTTGTTTTGCTGCATGCTGGGATGGCGGCTGGTTTTGAGTGTGTCCCAGTGGAACTAGGCAATGTTTACACATAATCAGGAGGAAAAGAGCAGATAATAGCGGCCGATGTGGCGACTGTATTCTCCCGTCCTCTGTGACTGTGAAAACAGGCCATTTCTAAACAACTGATGAATTACTTATGCAGGCTTTTGTTGCTCTATAAACGCTCATGAAGTGTAAAGAAAGAGCAGTGGAAAGCGGTAGGAGTGTGTGGGTGTGTTTTTGGAAGGGAGGTCGCTCAAACCTCTCACACACACACACACACACACACACACACACACACACACAGAGAGAGCTTTAGTAAAGCATGGCACAGGAACACAGAGTCTTCGATCTTCTGCTGCCTGAGGAAAAAGTAGGAACTCTGTATGTGTTGATGCTGCTCTCCTTCTTCCCTCTGTACTGCTGGTTCCGCGGAGGAGGTGAGAGTCTCTTTGCTTTTACTGTATTTACTGTATCTTGAGAGGACAGTGATTTGGTCACAGGAGAGTAGGGATGATGGGAACGGGACACGCCTCGAGAGCCGGATCCACACTGAGCTCCAGCTCTGATATTAATCATATTTTAAGCATGTTTTTCTCTTAATGTCAGTGTGGATATTTTGTTAATAAATGCTAAGATGTCACATTATTGGCTTTAAAAAAGCACAAAAGTTTAAAGCCTGTGTTTGTTCTCTGTACACCACAGGTCAAAAAAAGTTTGGAATAATTGAGATTTATTCATGTCTTTGAAAGACTCTCTTCTACTCACCAAAGCTCAAAAATACTGTGAAAACAGTGAAATATTACTCCAATGTAAAACAGCTGTTTTCTATGTGAATATAAAGTGTAATTCCTGAATTTTCAGCATCATTACCAGTCAGTGTCACATGATCCTTCAGAAATCATTTTAATTTGATGATTTGATGCTCAAGAAACATTTATGATTATTATCAATGTTATAATTATTGTGGAAACACTATGGTGATGCATATCATTCAAATGGTCAGGTCAGTGAGATTTTTCATCAAGGATGCATTAAATTGATCAAACATGCAGTAAAAACATTTATAATGTTACAAAATATTTACATTTTAAAGCCCCCCTGTGGTGAAAATCCAGCTTTTAATGTTGTTTATGTGGTGTTTTTAATCTGCTTTAAGACAAACCATGTGTAAACTCATAAGTCGACACCATTGCTGAATTTCCTCCTTAAAACTGCAGTGAACCAAAGACAGTCTCAAAAACACACTTTGAAATCGCTGGTGTTTCTGACGTCACAAACTACCTTGTAACCAATCAGATCAACGTGTGATCGTCAACCAGTGGATCTCTGAGCTGAGTGAGTGAGTGGAGGCGGGGCTCATTTGCATATTCATAGAACCGCACATACTAAATGAGGCAAGGGTGTCGAGTTACAATCAAGATATTTTAAGGCATGAAGACATTATTTTTTCAAGGAAAACTGTTTAAATATGTCATTTTGGTGATCAAAGATTAAGAGTATTTGAGTTTTAAGGGATACAATTATTGACTACAGGGGGACTTTAAATTCTGTTCTTAAGAAATTTCTATTCATCAAATAATCCTGAAAACAATGTATCATGTTTTTTTTCTACAAAAATATAACAATGATAATTTATTTTTTTCAAAATTGATAATAATAAGAAAATAATAAGAAAACAATCAAGTTTATTTATTTACTTGTCTGGCCTTAAAAATTTATAATACAGAAATTATTTTGCGTCTTCGTAGCCACGCAAACCGGAATTATCGCAACAACGCTTTATCTGTACAGAGGTAAAGGGAGGGAGGCCTTCACAGGGGAGAGACTAGTTGGCACTTCAGCACTGCGGTGTCGTTGCGTCCAGGCGCAGGTCCTTC
This sequence comes from Squalius cephalus, assembly GCA_022829025.1. Classification (NCBI taxonomy): domain Eukaryota; kingdom Metazoa; phylum Chordata; class Actinopteri; order Cypriniformes; family Leuciscidae; genus Squalius; species Squalius cephalus. The sequence continues at coordinate 1,502,333 of CM040811.1, read as the reverse complement.
ATCAGATCTGGATACGGCCTGGATCCGGCGGACTGTGGTAAATCTCGGGATAAACAGAGAGACTAATAGCGTAGACGCCATTCTTCTTATGATGTAACGAGTACATCAGGATTTATGGGAAGTGTTCCCGGTTCCGGCTGACCTAATCTATGCAGCCTAACACTGAATTATAGAAGTCTATAATGTATTATGTGAATGCTAGGTAAAAGAGATGTGTCTTTAGTCTAGCTTTGAACTGACAGAGTGTGTCTGCTTCCCGGACAATGTTAGGAAGACTGTTCCAAAGTTTTGGTGCTAAATAGGAGAAGGATCTACCGCCAGCAGTCGATTTTGATATTCTAGGTATTATCAACTGGCCGGAATTTTGAGATCGCAATAGACGTGAAGGACTATAATGCGTTAAGAGCTCGCTCAAGTACTGCGGAGCTAAACCATTTAGTGCTTTGTAAGTAATCAGCAATATTTAAAATTGATACGATGTTTAATAGGGAGCCAGTGCAGTTTTGACAGAACCGGGCTAATATGGTCATACTTCCTGGTTCTAGTAAGAACTCGAGCTGCTGCGTTTTGGACCAGCTGTAGTTTGTTTATTAAGCGTGCAGGGCAACCACCCAGTAGAGCATTACAATAATCTAGCCTTGATGTCATGAACGCATGGACTAACTGTTCCGCATTTGTCAATGAGAGCATATGGCGTAATTTAGAGATATTTATAATGCGGTTTTACAGATACTAGACACGTGACTTTCAAATGAAAGATTGGTATCAAAGAGCACAAACACACACACACACACCCAGGTTCCTAACCGACGATGAAGACTTAACAGAGCAGCCATCAAGTGTTAGACAGTGTTAGACAGTATTCTAGGTAATTACGTGAGGACATTTTTTTTCCAATAATTAGAATCTCTGTTTTTTTTCAGAATTTAGAAGTAGGAAATTACTAGTCATCCAATTTTTTATATCACCTATGCATTCCATTAATTTTGTGATTTGGTAAGTTTCGTCAGGGCGTGAAGAGATATAGAGCTGAGTATCATCAGCATAACAGTGGAAACTAATTCCATGTTTCCTAATGATATCTCCTAATGGTAGCATGTACAGAGTGAACAGCAGCGGTCCTAATACTGAGCCTTGTGGTACGCCATACTGAACCTGTGATCGATGAGACATCTCTTCATTTACTGCTACAAACTGATAACGGTCAGATAATATGATTTAAACCATGCTAATGCAATTCCACTAATGCCAACATAATTTTCGAGTCTATTTAAAAGAATGTTGTGGTCGATAGTGTCAAATGCAGCACTAAGATCGAGTAACACTAATAGAGAGACACAACCACGATCGGATGATAAGAGCAAATCATTTGTAACTCTAATGAGAGCTGTCTCAGTACTATGGTACGGTCTAAATCCTTATTCAAAATCATCACAGATACCATTTCTTTCTAAAAAGGAACATAGTTGTGAAGATACTGCCTTTTCTAGGAATTCTATATTATTTTGCGGACACCACTTAGACAGCCAGCCATTGAGTGAGGACAATCTACTAAGTATCTCATCACTCCTGCGAACAGGAAGGGGGCCAGAGCAAATTACAGTGCCTGACATCATACTCGCGAGTTCACACACCTCTTTAACATTAATTTTGGTGATCTCCGACTGGCGGAGTCGAACATCATTAGTGCCGACATGAATAATAATCTTAAAAAATTTACGATTAGCATTAGCCAGCACTTTTAAATTTGCTTTGATGTCAGGCGCTCTGGCTCCCGGCAAACATGTGACTATGGTGGCTGGTGGCTCTATTTTCACGTTCTGTGTAATAGAATCGCCAATAACTAGGGCACATTCAACAGGATTCACAGTGGGTGTTTCACTGAGTGGGGAGAACCTGTTTGATGTTGTAATCGGAATACAGCGTCTCACCATCACCCAGTTGCCCTGATGCACGGGCTCTACTTCAGCTGGAACCGAACAATGTACAGAGTTCACTAAGCTAGTCGCATGTGTCTCTAGTTCTGAAAACGTGTCTCTAGTTCTGAAATCTTCCTGTCAGCTTGACTATCTCACTGCATTTATCACATGTAAATCCTGTGCTGACGGTGAAGGCTATGCTATACATGTTACATGAAGTGCAAGTGACAATAAGAGGAGAAGATGCCATGACTCACCGTGTTTGTTGACTGATCCTACTCACCTAAGTTGTTTGATGAAATCGTAAAAGGCGCGAGCGCAAAAGAGAAAATAAATAAAAATAAATAAAGAGCACACGGATGTCACGCTGACAGGCTAGCGAATTACTAGCGTGTTGTGCTAGCAATAATTCAAAACCTATCACGCATTCAAAACTGAAAGATATACAAAGCTTACAGACGCAAACCAACTCAACAGCAGCAGCAGCAAGACAGACAGGAGCAATCGATCCAAGCAAATTTAGATCAAACTTGAGCTGTATGTTTGGTCCAGCCCGGTCTCACCCCAAAACGTCATGTACTGACGAGTCTTGACCATACGGCAACATACGACGAAAAGGGTACCCCTAAAACATCCATATGAGACGAAGACATAAGCGCACCAGCAGCGCCTCCTAGCGGTACCCTAACGCATACCTAAACCTACCCATAACCCGAATCGTCACATATGGACGTTTTAGGGGTACCCTTTTCGTCGTATGTTGCCGTATGGTCAAGACCCGTCAGTATGTGACGTTTTGGGGTGAGACTGTGTTATTTGGTCACATGGACTGTCTGATGTGACTATTGTAATTCACAGTCATAGCGCCACCAACTGGCAGCAGGAAGTGTGTAACAACTCTTTCACTTCAGACTTGGTCAGAATAATGTCAAGACATGGCTGGTGTAAAAATGCCAAAGGATGTCTTAAATAGTGTTGACGTGTGTTTTAGAGGCTACAGTCACAAAACTTTATATATATATTGTTGTCATCAAGCTTGACAATTTTCAAAATTACAGGCATTAGCTCCGACCAACAGGAAGTCGGCCAATTTGGTGAATCTTTTGAATCCAAAATGTGAATCTTTTGAAAATTGCAGACTATGTTTTTTTTTTTTAAATATTCCTCCAAGGGGAATCATGCGATTCTCACCAAACTTGGTACAGATTTTACAAAATTGCGAACAGATTTCTGATATCTTAAACAGTGTTGCCATGGCGATGGATTAAATTAATGACAAAAATGAGAAACTGGAAGAGTCTCATATCTTCTAAGTACATTGTCTGATTTGGATCAAATTGGTGTTGTATGTTTGCTCATGAGGGCTGATCACATGGATGTTTCTATTGTGGTTCACAGTCATAGCGCCACCAGCTGGCAGCAGGAAGTGCGGCATCAGAGTCTAAAATATTTACTGGAGTTATTATGTTTTATACATGAATTACTTTGCACCTAATATTGCATATTTTGAAAGTAAGATTTATCTTGATTTATCACTAAAGCGCTAAGCACCACACTATAAGAATACAATATAATATATGTATATATATATATATATATATATATATATAGTAGTCAACATTTGAAGTGGATCAAAAAAGTTCATCAAAGTTGCCTAAGACAAGAACAGGTATTGTTCAAAATTCATGTATAACTTTCATGAATGGTTTTGATGATTAAAACCATTATATATATATATATATATATATATATATATATATATATATATATATATATATATATATATATATATATATATATAAATTGAATGAGAGGTTGTTTCTCTTACAGAGAGCAAAGAGGATGAGATCGAAATTTCCTTTGTTTGCCATCGACCTGAAGGTCTGGAAATGCTACAGGAAGAGACCAGATTCAGCAAGAAAGAGCTGCAGTTCCTCTACAGGGCCTTCAAAAATGTGAGTGTTCCTCTACTAAAATAAGGTGGAAAGCCAGTACATCAGCAGGGAATATCACCATCATGTAGAACAAATAATTATCTACGTTTCAATTTTATTCCATAACAATGTTTAATTCACTGTATATTGTATTATGTTGAAGGTTTTCAGTGTTTATGTTAGGAACTGTTGTGCGTTTCAGGAATGTCCCAGTGGAGTGGTGAATGAGGACATCTTCAAACTCATTTACTCTCAGTTCTTCCCACAGGGAGGTGAGACAGCATTGCTCCAAATTACCTTCTGATTATACCTCTATTTATTCATATTTTTGTTAATTATATACTGAACAAAATTATAAACGCAACACTTTTGTTTTTGCCCCAATTTTTCATGAGCTGAACTCAAAGATCTAAGACTTTTTCTATATACACAAAAGACCTATTTCTCTCAAATATTGTTCACAAATCTGTCTAAATCTGTGTTAGTGAGCACTTCTCCTTTGCCGAGAAAATCCATCCACCTCACAGGTGTGGCATATCAAGATGCTGATTAGACAGCATGATTATTGCACAGGTGTGCCTTAGGCTGGCCACAATAAAAGGCCACTCTAAAATGTGAAGTTTTATCACACAGCACAATGCCACAGATGTCGCAAGTTTTGAGGGAGCATGCAATTGAAATGCTGATTGCAGGAATGTCCACCAGAACTGTTGCCTGTGAATTGAATGTTCATTTCTCTACCATAAGCCGACTCCAAAGACGTTTCAGAGAATTTGGCTGTACATCCAACCGGCCTCACAACAGTAGACCATGTGTAACCACACCAGCCCAGGACCTCCACATCCAGCATCTTCACCTCCAAGATCATCTGAGACCAGCCACCCGGACAACTGCTGCAACAATCGGTTTGCATAACCAAAGAATTTCTGCACAAACTGTCAGAAACCGTCTCAGGGAAGCTCATCTGCATGCTCATCATCCTCATCGGGTCTCGACCTGACTGCAGTTCGTCGTCGTAACCGACTTGAGTGGGCAAATGCTCACATTCGATGGCGTCTGGCACTTTGGAGAGGTGTTCTCTTCACGGATGAATCCCGGTTTTCACTGTACAGGGCAGATGGCAGACTGCGTGTATGGCGTTGTGTGGGTGAGCGGTTTGCTGATGTCAGCGTTGTGGATCTATAACAATCAGTTAGTGTCTATATCTGTCACAGTGCAGGCCAGGAAGGGGCAGAGGATCACAATGCAGCAGATTTACTTTTATTTATAAAACAAAAACAAAGGCTTTTCAGCAGGCGAGAATCAACATAACACACGCTAAAGTAAATCACTAATAGCTGGGAAGGAATACGTGAAAAATCATGAAGATTGGGCACTTTTGGAAAAGTTTTTGATGTTTGGCAGGGTGTTAGGTATAGGCCTAAGGTTTTTAAAAATCCATGGATACAAGTTGGGGTGGCCCCCTAGTGGCAGTTATCCATAAAATCCAAATTGGCCCCCGCCGAAAAGAGAAAAGGTTATATCTCAGCTTCCTTTAGTCTTAAATTGTTGTATAGTGTAATTTTTCTACTTTGTTTGATACAAGGAATCCAATTCTGATATATTCTTCTTATTTTAAGTCAATTTACATGTTAAATCTATTATCATAGTCAAATTTAGCTCAAATAAACTGTCAATATCTCTGAAGAAGTCACACTGAAATATTACTCAGAGCCCCAGACCCATATTTTTACCTCCAAGGTATGCTTTTCTTTGTTGATTGGACAGGTCACTATCACTATAGTGTCAAAAATCACATGTTGTGACCAAAAGGACCATTGTTGAGGCTTTAAATGAACACAACTTCAGAACTATGCCACAGTGAAAAGTTATATTAGGCTTTTCACCATGTTAAGGATCAATATTACATTTTAGTCAAATAACACACACACAAAAAAAACAATACATACTTAAACATCATGTATTTATTAAAAAAAAAATGTTTTACTCTTCATCATTATTAGTACAGCCTCCCTCACACTTGCACAATGTGGTGCAGCGAAGTCCAGCTCGGTGGCACTTACAGTTGCCCTTACAGGCAACCACATAGCCACAGTTGAGGAGGAGTGAGCATCCCTTGCTGACATCTTCCAGATCTGTCCAACATGGCACCCAGACTTTGGTTCTGTCATTCCATTCCCAACCCCACTCGCATGTGCACTGATTCAAGTGTGAGGCTGGTTGGGTCTTGGGTGATCACAATGAGGGTGTCGGTGACTTCTGGGTAAGCTGCCCACGCATTCCATTCAGTTTTTTTGACAATTCCATACATTGCTGATACAATGTCACATCCTGTGAACGTTTGGAAGAGAGGCAGTGCTTGGCATTTTTGAGATCCCAACATTTCTGAGATGTGGTGGATTGGAATATCTTTATATGCCTTCCCTGATCCAAATCCAATCCACAGCTCTGAGAGGCCTAACTCCTGGAACAGATTGATGGGCAGCACAACCACATCACTATCTAGTGGCGAACTTCTGAACACCACAGCTAGCTCAAAGTACACAAAAACATTTTTTTTTTAATAAATACATGATGTTTAAGTATGTATTGTTTTTTTGTGTGTGTGTGTTATTTGACTAAAATGTAATATTGATCCTTAACATGGTGAAAAGCCTAATATAACTTTTCACTGTGGCATAGTTCTGAAGTTGTGTTCATTTAAAGCCTCAACAATGGTCCTTTTGGTCACAACATGTGATTTTTGACACTATAGTGATAGTGATCTGTCCAATCAACAAAGAAAAGCATACCTTGGAGGTAAAAATATGGGTCTAGGGCCCTGAGTAATATTTCAATGTGACTTTTTCAGAGATATTGACAGTTTATTTGAGCTAAATATGACTATGATAATATATTTAACATGGAAATGGATTTAAAATAAGAAGAATATATTAGAATTGGATTCCTTGTATCAAACAAAGTAGAAAAAATCATGTTATACAACAATTTAAGACTAAAGGAAGCTGAGATATAACCTTTTCTCTTTTCGACGGGGGCCATTTTGGATTTTATGGATAACTGCCACTAGGGGGGCCACCCCAACTTGTATCCATGGATTTTTAAAAACCTTAGGCCTATACCTAACACCCTGCCAAAAATCAAAAACTTTTCCAGAAGTGCCCAATTTTCATGAATTGCATCCTAGCTATAAAGTAAAGACAATACCAGACAGTGAGGAGGACTCACTAAAAATACACAGGAAAAAAAACCCGAAAATACACAGAAAAAAATGCTGTCATTACCGTACTTTCGAGATGACAAGACATGACGTTTTACTTGGAACTTTTCACGTCCTCGAACTGGAAACTATGCGTTTCAATCACTATCAACGGCCAAATTAATTTGGTGATACAGCGGCCACATGGTCAAGTAGGAGCTCTCAGAAAATTCCCAGTTTATAAGCTGTAATTATGGATTCTTTGAAGACGTGAATGCTTTTCACAAGTTGAAATCTCATGGCGTGAATGCCGACAAGCTCCGACAAGACTTAAACACTTTTGTATCATTGTTTTTCTTCCCTAAAAAATGTGCTTGGAGTAAAAACCACAAATTGCAAAGATCTCAAACTTGGCAGGAGGATTCACTAATCATGCTCAAACAATATATAAGCATATCTTCACAACCATATGGGATAGAATAAAAAAAATCTCTTGAATGAAGAGAGGTCACTGAATGAGGTCCAACACAATGCAAATCTCTGATTCCAATTTAATCTATAAAAAAAAAAATCATTCTCCTCCTAAGCCATTTGTCCTGTTCATCTTACATGTATCGCATGCATGTGATGTTTTTTGCATGTATCTTCTTTTTCAAAGACAAAAGGTTATGAAAAGAATTTTGATTCCCCAAATTCCCCCCATTACTGTCTCTCTCTCAAACACACACCCATCTTACTCTAGGTGGCGCTATAGTAAATAAGTTTATGTTTTTGCTGTTATTTCTGCGACTGTACAAGCTAGATTTTTCCTAACATGGAACAAAACATATCTCTGATTTCCTGGTCCCCTATAAAATTGTTATGTCGCAATGTTCAGAAGATATGGTTCATAAGTGAGCTGGGTCCAAAAAAATTATATCAAAATAATACTTTTGAAAACTTATTGTCATACATGCACCCATTTTTGCGTGAATGAAGGTATACTTGAGGCTTGTCAATGCTGCTATGGTGGCAAAGCTTGCAATGCACTGAATTTGAAATTAGGCTGATGGATTGAACTTGTAACTAGAAATTATTATGTTTTTTATTTTTTATTTTTTACCTTAATTTTGGTTGTTTCCTTTCTTTTCCCAAACTGCTTGGACCCAAATGATAGTCTTGGGATAGTAGGCTGAGTATTTTTAAATTCAAATCCCCTTTCTCTCTCTCTCTCTCTCTCTCTCTCAGATTCAAGCAATTATGCACATTTCCTATTCGAGGCATTTGATACTAACAAGAATGGCTGTTTGAGTTTTCAGGTAAGCTGTAGCCTTTCGTTTGAGGTTCTGGCATGATAATGTGAACATTTGAGAGCCAGGTTTTCTGTCTAGACCAGTGGTTTTCAGTCCTGGTCCTGTTTGTCTTCACACTTGATTCAGATCATCGGCTGGTAGAAAACTCTCCATGAACTCAACTAAGAAAGACAGAGAAAATGTGCAGAACCTAAAACACTCTTTAGTAAAGATGTATTTATTAAGCAGATTTATTTTTCTTCTAATGTTGTTATTGTTCATTTTACAGGAGTTTGTTGCTGGACTGTCACTCATCCTTAGAGGCTCAATGTATGACCGGCTAAACTGGGCATTTAATTTCTATGACAATGATAAAGATGGATTCATCACAAAAGAGGTTCGTTGATGGGGTCATCAGCATTCACATGAATATATCACATTGGTGCATTTAGAAAGACCAGTTTAAAAATATCTGTCTGTGTATGTGGTTTCGGTCTTTCAGGAGATGTTGAAAATCATGAAGTCGATTTATGATATGATGGGGAAGTACGTGTATCCATCCATGCATGACGATATTCCCAGAGAACATGTGGAACACTTCTTTCAGGTGAACTCAAACACACAAGAAGTTCATTTCAATTTTTTCATTTAGAATCAAGGAGGCTTGTTCTCACGCCTCAATAATAACAAAGTCCAAAGGACAGTACATAGGAACATAGAAAAGATAGCACAGGCAGGGCCAAGGTGAAAAATGTGGGAAGAGCCAGGGCGGAATATCCAGCGGGAGGGCCAGGATGCAGACAGATCTCTCAGCAGTGGCGGCTGCTGGTCTTTCAAAGAGGGGAAGCTCATTTTCGGCCTACATCAAAAAAATTATTCATTTATTTATACGTAAATTCTACGTTCCTTTTCAAGAAAATGCTCTGTGAAAAATGTATGTAATAATATAATAAAGGTATAAATAATAATATAATAAAGTATAATAATAATGCTACTAATAATAATGTATATTTTTAATTATTTTAATAATTATTTTTGAATTATTACTAATAATAATAATATAAAAAATATAATAAGTAATAATCTAATAAAGGTATAAATGTATAATTGTGTGAAATGCATTATAAAATAAAAATTGGCTAGCAATTTCGACAAGCAAATACCAAGAAATAGGTTGCAGCAGTTTGTCTTTGAAAAATCTGCGATGGGACTGAGCTTGAACAGCTTCAACATCAGCGACTTTTTATTGTATGAAATCGCTGTCAATCAAAAGGAGACGCAGCCTTTCGACAGACCCTCCAATCATCACGCGGAAGCCCGGAGTCCGGGCCAGCCCACTCCCCGTTCACTCCCAGAGACGCTGAGCGTCCGTGGGCGGAACATAATCGCAGCATTTAGCCAATGACCGTCTAGTTTCGAAGCGCTGAAAAAAACTGTTCGAAGCAGCCCCACTGAAGTCAACGGACGCTGGGCTTCAACAGGGAAATGCACTGTGACGCTACGGGAATGTATGAGAAGGAAATCGAGTCAGCCGACCTGTAACTGATTCTGAACGAACTCGTCTTTGAGACGAACGTTTTCTAACGCATTTTAGTCAATAAAATGTTAATACAATAGTACATATTTGACCATTCATTTTTTGACATTATAAGGGAAGCCGAGCTTCCCTTGCAGTCTTAAAGAAATCGCCACTGTCTCTCAGGAACACTCTTGGCCGACACAGAACCGGCAGATATTTCTCAATTGGCTGACTTGACACAGACAGAGGAGGTGGGAGTGGGAGGCAGGGCGGGAACACAGACTCCAGTAACTCGGTGCTGGGTGATGTGACAGGTTCAGTGCAGGGTGACAAGACAGGCAGGATACACTCACTCTCAGTCCATCAGTAAAACCAGTAAATCTTCCTCTGCCACAGTAGAGGAGATAGGGCTCCACTTCGTCCCCTCAAACTCCATCAAGATTCCCTCTGGGACTGACGATGTGGCCAGCTCACACACCTGGTCGGAAGTGTCTTCGGGCTCTGGATGATCCTTGGCACAGTCTCTTCCCTCACTGGTGCTGATATCGTGGTGGGCTCTGACTCAGGTTCGTCCATCGCTGTGGTGGTGGCTGCGGCTGGTAGCCGTTTTCCTCCTCACTCTCTCAGATGGTGAAGGGGGAACCATTGCGGAGGAGTACCCACTTCACATACTCCTTAAAAGTCCCTAGAGCCTCGACTCCTGGCAACCGCACTCTCGTCTCAGCGTTCAACCTTGTCCGGAAAAGCACACACAGACAGGCGTCATCGTAGTGGACAACGTGGTGGAGATCCAAAAAAGCCAGTGTGTGCCTTTCTAGGGACTGGTTCCCCTGTGAGGATACGATCTGATGCTAGGTCCATATTTGATCAGTTCTTCTGTCCCAGTCCAGTTGAAATAAAATGTGAGGAAACAATCTAAGCTCAGCAGTATAACGTTTTTATCAAACAAAGAAAAACCAAACACTCAGGGCACAAGAACAGAAGCACCGGGGTAGGCTATACCGCATCGAGAACTGACAAAGAACTGAAAGAAACACAGGGCTTAAATACACAACTCAATGAAATAAACCACAGGTGTAACTGAATCAGTAACCAAGGCAACAAACATGGTAATTAACACAGGCTGGAAAACTAGAACAAAGGAAACATGCATAAAACACAGGAAAACTGAACATAACCCTGACATATAAATAGAACCCTCAGATTCTTTACTCAATTTTGAAGAACACTTTATGCCAAAAGGTTCTTTTAAAGGTGAAATGTCTTCAATTATTGCATAATACTTTCATGTTTAAGGGATTGTTTTAATTCTTTCTAGTGATAAAGTATGTTTACGAGCTGTTTAATTCATAAAATGTATTAAAAATAAAAAAGTGACTTAAAACAAAGTTAATTGAAACTAAATTCACAAAATGATCCCATGATGGGAACCACTAAAATGTTCTATATATGAAACGCGTGACAAAACCCTTTAAGCTTCTATATCGAACCTTTTATAGAATAGTGAATAAAGAAATTGTAGGATTATGACTTTGACAAACTGCTTTTGCGCTAAAAGCATGAATGTAAATGTAAGACTTCAAGGCTTGAAGAATGCATCCTGAACTTGAAAATATTTTCCAGAAAATGGACAGAAACCGTGATGGAGTGGTCACCATTGAGGAGTTCATGGAGTCATGTCAAAAGGTTAATCTCTATCACTCATTACTGTTATCCGAATGCAATACAAACAAATTCAGACATAAAATACTTCAAGGGAGAATTGCAGAAAGCAGGTTTAACTTACCATGACATTAATCCTGAGTTCATAGAGCAGCAGGCATTGTCCCTTTAACTCATAACCAGTATAACTGTATTTGTGCCAAGCCTATGCATCACACTAAATAGCTTTTTTTATTATTTTTTTATAAATAAACAAAATGTATACAGAAAACTGAGAAGACACTGAACCATGAACAGAGAAAACTTAGGGCTTAAATACACACAAAGTAATCAACACAACTAAGAACAGGTATAATACTAATGAATAACTATGGAAACTTACTAGCAAACAGAACTAACTACCAAACCGAAACAGAGAATGAAAACAAAACCAAAAAAGAACGAGACTGTCATGGTTATGTGTTGTTGATTACTAACATACCCTGAAAGTTCTCATAGTTTTGGGTACTAAAAGCTTAGGTATACAGCGTACTCCAGGATAACTTACCAGTTTAGTTGTTAAATCTGCTTTCTGTAATATCCCACAGGAAAGTGTGACTCTTGCCAATTACTCTTCTTTCTTTTCTGTTTATTTGAGGATGAGAATATCATGCGGTCAATGCGTCTGTTTGACAGCGTCTTTTAGGAGTTTCTGCCCGGCTGGGGATTTCAGAACCACATTCTTCTCTCTCCATCAAGAAGTTATATATTTGAAATATAGGCCTATATATATATATTTTATTTTTTTTCTTTGTGTGACCATCTTCCCTGAAGACAGAGACACACAATTTTTTAAAGAGCTCATTTTAGCTTCTTATGGAAACATCAGTGTGCAAATATGTGTTTTGGTTTTATCCATACGTTTATTTAATTTTTTTTATTCTAATTCATTGTTCCAAATGCCAGAGACGGTTAAAGTTGAAAAGGGTCACGCGCTTATGTATGATACGAGAATATTCAGGTGAGTAGTGTAGAGCTCAATTCTGATCATCTTCTTACTGTGTTTAGCTGTATTTGCTGTGTTTGAGTCTAAGAACGCTCATTGGTTTCCAGAGTGATTGGATTATAAGTGACAAGCTTGTTAGCTAAACATCCCCATTGGCTGTTTTCCCCATTTGGCTGACCAGGGGTTTCATTTTAATATTAATACCATGGCTGCAGCCTAAGTCTGCTCTGGGCCCATGGATTTGATGGACCCAATGTCCTACCTGTTTGGGTATTGACCACCTCCAGGAGGCTCTAACAGATCCTTGTCCCGAGTGTAGCATTACACAAGTGAGACAACAACAACGATTTGCAGGATTGGACTTGAAATTCAGGGTGTTTCCTCGACCGAGCAGCAAGCGATCAACAAGAAGGGCTGAGGGGCCTGTAAGGAAGAAGTTACTTCGGCTCTCCTAGCCCACCAGGTGACTGAGCTTACAAGTACATTCCAGAACCTCCAGGCTTTACCGGCGGGTGATGTTCCAGTAAAGAAGTTGATGGTAGGGAGACATGTATGCCTACTTCTCCATTACCTCGCCATGAACCATCCGTTAGCTTTTCTCAAGAGGATATGGATATGGATATGGATCTCGCTGGCTGCTAAGGAGTTCTTGGTTGAGCCTGAACAAGGAAAATATTCCTTATTAGAAGACACATCATCTCCATTGACCCAGTCTCAGCAGTCCCATAGTGATGAGGGCTCGACCTCTAGACCCACCTTTCCCAGTTCTAGGTCCTTCAAACCTTCTGCACCGTCCAGTTTCTCGGCTAGAGAATTTCTTGATGCCGGTTTGCCCCAACTTTATGGATGTAGTTGTTCCTGGATTTTGTTCAGCCCCAGCAGCTGGACCGGACCGGGTGGCACGTACTTTGGCCGATGCACAGGAGATGGGTCTTGATAATATGCCTCCAGTGGAGACATGTATATCTTCCTTCGTAGAGTCCCCCGATGAAGCCCTCAAACAGAATCTTTGATGTTTCAACCCAAAATGCAGACATACCAATGACCTGGAACTCTTTAGCTCACTTAATGCTTTCACTTTATTTATCTATGACTAATGGTACTTCATAGCTGGTGTTCAGTGTCTTATGAACCTCTCGAACAAGCTCATATTAAGTATCTCTCTACAAAGACTGCCTTTCTTTTGGCCATAACATCAGCCAAGAGGGTCAGTGAGTTGCAGTCATTCCACAATGCATTAGGTGGTGATCAGAGGATAATCATGCTATGCTTTGGCCAAGCCCAGATTTTTAGGTGTCAACACAGTTCGCTCACTATTCTGTGATTTGTCCTTCTGATGATGCTCCTAATCCAGCACTGTCCAGCTTGAGTATTGCGGTTGATATGTGTCAACAACAGCGTTATGGCACACCACCGAATAGTTGTTTATCCGTTTTGGTCCCTGTCGGAGAGGTGCATCCTTGTCTAAGCAACAGCTATCTCATTGGGGGGTAGACACCATTTCCAATTCTTATCACTTGGTACGTCACCCAGTTCCAACGCTTGTGAAGTGCCATTCTACTTGTGCTGTTCCCACTTCTTGGTATCTCCGTATCAGACATATGTGCAGCAGCCACATGAGCATCACCTTCCACATTTACAAGATTTTACAGGCTAAATGTTGCCTCTCTGACTTCAGTTAGCTCTGCTGTATTTACAGACAATGTTTAGGGTTCAGTCCTTGTGACTTGTTTAACAGTCTCTGGTGGCCTGGAACTATGAAATAGAATGCTGGTTACTGATATGTACTCCGATATGTCATTGGTCAAGGTCAGGTGTGACTGAATTCAATTCAATTTCAATTCACATTTATTTGTTTAGCGCTTTTCACAATACACATCATTTCAATGCAGCTTTACAGAAAATGCACAAGTCCATAGTACAATTTAGAGTGATCTGTTATCAGAGGTAACTGTTTAAGTTATGCATTTCAGAAATGTACATATATTCTTAAACCACATTTTATGTTTCACATGCTTGCATTTCTCTGTTTGGAGAACACTAATATGTTTGAGTAAAGTCAAAATCTTTAACTTCATGTGTCCAACTCCATTCATATCACTTGCTCATTTAGTTTGTCTTTTTCTGTTTTCTTTCTTTTGAATCACTGAATGAATCACTAATCATAAATTAATCACTGAATGAATGAATCACTCACTGCTCTTGACTTAATTAGCAGTTATAATAAGAATCAACCTTTAGCTCATCCGGTCAAGCAGTGTTCTGTTTTACATCTTATTGTTCAATTTCTGTATTATTTCTGACTTGAATGCTACTGTTTAATAGACCTATACTTTACCTGAAAAACTTAACACACACTTTGGTTTATAATTATTGCTTTCTATGTTTTATATTTTATATAACTATTTTATATATATATATAGCATTATCATGAAGTCAGGTTTTGGTCTTTTAATTCCCACCTCTTGAAGATAATTACTGAGTTTTCAATGTCAGTTATTCAATAATTCCATGTAAATATTATATTGTGTATTTTTGTATTTTCAAATGACAAATTACTTGTATTTTAATTAAATACATTTCTCACACCCGGTTTTTGTATTTTATTAACATTTGATAAGGGAATTGTAACAAAACACTTTTTGATGTATTTGTCAAGTCAAGTCAAGTCACCTTTATTTATATAGCGCTTTTTACAATACAGATTGTATCAAAGCAACTTCACATTGATAACATGAAAATAATACAACAAAGTTTGCTTCTAGAAGAAAATTGCATCATCGTCCACCCATAATAAGGCAGATCAATAATATTGTTGAATATTAAAGGGGGGTGAATTGCTGTTTCATGCATACTGAGTTTTTTACACTGGTAAAGAGTTGGATTCCCATGCTAAACATGGACAAAGTTTCAAAAGTTAAGTTGTACGTTTGAAGGAGTATTTTTGTTCCAAAAATACTCCTTCCAGTTTGTCACAAGTTTCGGAAAGTTTTTTTCGAGTATGGCTCTGTCTTACGTAAGATAGGGCGGAATTTCCTTATATGGGTCCTAAGGGCACTTCTCCGCGGCCGCGCGCGCACTCATAGACCAGAGAGAGAAGAGAGCGAAAGCAGTACGTTACCTCAAAGCGCTATGCTCGGCTTTTAGGGAAGTCAATGTCACCAAAGAAGTGGGTTTTTGGTTGCCAGGGCAAGACAACCCTGCACAGATTCCCAAAGAACCCAGCGTTAAGGGAACAGTGGATGGAGTTTGTTTTTTCGAAGCATCAACAGAGGTTGTGCAAGACTCTTTGTTCCCTGCATTTCGACGATGATTGTTTTATAAACAAAGCCCAGATCGACGAATTTGTAGATCGTCTAATGCTTACGGATCGAGCAGTCACAATGATAAAGGTTCGCTGTCGCATGCGGTGAATAAACTGCTTCAAATGTCTCTCTGTGTTGTTGTTAGCTCGGTTAGCACAGCTATAGCACACCGCCCACACGGCCCGCCCCCAGCCGCTCGTTTTTTTCCGGAAAGACTCGGTACAGCCTATCTTTCTTTTATAAATATAATAAAACTAAAGACGTTTTGGAGATATGAAGGATGCAATACTACTCTATAGGTACTCAAGATTAACAGGAGATTGAGTGAAAATGAGCATTTCACCCCCCCCTTTAAATGTCCCCAACAAAGCAAGCCAAAAGCCAAGGCAATAGTGGCAAGGAACCAAAACTCCATCAGTGACAGAATGGAGAAAAAAACCTTGGGAGAACCCAGGCTCAGTCGGGGGCCAGTTATCCTCTGGCCAACGAGCGAACAGTGTATGATTATGATCCAGGCAGCATTACAGGTCAGAAGTCAGATTGGTCGTGTCGATGAGGCCTTTGCAGGGCTAATGAGGCTGGCACTTCAGGATGCATCATCATGGTTAGGTCCAGGTGCAGATCCAATATCTGATCTGGATACGGCCGGGGTCCACCTCACTTCAGGAAACGGAGAGTCTGGTTGACACTTCAGGACTGCGTTGTCGTCACGTCCAGGCGAAGGTCCTTCATCAGATCTGGATACGGCCTGGATCCGACGGACTGCGGTAAACCTCGGGATAAACAGAGAGACTAATATTAGCGTAGACGCCATTCTTCTTATGATGTAACGAGTACATCAGGATTTATGGGAAGTGTTCCCGGTTCCGGCTGACCTAATCTATGCAGCCTAATATGGAATTATAGAAGTCTATAATGTGTTATGTGTATGCTAGGTCAAAGAGATGTGTCTTTAGTCTAGCTTTGAACTTACAGAGTGTGTCTGCTTCCCGGACAATGTTAGGAAGACTGTTCCAAAGTTTTGGTGCTAAATAGGAAAAGGATCTACCACCAGCAGTCGATTTTGATATTCTAGGTATTATCAACTGGCCGGAATTTTGAAATCGCAATAGACGTGAAGGACTATAATGCGTTAAGAGCTCGCTCAAGTACTGCGGAGCTAAACCATTTAGTGCTTTGTAAGTAATCAGCAATATTTTAAAATGTATACGATGTTTAATAGGGAGCCAGTGCAGAGTTGACAGAACTGGGCTAATATGGTCATACTTCCTGGTTCTGGTAAGAACTCGAGCTGCTGCGTTTTGAACCAGCTGTAGTTTGTTTATTAAGCGTGCAGGGCAACCACCCAGTAGAGCATTACAGTAATCTAGCCTTGAGGTCATGAACGCATGAACTAACTGTTCCGCATTTGTCAATGAGAACACACCCAGGTTCCTAACCGACGACGAAGACTTAACAGAGCAGCCATCAAGTGTTAGACAGTGTTCTACATTATTACGTGAGGACGTTTTTTTGTCCAATAATTAGAATCTCTGTTTTTTCAGAATTTAGAAGTAGGAAATTACTAGTCATCCAATTTTTTATATCAGCTATGCATTCTGTTAATTTTGTGAATTGGTAAGTTTCGTCTGGGGCGTGAAGAAATATAGAGCTGAGTATCATCGGCATAACAGTGAAAACTAATTCCATGTTTCCTAATGATATCTCCCAAGGGTAGCATGTACAGAGTGAACAGCAACGGTCCTAGTACTGAGCCTTGTGGTACGCCATACTGAACTTGTGAACGATAAGACATCTCTTCATTTACTGCTACAAACTGATAACGGTCAGATAACTATGATTTAAACCATCCTAGTGCAATTCCACTAATGCCAACATAATTTTCGAGTCTATTTAAAAGAATGTTGTGGTCGATAGTATCAAATGCAGCTCTAAGATCGAGTAACACTAATAAGAGAGATACAACCATGATCGGATGATAAGAGCAAATTATTTGTGACTCTAACGAGAGCTGTCTCGGTACTATGGTACGGTCTAAATCCTGACTGGAAATCCTCGCAGATATCATTTCTTTCAAGAAAGGAACACAGTTGTGAAGATACTGCCTTTTCTAGTATCTTTGACAGAAAGGGTAGATTCGAGATCGGCCTGTAATTGACTAATTTTGTGGAATCAAGTTGCGTTTTTTTAACAAGCGGTTTAATCATAGCCAGCTTAAAGGTTTTTGGTACGTATCCTAATGACAAAGATGAATTAATTATATTAAGAAGAGGATCTATGACCTCTGGAAGCATCTCTTTCAGTAGCTTAGTCGGTATAGGGTCTAACATACATGTTGTCGGTTTAGATGATTTAATGAGTTTAGCAAATTCTTCCTCTCCTATAGCAATAAATGAATCGAATTTTTCCTTAGTGAGACTACAATGCACTGCCTGATGTGATACTGTAGTAGACGGTTGCATAGTTATAATTTTCTCCCTGATGTTATCAGTCTTCATAAAAGTTCATAAAGTCATTACTGCTGTGCTGCTTGGAAACTTCTGGGCTTGAAGCTTTATTTTTCGTTAGTTTAGCGGCCACTGTTTCAAATAAATACCTAGGGTATTGTTTATTTTCTTCTAATAGGTTTGAAAAATAAGCAGATCTAGCAGCTTTTAAGGCCTCTCTGTATGCAATCGAGCTCTCTTTCCATGAAATGCGAAATACCTCTAGTTTTGTTTTCTTCCAGCAACGCTCCATCTCTCTGGCTGCTCTCTTAAGGGCCCGAGTGTGCTCGTTGTACCACGGCGTTGGACTATTTTCTTTAATCTTCTTTAAGCCCAACGGAGCAACTGTGTCTAAAGTGCTGAAAAAGAGAGAGTTAAAAGTTTCTGTCGCAATATCGAGTTCTTCTAAGCTATCTGAGATGCTGAGATGATGAAACTGATCAGGAAGATTATTAATAAAGCAATCTTTAGTGGCAGAAGTGATAGTTCTAACATATTTGTAACACGGAGTCGGCTTTGCAGCCTTGGCTAAATGAAGTTTACACGTGACTAGATAATGATCTGAGATGTCATCTCTCTGCTGCAGAATTTCAACGGCATCAACATTTATTCCATGTGATAATATTAGATCTAGAGTATGATTACCAACAATTAGTACTTTATCTGCAGCCAATACTAACTCTGATAGAAAGTCAGCAAATTCTTTGATAAAATCTTTATGGTGGCCTGTATACAGTAGCCAGCACAAATCTCAAACGTGATTTGTCAATTACACTATATATTTTTACATCAAGCACCAACACTTCAAAAGAAGTATATTTAAAACTAGATTTCTAAGTGATTTTGAAAATATTACTATAAATTACAGCAACACCTCCCCCTTTGCATTTCAGACGAGGCTCATGTTTATAACAGTAATCTTGCGGGGTGGACTCATTTAAAGTAATGTAATCGTTTGGTTTTAGCCAGGTTTCTGTCAAACACAGCACATCTAGGTTATAATCTGTAATCATATCATTAACAATAAGTGCTTTTGAAGTAAGGGATTGAATATTCAGTAATCTGAGCTTTATCATTTGTTCATCTGTATTATATTATTAAAGGGGGGGTGACATGCTATTTCATGCATATGTTTTTGCTATTTCAGTTTTTTACACTGGTAAAGAGTTGGATTCCCATGCTAAACATGGACAAAGTTTCAAAAACTAAGTTGTACATTTGAAGGAGTATTTTTGTTCCAAAAATACTCCTTCCAGTTTGTCACAAGTTTCGGAAAGTTTTTTTCGAGTATGGCTCTGTCTTACGTAAAAATAGGGCGGAATTTCCTTATATGGGTCCTAAGGGCACTTCTCTGGTAAGATCGCGGCCGCGCGCGCACTCTTAGACCAGAGCAAGAGAGTGAAAGCAGTTCGCCATCAAAGCGCCCTGCCCGGCTTTTGGGAAGTCAATGTCACCAAAGAAGTGTGTTTTTGGTTGCCAGGGCAAGACAACCCTGCACAGATTCCCAAAGAACCCAGCGTTAAGGAACCCGTGGATGGAGTTTGTTTTCCTGAGCATAAACGGAGTTGTGTAGCTGTTTGTTCCCTGCATTTCGACGATGATTGTTTTATAAACAAAGCCCAGATCGTCTAATGCTTAAGGATCGAGCAGTCGCAATGATAAAGGTTCGCGGTCGTGCGTTGGAACCGGACGGTGAGTAACTGTTGAACAAATAATGTCTCTGTGTGTTGTTACTAGCTCGGCGCGTTAGCACAGCTTTAGCTTCGCCCACACGGCCCGCCCCCAGCCGCTCGTTTTTTTCCGGAAAGACTCGGTACACCCTATCTTTCTTTGATTAATATAATAAAACAAAAGACTTTTTGGAGATATGAAGGATGCAATATTACTCTATAGGTATAGGTACTCAAGATTAACAGGAGATTGAGTGAAAATGAGCATTTCACCCCCCCTTTAACATTTTTTAGCCTTAAATGGAATTGGGATTTTTTGTATTTCCTATTCGGGGAATTGGCACAGTCTCTATATGATGATATCTAGGTGAAAGAGGCTCTATGTGATGGGATTTATCTGACCTCAGTGACGTGAGACAGCTAGTTAGTTTAGCCAGTCTGTCTGCTTCCTTCTTGGTGGTTGATTATGCTAGTCACGCCAAGACACTACTCTCTCATCTCCATGAAGCAGCAACTATCGCAAAACAGCATGCTGTTAAAGAACAGAAAAAAACAAGCTCAGGGATATAACAAAAGAGTAAAGGGCACTCAACTAAGTGTTGGAGATCGTATGCTGATTGCTATTAAGGGAGAGAGAGGGAGGAAAAAACTTGCCGACAATTGGGAGTCAACCGGCCATGTCGTCATCAACCGGAACCTGCACTACGTAGGTATGCGTCTGGGCATACCTGTGTAGTGCAGGATGAAAAAGGAACCAAGAGAGTTGTACATAGTATTGTCTTGTTGAAAATCAGTTTCTTTCCTGTTCAGACAGAACTTGGAGGAACCAGTAATCTTTATCTCGATGATTGTGATGATGAAGGGGAGTCAGTTGCTCATCCACAGCCCCAGGATCTTGCAGATTGCTTGGAGAGTGAATGTTCAGAGAGACGAACAAGCCTCTGGGTGTTAGATAAAACAGAACTTTCCCTGGGTCAAAGCTCACAAAGTGAAACTGGATCTGTGCTGTTCCATGCTGAGGGAGAACAGCAGAGTCAAGATGATGATTGCTCTGTGAAGTCTTGTGATGACAGTCATATTACAGAGCCCTGCAATGTTCAAACAGACTGTTTTTGTCTTGATAGTGACAGAGCCACTTCCATAGTGGAGACAAGAGACCACATGCCAAATACAGGACAGCCTAGTCAAGAGACTGGAGATCGAGACACTCAGGGTGTAGAAAATACTCAAGAACAAGTTACACGTGCTGGTAGAGTGGTCAAGGTCATTCGTGTTGTTGAATCTATGGCATAAAGTCAGTTAAAGATTAAATCAATTTCAAACACATTGGGTAGAAAGTCCCAGTCATTACTCACCTTGTTTTAGAATCATTTTATTGTCCAAGTTCATATCCTCTGATACACATGAGCAGTATCCCTGTGACTGTAAAGCAATCTGTTTGATGTGATTTATAGATGTGAAACATTTGACTCAAAGATTTGTGATTTAAAACCTGGTATGGTGTAAAAGGCATTATTTTATTCTGGGAGTTTTTTAAGGCCTGATCATCCTTTAATTTCTCTCAACTTTTTAAGAAAGGTTGAGCAAGGAGATGTGGACTAAAATACACAAAAACAAGTCACTTTATTAAAATACAAAAAAATAAATAATGAAAACATACAAACAATACCTAATGCCATAGAGTCTCACTAAACAAAACCAAATAACATTCACTGAAGACACAAAGAGGAAGATGGCCAGCAGAGACACTTTGGATTTCCACCCCACACTCAATATCCAACACACACATGCAAAGTGACACAAAGTATTAAACACACTACATGCAAATACAAAATCAAATTATAACCACGGCCAACCCCTCCCGTTTCACGATCCAACATGCTGAACATAAGAGACAAAATTACTTAAACAGAATTAAAAACAAACTAAACTAAATTAAAATCATACATACCACAGGAGGTTCACAGCACTGTACTACACATCGTCACTCGCCTTATGAGACTGTAGACATTTATGAGACAGCACACATGCAAGCATGTCAGTCTCTCGTTAACAAAGATCACTTAAAATATCGAAACCTAACTGGCAGTGCACACCAGAGAGAAAACCAGAGGATGCATCAAACTCTCCTGCCGGGGTCATACATCACCCTGCTACATATATATAAAATATATTGTCGTAGATTTGTCCCTAAACCTAACTAAGTCCTATTTCATCTGACCTATGTCTACCAGGGACTTCTCTAATCGATGCTCTCCCTGGGCCGTCTCCAATTGACGATCCCTAACGTCTGTAATCGACGCTAAATAAATACCTGGGCCGTCTCCAATTGACAATCCCTAACATCTCCAATCGACGCTTAATAAATACCTGGGCCGTCTCCAATTGACGATCCCTAACGTCTCCAATCGACGGTTAATATATATATATATATATTTTTATTGCAAGTTAAAACATTGTAGCTTATACAAGGTAAAAGATCAATGACATACATACACATACAGAAGAGAGAGGGACATACAGAACACCCAAAAGAAAAGAGAAAAGAAAAGAAAAGAAAAGGAAAACAACTAAATATAAATATATCAATATAGTGATGTATGCAGGTACATTGGTAAGTTTAGGCAATGAGATATTTTAGTGATATAGATAGAGGCAATTTAAGAGAATCATAGTAATTGTGACAGTTGTAGTAAAAGTAGTATTCATACTACTACTACTAATAATAATAATAATTATAACAAAAATAATAATAGTAGTAGCAATAGTAGTGGTAGTAGTAGTAACAATAATATTCATGATAATAATAGTAGGAGTAGTGGTAGCACTGTAATTTATAATAATAATAGTAGTAATAATAATAATAATAATAATACTATATTTTAGGCCAGTCAATACAATTATTGTAGATATACACTATTCTCTAGGCCTGGGGGCCACTCTACCACTTCCAGTGAGCACAACCAACAGACCCCCCCCCCCCCCCCCCCCACCGTCAGACACCCAACCCCAGCAGTTAAGCCTCTATGTTTCGCTGAGTTTTCCTCCACAAAGTACACTATGGCACCATTACAGGCACCTCCAGACCAAGCTCACCTAGTCTGGTTGTGACCTGACAGGGCAAAAGTAAAAAAAAATGTTTTCTTTTTTGTAGGTGATCTATGGCTTGGACCCTAGTGTACACCGGTTAGCTCCCTAGTCAGGGACACCACATCTAGCCCAGATATCCGTCCAATCCATTTATTTTCCATAACAGAAGCCTGGGATTGGGGCAAAGGTGGTAAAAATGAGAGGCCAGTCAACCCAGAAACCGAGTTACTAATGAACATGCCAGCAGGACATGCTAGTCACACCCACCGACAGCACCCAGAATGGTCACCTGACCCAGATCATTTATATTTAAAAAGAATACAAATGGTTTTTATAATATCAATACCAATACCACCATCCCTACTACCACCATCACCAATAACAACAATAAATAGTAATAATATGCAGCTTTTACATGTAAAATGAAAAGTATAGCTTATAGAACACAATATATACACACATATATATATATACAGTATATGTATGTATACACGAATGATGTATTTACTAAAACTCAGAAATTATTTATTATAGAAATAGGTTGTATTTATGCATATTGCGCTTCCTTATTATTAATCCATTTAATATACCAAAGATTTTAGTTGAGGCATCAACTACCTAGCTAGTTTTAATCAATATTTAAGGATGAGAGCAGTGGACTGAAAATGTTATTAAATTTGTATAGTTGGTTTTTAATTGCTGACGTTTGTTTCTCTTTAATAATATGGTCCCTTAACAGATGTAGCCATTGTGTCGTTGATATTTGGTATTTATTTTGCATTTTTTTCGAAGCTTAATATATAGTCTACCTAACTAACTTGCTTCCCAAACTAGCTTTCCTGCGCAGGAATAATCGACAAACAGACCTCAGCAAATGTCCTTCAAATGCTTTAAAGGTGGTATCAGTGATTTCAGGCCCAAAAATATTTTTATCACATTCATCTAATCTTTCCTAACGATCTGCTAGCTGCCCGTCCCATAAGCATGCCGTCAAAAAAACGCCTCTCTGTAGGCAGCCTAGGCTCTGAGATCTGCACACAAAAACAAATGGTTTAGCCAAACACTCAAAACCAAAACAAATAGTGTTCTAACCAATCACCGACAGGGGGAGGGTGTTGTGAGGTTTTGTGCTCGTGCACGGCTGCACGCGAAGTCAGAACTGAAGAAAAAGCTGGCTCAAAACCTCACAACACCCCATTAAATATATATTTTATGAAACAAGTTGAACTCTAAAACGGCTAGAAAATTAAAGCCATAAATCTAAACAAGTTGTGATTCAAATTTGAGGTTGATATCTCAAAAAATGAGCTTTCGGTAAGATTTTGTTTGGGCGCAGTACCAGATTTTCCCTATTGGATGCCAGCAACACCATACCGGTGCACACAGTGATTGGATTTGTTATTTGCAGGTTTTCTCTCTCAAATATTACAAAAACACATTTTTTTTTTTTTAATAACACACATACCAACTACACTCTGACATCCACACCAGCACACCCACACAAATATCGGTGCATAATTTATCCAATTGACTCTATAATATGCCAAAGCAGAAAACAGGAATAAAACGAGTATTTGCTTTATAGGCCAAACCTGAGAAAATGGCACCATCTGATAAAAAATAACGCAATCCTCTTAAAAAAGATTGCATCATTTTATAGTTAAATGACCCTGGGATAAAAAATTGCAGTTTTAATGGGTTTCAATGGGGACAGCTTTGTCCAAAAGGCGCTGGGAGGAAGTATTTTGTGTACCTAGTGCAAAAAAGATTTTTCAAAGGAAATGGGGGTGAAATAGTAAAATTACAATAAAAATACACACCTGTGCCAAAATTAATGCAGTTAGCATTAACAACAACAACAACAACAACAACAAAAGTTACACATATCTCGAAAGTGGACAAAAATGTCCAAGTCAAAAAACTGTCAAAAAAATGTTAGGCTTGGGAGCAAAGACTTAAGTTTGCTCTCATTTGGCAGATTGTTGTTGAAGTGAAAAAAGTGACAAAAGTGAAACCAAAACAATGTTATAGAGGTTTAAGTTTATGAAAAATGTTTATGAATATTATAATCATTATTTTATATAAAATATATATATTTTATGAAACATGTGGAACTCTAAAACTTATATAAATTCAAAGCCATAAATCTAAACAAGTTGTGTTCCAAATTTGAGGATGATATCTCAAAAATGAGCTTTCGGTAAGATTTTGTTTGGGCGCAGTACCAGACTTTTCCCATTGGATGCCAGCAAAACTCCACGGGTGCACACAGTGATTGGATTTATAATAATAATAATAATATGTTTATTTTCTATAGCGCCTTTCAAGAACCCAAGGTCGCTTCACAATGCAATACAAATATCAAACAAACAGCAAGCAAACAGATACAAAGGCCTTTTGCTTATAACAGACAAACAGATGGAAACAAGCATACACTAATTGACATGAATCAAAGAAAAACATTTTTACTATTTATCAAAATATACAATTACGACAAAGTATGTAGCAAAAAGAGCTGAGAAAGTGGAGAACATAGAAAACAGTGTTGAGGATACTTATTTATTGAGCAAGCTTGAAGATATGAGTTTTAAGTTGTTTTTTGAAGGTCCGGATGTTGTCGGTCGCACGAAGATTCGGGGGCAGCTTATTCCATAGCTTAGGGCCAACAACACTAAAAGCCCTACCGCCCACTGTAGAGAGTCTGACCCGGGGTACCACAAGTAGTTATTTGTTATTTGCAGTTGAGTTTTTATCTCTCAAATATTACAAGCACACAAACACTTTTTTTTATTATTACACACATTCAAACCACACTCTGACATCCACACCAACACACCCACACAATTATTGTTACATAATTTATCCAATTGACTCTATAATATGCCAAAGCAGAAAACAGGAATAAAGTGAGTATTTGCTTTATAGGCCAAACCTGAAAAAATGGCACCATCTGATAAAAATTTGTAAAAATTAAAATTTTGAAGCCTTGCCAACAGAATGAAAGCCTCTTAACAAAGATTGCATCGTTTTATAGTTAAACGGCCCTGGGATAAAAAAAAGTGCAGTTTTAATGGGTTTCAATGGGGACATTTTTGACCACAAGGCCATGGTTTAAATATGTTAAAAGAAGTGCTACTGGTTTTGTTTTGGAAAGTACCTGTGTACGTGACCTTTCTTATGATGCAGAATCATTCATTAACGACTGCAGCTTACAAGGAAACCACAGAAGAAAGAAGATATGAGAAGACGGCAGAATCCTCTGTAATTGAGTTCATTTGACTGCTACACTTACAAGAAGGACTTACTTTACCAACAGTTTAATAAGAATTTCTCTAAAAATTACTGAAAAGCAGAGAAGAGGGAAACCTTCAGATACTGCCTGCATTGCCCCTGAAGAAGACCTGATAGCCCAACTGCTGGTTTGTGCTGATTTAGTTAGCTTTTACTTAACGGAATTATTTGCTAATTTAGTTATTTTACATTTACTGCTTAGTATTGTAAAAAATTTAATTATAATTTCTTGTGTTTTCACTTACAAGATTTACCAGATAAGCTTTTCACATCCATTTGAATTGACTCTGTTTAAACAGATCTTGTGTGCTTGACAAATAAGTGATTGAAAGATTGACAGCTTGTTGAGAAGCCAAAACCAAACAGGAAGAAAATGAGTGACAGAGGTATGTACATTTACAAGTACAGTACTGCTTACATCTTAGATATAATCAGACACATAAATAATCTTTTGAAAAATATATATATAAAAAAAAAGACATTTGTTTCTTCACAGAACCTCTAATTTCAAAAGAAGATGACAATGATTCATCAAGTAAGATTCAGTCATTTACTTTTCTTCACATCACACGTTTTCAGATCATTTAATTTAAAGCTGCTGTTTGGCTTGCATTTTTATGGGCTGAAATTCAACATGGTTGTTGTCATGATTTGGTCTTGTCTTGGTCACGTTTCATGTCATTGTCATGTTTCCATGTCTGTCATGTGATTCTCTGTTTGTCATGTGATCCTGCCATGTGTCTTGTCATTTGTTAATTGTCTGATCATTGTTCAAACGTGTCCCTTGTCTTGTCATTAGTCTGTGTATTTAAGCCCTCATGTTTGCCATGTGTCTTTGTCAAGTATTGTTTCCTGTAACTTGTTTGTGAGTCATTTTTATGTTCATGTTTTTGAGCTCATGCCACGTCATGCTTTTGTTTTATGTTTTGAAATAAAGCTGCACTTGGGTTCTCATTACAACTTGCCTTCAGTGGATCACTTTACAGAATACTTGACCAAAAACAATGAACCCAGCAGTTGCCATCCTAAACCTACGCCAGGGAAATCTTCCCCTGGAAAAATATTTGGAGGAATTTTGTGGACTGTGTTGCCAGTTGGACTTTAATGATGTGGCCCTCAAGGACATATTTAGGGTGAGTCTGAATGAGCCCATTCGCTCCCAGCTTCCTAGGGGAAAAAATCCACTGGTCCCTGGCCCAATACATTGACCAGGCCTTGTTGTTAAGTGGCTCATCGTTCACAGTGGGTTTTGCGGATAAGGAACCCCGCAACCCAACAGTACCATCTAAGTCTGAGTCTCTTCACGTCATGCCTGCCAAACCTGAGTCTCTTTATGCCATGCCTGCCAAACCTGAGTCTCTTCACGTCATGTCTGCCAAGTCTGAGTCTCTTCACGTCATGCCTGCCAAGTCTGAGTCTCTTCACGTCATGTCTGCCAAGTCTGAGTCTGTTCACGTCATGCCTGCCAAGTCTGAGTCTCTTCACGTCATGTCTGCCAAGTCTGAGTCTGTTCACGTCATGCCTGCCAAGTCTGAGTCTCTTCACGTCATGTCTGCCAAGTCTGAGTCTGTTCACGTCATGCCTGCCAAGTCTGAGTCTCTTCACGTCATGTCTGCCAAGTCTGAGTCGGTTCACGTCATGCCTGCCAAGTCTGAGTCTCTTCACGTCATGTCTGCCAAGTCTGAGTCTGTTCACGCCACATCTGCCGCTAAGCCTGTGTCTCCGGACAAGATGGCCGCCACCACGCCTGAACCTGAGCCCTCAGCAGAAATGGCCACGCCTGAACCTGAGCCCTCAGCAGAGTTGGCCACCGCCACAACTGAAACTGAACCCTCAGCAGATATGGCTGAGCCCTCAGTGACAGCTACACTAACCATTATGGCCACAGCCCAGGTGTTTTCTTCGTCAACAGCCACTTGCACCTCCTGCTGGTGAGGCCGATCTACTGATATTCCTGCCGTTCCCGAATGTCAAATGTTGCATTTTCTGTCGAGTTTGAACCACTGAATTTATGGAAGTGTAAGCCCGTCTAAATCGGTCCTAGAGTCCTGCACGGGTTCGGGTACCCGCGGGGTATAACATAATTTAAAATCCACAGTTTATTTGTGCCCATAACCGTGCGCCCGATCTGCAGTCGTCAAGATGGATGCTGAGGAGTTGAAGAAAAGAATAGCTAGTGGAGATTGTAAAGTTGTCGACAATACGTCATCAAAAATCAAGTCCAGTGTGTGGGAGAAATTTTGAGTTATCTGAAGAAAATATTGTCACAGGCTTATTTGCTGCATTTGATGCATTTTCGTGTTGGATAGCCGCAAATGTAACTGATAAAAAGATAACTGTGGTAACAAACCAAGCCGTTCTATCGAACAGTATTTTTCAAATTTAACACTGTTAAGTATGTGTGTGGTGTGCAGGGCGTGTTTGAACCCAAAATTGTCAGATGTAGGCTAGACGAAATTGCGTGGCAGATATAATGTTGTAGCCGCGTCTGTTATAAGGCAACTCAGTTTTGTGATGACGTTAGCCATTTTCTTCATGTACCGGCCTTTTGATAGCTTCGGCTGAAGTTGTCCTTGTGTTAATTGTCGTGTAATAACTTCTGTATGACCTGGCAATAAACATTTTTGTAAGTGTGTCTATAATGTGATTGGCTAAACTGATTTTATTTCGGTTGCGGGTCGGGTGGTCGGTTCTATTTTAAGCGGGTCGGGTCGGGTGCAGATTTTAATTAGTGCTGCTGTCGGAAAACGGGTCGGATGCGGATTTAAGCACTGCGGGTACGGGCGGGTGCAGATTTACAAAATCGAACCCGTGCAGGACTCTGATCGGTCCTGTGCGTTATTGTCTTTTCCGTGTGGCAAAGTAATTTAGTTCCAATTAAACTTATCTGACTCCATTTTATCACAACCTCGAATTTAGGTTAGAATGCCAATTGGTTAATGGTCATTTATATAATAGTTTAGCAGCACATTTGATTATTCTTTTCAACTCTTTAGCCCTACTTATATTTTACCCGTTCATATTAGGAAGCTATGTCGCTCTGAGGTCCTCACGCCTTGTTTAACGCGGGTCTCATGATCACAAGCTCGTCAGTTTCGGTCACCAAACAGAGGTAAATGCTATATACCTGAGATTGGTCGCATTCACGCTTACACAATCAAAGATACTTTGGTATAGCCCCCGCAGAATTGCATACACTTGAATTTAACGTAATGTTTACTTCAGTAGAGGTATGGCCACTACTACAGATATAAGCTGACCAACATTACTCTTTTTATAATAGCTTTGGATTGGCCATGCCGTGGTTCCCTTTCAGTCGCTCACGTTCGACGTAACGTCGACATGACGACATAATTGAGATCACTTCAGGGAGCCCTATCAACTTCGAGTGTCTACAGAACGAGCCAATGAACGTTGGCGTGCGTGAATCGCGTCACGTGCCCCCGCCCCGCAGCGCGGGTATAAACAGGAAGCGGGCGCATGCACACATTGTCTTTCACTTCGGAGCCGAGCTGCTGCTTTCACTTCCGAACTCTACAGGAAAAGACTGCCTTTGAGAACGAGAAGAGGACTCTCCTTGTGTTGGTGTGACGGCGTGATAAGCGGTGGCTGCGAGCATTGCAGCTCACAACTGCTGTTTTCACAGCACTATTGTTCTGTGTCTGTGTGTGTGTGTGTCGGTTCGGTGGGCGTTTCCCTGTGTGTTCACTCACACCGCGGCTACCCCTGGGTGCCTCAGCACTGAGAGAGTTATTTTTCTATTTTTTTGTTTTCACTAAAAGAGCAACACAAGCGTGACCCTGCGTCTTTTTCAAGATGTCATTCCGCTTGTGCGTTTCTGGATGCCGTCGTTCCCTGGCGCCAGCAGATGGCCACAGTAGTTGCTTCTCGTGTTTGGGCATTCAACACGCTGAGGCAGCTATTGTGGATAGTTCATGTTCCCATTGCGGGAATATGACTGTCTCAGTGCTTAGATCGAGACTCGCTTACCTCAAGGGAGGTGCAGTCCCCTCGCCTATGCCCCGATCTAGTGTTTATTCTGCCCCGCAGAATAGACCTACTTCAGTGCATGACCAGGGTGATCTGAGGATTACCATGAGGGCTTCCCCGTCGAGTCAACCTCCGCGGGCCCCTCACGCCTCACAAGCGCTGCTGCCATTGGAGTCCCTTAGCGAACGTCTTGGTCCTTCTCCGGAACGACCAACCGTTTCCTTTGGGGCTCCTCCTGATGACCAGATGTCGATCGCAGCATCGGAGGGTGAGCTTCAGTCCTCTGGAGATGACGACTCAGCTGCGTTACCCCCCTCGGGGCGTGTAGCGTTGTCCGAGACCGATCCAGAATGGGCGGCTATGCTTTCCCGGGCCGCCGAGAAGGTTGGGCTTGCGTGGAACCCTCCACCACGTCCCGAACCTTCTCGGTTGGACGATTGGTTTCTCGGGGCGGGCCGTGCTGGTTCTCAGTGCGCCGCCCCGGTACCTTTCTTTCTGGAGGTGCATGAGGAGCTTTCTAGGACGTGGAAGGCACCGTATAGTGCCCGAAGCCGTCTTAGTGGCTCCTCCCCCCTTGCCACCCTCGACGGCGGGGCAGCTAAGGGGTATGTGGATATCCCCCCAGTGGAGCGGGCCTTTTCTCGGTATGGAGTTGGACTCGATCAACATGACAGCGTGCCTCACCAAGGCCCGTGTCCAGTCAGTGTTGAACTGCGTGAGCACGCTCAGACGCAGAACAGCGGCACCACTGAAACTTTTTCAGAGGCTCCTGGGGCATATGGCATCTGCAGCCGTGTTACGCCGCTCAGATTGCTTTATATGAGGCCGCTCCAACACTGGCTCCACGATCGAGTCCCGAGATGGGCGTGCCGGGTCCAAGTGACTCCGCACTGTCGCCAAACTCTCAGCTTGTGGTCGGACCCTTCGTTCCTGTGGGCAGGTGTTCCCCTGGAACAAGTGTCCAGGCACTCTGTGGTCTCCACGGATGCCTCTGCCACCGGCTGGGGGGCCACGTACAACGGGCATGCAGCTTCAGGTCTGTGGATGGGGCCTCAACTGCATTGGCACATCAACTGCTTCGAGTTGTTAGCAATACGTCTTGCGCTGAGCCGCTTCAAAACGCTGCTACTAGGCAAGCATGTACTGGTCCGTATGGACAGCACTGCTACCGTTGCGTACATCAACCGTCAAGGTGGTCTACGCTCCCGCCGCATGTCACAACTCGCCCGCCATCTCCTCCTCTGGAGTCAGAAGCATCTGAGGTCGCTTCGTGCCGTTTACATTTCGGGCCTGCTCAGCCGTGCAGCCGACGAGCTTTCACGGCAGCAGGTGCTACCGGGAGAATGGCGACTCCATCCCCAGGTGGTCCAGCTGATTTTCAGGCGCTTCGGGACCGCACAGGTAGATCTGTTTGCCGCCCCGGACACGTCTCACTGCCAGTTGTTCTATTCCCTGACCGAGGGGACCCTCGGCACGGATGCTCTGGTACACAGCTGGCCCCGGGGCCTATGCAAGTATGCGTTTCCCCCAGTGAGCCTTCTTGCACAGACCTTGTGCAAAGTCAGGGAGGACGAGGAGCAGGTCTTGCTAGTTGCGCCGTATTGGCCCAACCGGACCTGGTTCCCGGAACTAGTGCTCCTCGCGACAGCCCCTCCCTGGCCCATCCCTCTGAGAGAGGACCTGCTCTCTCAGAGACGGGGCACACTATGGCACCCGCGTCCAGACCTCTGGAAACTCCATGTCTGGTCCCTGAACGGGACGCGGAGATTCTCGGTGACCTACCCCCTGCGGTAGTTGACACCATCACTTCCGCTAGAGCCCCCTCTACGAGGCGCCTCTATGCGTTGAAGTGGAACCTGTTCGTTGACTGGTGCTCCTCTCATGAGGAGAACCCCCGATCTTGCTTTCCTTCCTGCAAGAAGGGCTGGAGCGAAGGCTGTTTCCCTCCACCCTTAAAGTGTTTGTTGCCGCTATTGCCGCACATCACGATGCTGTTGATGGTAAGTCTTTGGGAAGGCACGACCTGATCGTCAGGTTCCTGAGGGGAGCGAGGAGACTGAATCCTCCTCGCCCACTCTCTATACCCTCTTGGGATTTGTCTCTGGTCCTTTCGGCACTTCAGAGACCACCCTTTGAGCCTCTGCAATCAGCTGAGTTAAAAATCCTGTCCTGTAAGACAGTTCTCCTGGTTGCATTGGCCTCTATCAAGAGGGTAGGGGACCTGCATGCTTTTTCGGTCGACGAATCATGCCTAGAATTCGGCCCGGATAACTCTCACGTGATCCTGAGACCCCGGCCCGGATACGTGCCCAAGGTTCCTACCACTCCCTTCCGGGACCAGATAGTGAACCTGCAAGCGCTGCCTTCAGAGGAGGCAGACCCAGCCCTGGCTTTTCTCTGTCCCGTTCGCGCTCTGCGTCTGTACGTGGACAGAACGCAAAGCCTCAGGACCTCAGATCAGCTCTTTGCCTGTTACGGAGGCCAGCAGAAGGGAAAGGCTGTCTCCAAGCAGAGGATGGCCCACTGGATAGTGGATGCCATTGTCTTGGCTTACGAAGCCCAAGGCGTGCCCTGCCCGCCCGGGTTGAAAGCCCACTCCACTAGGGGTGTCGCTTCTTCCTGGGCGCTGGCGCACGGCGCCTCGCTGACAGACATCTGTAGAGCTGCAGGCTGGGCGACACCTAACACGTTCGCTAGGTTTTATAGCCTACGTGTTGAGCCGGTTTCTTCCTGTGTGCTCGCTTCAACTAGCCGGTAACACCGAAGTTCCCGCTCTAGTGTCGGCTTGCTGCGCCACTCCCTTCCTAGGAATGGATACGTGCGCTTTTTGCTCCAGTCGAGTTCCCCAATCGGCGAACCCTGTGAGTTCCTCCGCACCCCTTCAGCAGTCGGACGTTGCGGAGCGTCCGACGCCAGGCCTAGTGCTCGTATGCTTGTGTAACTTGTGCTAGGCTGGGTTCCATATGTGGTGATCCCTGCGGCGATCACATATGTGTATTCTTCCACGACCAGCTCCCTGCGGTGAGCCCGTGTCTTTCCCTCGGTAGAGTCTGCTCTGCCGTCACTGTCGGTGTAGTCTCCCCCTTCGGGTGGAGCCACCCCAGTGACATTCCTTATGTTGCACTGCCCCTTCGGCCAGTCCATATGTGTATTCTCCACATGTTACCTCCCTTCGGGCAGGATGTGGCTCCGCAGCGTCCTTTCCCCTGGAAAGGTATGCTTTCCCAGTGTTATCCAAGAGTTCCACTGTGTGGGGTATAATGGAACAGCAGTTGAACTCCCTCTACGCAGGTCTTCCGCCCCAGCAGTTGGGGGTCTGAGAGTCTCGCGTAGACCGCTGGATGTGGCAGCAACTGTGGTGTTTTCCATGGGATCCCAATTATGTCGTCACATTGACGTTACGTCGAACGTGAGCGACTGAAAGGGAACGTCTCAGTTACTAATGTAACCCTCGTTCCCTGAAGGAGGGAATGGGAGACGTAACCGTTGCTGACCATCGCTGCATGGCCGTCACAAATCTCGGCTCCTCAGCAAAAAACAATGTGTGCGTGCGCCCGCTTCCTGTTTATACCCGCGCTGCGGGGCGGGGGCACGTGACGCGATTCACGCATGCCAACGTTCATTGGCTCGTTCTGTAGACACTCGAAGTTGATAGGGCTCCCTGAAGTGATCCCAATTACGTCGTCACGTCGACGTTACGTCTCCCGTTCCCTTCTTCAGGGAACGAGGGTTACATTAGTAACCGAGACGTTTCCCACGTACACTTATCTAAAGTAACATTAAATTAAAACAGAGGCGAGACACACCCAGATTTAGGTTGGTCAAGCAGTACGTTTGCTGTCCTAAACGGAAATTCACTTCTTGTCTTTACAAACCAAGTACACTTGAATTGATGCCAAATATTAGTCGTCACTAATCTGACGCAAAACTTGTATAACGGGAATATCAGAATCTGTTTAATCTACTTGGGAAAACAATTTCAGAGTCAGTCAGAATAAATCAAATGTAACAATTTATTATGTCAGGTAAATGTATCATGCCAATTTCATAATCAGTTCAGAGATAATAAATACAAAACATCAAATTTTCTGGAATAAAATGAGAGGATGCGAACCTGACATTATAAAATACATGATGTGAAGTGTTTTGCTTACACTCGGCATCACAGGCTAATTTGAGTTACAAATAGCCCCGAGTCTATTGTTGCATTTCTTTATATAAACAGAAACTTTTTTCACTTGGAAACATTTGCTAACAATGGGAATTTGCATTCAGAGTTTACACCTTTTGGGAGCAGGATGCCATTTACCTGGAAGACACACCCTCCTCTGTGTGCGAGTTATCTCTAAACTCTTAAAAACTTTATTACCTTACTTTATTACATTACTGTTTTACTTATTTGGGAACCTTCTTTTGAGACCTTTGTACCAGTCACACCGAGGCATTTCAAATGATACCAAACGTGTAATTCTGTATGATAATTATTCACATTAAACCATATAGATTCTTGGGTGAATTTTGGTGATCTTTGCATGAGGGAGAAGGAATGTGGGAAGAGGGGAAGAGATGTAGATTAGGATGATTCTGAGGTGAGACTTGCATCTCAAATGGTGATGCTAACTTCACAAGAGTGAGTTCAAATGTTAATTTCCTTTGTTTTCTCAGAGAGTTGCCATCTCTTCCAGTCTAACAGAAGCGAATTTGTAAAGCGAAATAAAATGGACTGAAAATTGCCTGTTGAATATTATAGGTTGTATTTTTAAACAGAATGAACATTTTGGAAGTGAAATCTGAAAGGTGAATATGGATTATTGAATTTTTAATAATGAAAACGTGTGTGAAATGTTTTGAATTGAAATATTCACAGCTTGAATATACAACCATGCTGAATGTCATCCCATAAAAATGCAAGCCCTAAAACTACAATGCATTCAAATGCAAGCAGGGTTAATGCAAT
Organism: Squalius cephalus; assembly: GCA_022829025.1. NCBI lineage: Eukaryota > Metazoa > Chordata > Actinopteri > Cypriniformes > Leuciscidae > Squalius > Squalius cephalus. Next base: position 1,467,055 of record CM040811.1, on the reverse strand, counting down.
GCATATTTTTTCAAGTAGTGCAATTCAACAAGCTTTTCTGTTTCAAAAACATTTGTCATTATTTTACTTCCATAAGTTTCAAAGTATTTTTGCAACTCTGCATATGTGTGTGCATGTGCATTGAGACTTATACTGACATTTATTTGTGAAAGTGATCAGCATTTGACATTTGCTATTTGATCAAAGGTAGCATGCTTATTCACAGTACACAATGCAATGTTAAAGTATAAGTTCATAAGATAGATTAGAAGTGAAATGCTGAAATGATGAAAAAGATGTATTTTTAACAAAGTGATAATAATTAACTTTGTTTAAGGTTATAGGATAGTTAAATGCATGTGGGAAAGGTGTGTCCTCTGTCAGGACATGGATATTAAAAGACAGAATTCTGTACAAACCAAACTAATAAAGTATATTATGTACAGAAAAGCAGATGAACCCAGAAAATGAACACATCCAGAATGGATCCAGAATGGCAGCACAGCTGAAAGGTTTGTTTGAGCGGCGCCCTCTACTGTGCAGGCTTAAATCTGCATTTCCTTCTGCCTGAGGCTTATTAATTTAACTTTTGGTGTGAAAGGGAATTTACATTTGCCAAAAATAGAACTTTTTTGTTGTTATTAAAAAACAAACAAGCAAGCCCAGCCCAGGGGAGAAGAAGTACCACAAAAGTAATGTAACGCATTACTTTTCATAAAAAGTAACTAAGTAACGCAATTAGTTACTTTTTTGGGGAGTAACGCAATATTTTAATGAATTACTTTTAAAAAGTAACTTCATTTCCACAACACTGTATATTACTAGACGCTATGGGGAAAACTCCTTTTCTCAGAATTTTGAAGCCTTTAATTAAAAAACGCAGTGCCACTGCACAGCCATAACAGAGCGGCGATATGAGCGTGCTCATTGGCTGCTCAGTGGGAACTGCACAAATCTATGGCGAAGCAGCTTGTCTGCGCGAGCCATAGGAATCAGATTTATTCTCCTTCAGCGACGAACACACTTCGTTGATTTCTCAAAGAAGCCTTCTCGCCGCCGAAGATGCCAAGCAGCAGAACGAGTGCTCTCCAGCAATCAAGCAGAACAGAGACCAGCAACCTTGATCAGCACGTGCTTAGGCCAGCTGACTCAGTGCTGCTGCAGCTGATTTCACCATCTCCCTTGCAGCTGTCCGGTGAGCATAAGATGGTGCAGAGTATGGCTGACATGTTGCGAGCTCCGTCTCAACTTGGCAGGTCTTTGTTTGTTTTGTCCATAATTATTTTTTTTATTTTTTTTTTTTGGATGTTGTCAGCACTATTGTTTACAACAGACAGACATTTTTGGATATCGGTTCTGTAGTCGCTCCTCGCAAACCAGACTTTAAGTTTCTCAATGCCGACTCACTGTTTACAAACCTCACAGCGGAGCCCTTTGTTTGGGCCGCCTGAACACGACAACGCAAACGGAGCCGGAAGAGAGGAAAGAGAGCCGGCATTCTTGTCAGACTAAGACGTTGCGCAAACCGACCCCCACAAACGTCCAGTCTCTGGACAATAATTTTTGTGAACTAAGAGCGTGAATCTCTTTTCAGCGCAAGATGAGGGACTGCTGTATTATTTGCCTCACAGAAAACTGGCTGTTCTTGGAGGTACCAGACTTTGCCATTGAACCTACCTGCCATTGGCCGGCACAGATGAAGCACTTCGAACAGGGCTATTCAATTGGCGGACCACAGGCCAGGTCCGGCCAGCCAATCATCTCCATGCAGACCGAGGGCACCCCAACCTCCCTCCTCTTTTCCTGGCGGTGTGGCTAAATTTGGTTAGAGATGCGCGTGGCCGAAGTGGTGCCTGCAGCTGTATGGCTATATGCACTGTGAGAACCATGAGCGCTCCGACTGACCTGAGAAACGTTTTCCGTGCGAATATTTCAGCAGTGATTTTGTGTGTCCCGTAATTTTGTCGACTGAACGAGCGATACCAATCATTCATGAATGAATCATTCTTTGGTTAGATTATTTCCTTTCCATGAATTGGCCAAACTCGCTTGCATAACGGTCTGAAACTATTTGGATTCGTTCTGACTGCTCTGTCACTGAAACATCTGAAGCAGTTGCTCGGTCAGTAACAACAATTAGAGAACAAATCGCGCTGTTTTCTGTTGTTTCACTAGTTTACTTTGAACTACGCAGCACGGCCCAGTGGATAACGGAACGCAAGCATAAAGGAGTTGTTTACTCCAAGACACCATTATTAAACAGCATTGCAACATCCAGTGAGAAGGGGTTCAATTCGACACACACCTTTCTGTTACTAACCACAAATCACTCAATGATTTAACCAGTTTTAAATCGGATGAAACAGCCTCAACATTCCCAACATGACTGATGAGGTAAACAGCAGAAACATTGTGCCATGAACGAAGTTAGAAGACTTTAAATCCCCTAATCACCACCTTTACAAACATTTACCATGAATTTACTGTAGTAATCTACCATGGTTTGGGCAGAAATGTGGAATATTTGTATTGAATACTATGTTATAGTGATTTGTATTGGATTAGATTTATTAGGTGGGTAGAGAAATATATAATTTATTGTGTGTATAGTTTTTACCTGTGCTTAGGCATTTTTTTATACAGTGGTAGTGAGTAAGTAGCCATGCATGGTTTTACTTGTGGTTACCAAGTCTCACTGTCAGATTATTTTCATTTAAGCCTATAATAATTATACATAAAAAATATTCTTACCAATAGCGATGATCTTGTATATTTCATGTATTTGTACATAGCTGTAAATAAGTTATTTATAATGGTCTTATAAATCTGCATACTGTTGGGTACCACATTTCCAAGTGAATACAATACTTTTTTTTAGGTTTATTTTAGCTTATTTATTGGTACTGCTATGTTTCAATAAGTAATGAATAATGTTTCAATAAATAAGCTAAACCCACCGGCCCTCCTCAACTTTTCGATTCAATAATCCAGCCCTCGAATGAAGCTAATTGAATAGCCCTGGGGAACTGTATGGGCATTTGTGCAAGCAGGAAACCGTACATCCCGAGGCTGCATTTATTGTAATCGGGGACTTCAATAAAGCCGGCCTCAGAAAGATTCCACCAAAATTCTTTCTGCATGTAACATGCAACACACGGGGAGACCGAGTTTTAGACCATTGTTACTCTCCTTTCCGGCATGCTTAAAAATCCCTCCCCTTCCCACCTTTCGGCAAATCAGATCACTCTTCTGTTCTGCTCCTGCCTGCTTGCAGGACTCCCGCCCTCAGGACAATCCAGCTTGGGTTGCACCAATCAGATTCCATGTTACAGGACTGTTTTGATTACATTGACTGGGACATGTTCTAGACTGCATCTGATTATGGCATTGATGTATAAACAGACACCGTCACTTGTTTCATAAGGAAGTGTATAGAAGATTTTGTACTGACCAAAACAATTAAAATATAAAAATATACCTAGGTCAGAAACCGTGGATGAACGCTGATGTTCGCGCGGCCCTCAGCGCATGAACCTCCGCCTTTAATTCCTGTAATGTGGAGGAATGTAAACATGACAGCTACTCCCTCCGTAAAACCATCAAGACAGCAAAACGCCAGTACAGGAACAAAATAGAAGCTCAGTTCACCACTTCCAACTTAAGTGAAATGTGGCAAGGATTATATAACATCACGGACTGCATCGATCGCAAATATTCTATTATAAATACTGCTGCCTCACTGCCAGACGAGCTCAATGCTTTCTTTGCTCGTTTCGAAGTCAGTTACCCCGCCCCTGCGGCTGAGACTGCTGCAGTGTCTGTAGCGGATGTCACCCGATCCCTCAGGCACATGAACATCCGTAAAGCCACGGGTCCAGACGGCATTCCTGGCCGCGTCCTTAAAACATGCGCAAACAAACTAGCAGGAGTTTTCACTGATATTTTCAACCTCTCCCTCTCCCTGTCTGTTGTCCCCAAATGTTTTAAATCCTCCACCATTGTACCCACACAAAAGACACCCAAAGTTACCTACTTGAATGACTGGTGCCCTGTTGCTTTAACCCCCCTCATCAGTAAGTGCTTTAAGAAGGTTATCAGAGATCACATCTGCTCTGTACTACCAGCATCGCTCGACCCACTGCAGTGCGCTTATCACAGTAACCGCTCCACTGATGAAGCAATTGCACACTGTCCTTTCCCACCTGGGCAAGAGGAACACATATGTGAGAACGCTGTTTGTTGACTCAGCTTTTAATACCATAGTGCCCCCTAAGCTTGTGGTGAAACTCCTGGCTCTAGGTCTTAACAGTTCCCTGTGCAGCTGGATAGCAGGTGGTCACAGTTGGTAGCAACATATTCTACCCACTTACCCTTAACACCGGGGCTCCACAGGACTGTGTTCTCAGTCCTCTCCTGTACTCCCTGTACACACATGACCGTGTGGCCACATACAGCTCCAATGTCATCGTCAAATTTGCAGATGACACAATGGTGGTAGGCCTGATCACAGACAACGACGAGTAAGCCTACAGAGAAGAGGTGCACACTTTGATAAACTGGTGCCATGATTACAACCTTTCTCTGAACATCAGTGAAACCAAGGAGCTAGTGGTGGATTTCAGGAAACAGAACAAGGAACACTCCTCCATCATCATTGATGGGACCTCAGTGCAGCAGGTCAACAGTTTTAAGTTCCTTGGTGTCCACATCACCAAGGACCTCACCTGGTCAGTTCATACGGAATCAGTCATGAAGAAGGCCCATCAGCCTCTCTTCGTATGTGCCCAAAAATTCTTAAAACAATTCTACAGCTGCACTGTGGAGAGCATCATCACTGGCTGTATCATCTCCTGGTACGGGAACTGCACCGTGCTCAACCGCAAAGCCCTGCAGAGAGTGGTTGGGACAGCTCAGCACATCGTCGGAGGTTAGCTTCCCTCCCTCCAGGATATCTACACCCAGCGATGTGTGAGGAAAGCACGGAAGATCATTAGAGACTCCAGCGACCCAAGCCATGAACTGCTCTTGCTGCTAGCATCAGGCAAACGGTACCGCAGTATCAGGACCTGCACAAGTAGACTGCGAGACAGCTTTTTCTCGCAGGCCATCAGACTGCTGAACTACAGCCAATAAAACATCACAACACACCTCACTTACACTTGCACTGCACTTTATTAAATGTGTATACTGTTATTTATGTAATACATTGTGTTGTTTTACTGCCATGTTACAGAGACTTGCACCTAAGAATTTCACCGTCGGTACACTTGTGTATACGATGTGTGACAATAAAGAGAATAAGAATAAGAATATTTAAAAAGCTAATTTTGCAAATTTCTTGCAACGTTGTTGCAAATGTCGCACCGTGATTGTGGCACATGCAGAGCCCTTCTGCACTCCGCTGACAAGCACTGTGAGTGTGTTGCCTGTCTGGGGAAACCCCATGCAGAAGATGTGCTCAGCGAGATGAGCCGCTCTCATTGCGAGAGTATGTCACTTTCCTCTCTGCACTCGCAGAACGCTTTCTTTTCAAACCCTCACTCTCCTGCCCTTTCTCCTAGGAACCTCGGAAAATGAAACGGAGGGATCAGAGGACTGAGCCATTGGACACGAACGAGCTCATGCCAGCCCAGCCCCTGCGTGCCTCACTGCCCCCCCCCAAGAGAGATTTCTCCAGTGCTCTCCACTCGCGCAGGCCAGCGCCCCTCGTGTGAGGCGAGCAGCCTCGTCTCGTTCAGGGGACCAGTCTGTCATTGGCAGCTTCCGATGCGGAGGATTGGTTGGACTCAGTGGATGACCCCGCCCCCCCACCGCCTAGAGACACGAGCGACACCAAGGCTGGTATTGATGCCGAACTTATCTTATCTAAAGCCCATATCTTGGCCCAGTTGGAGGAAGAATTAATTTCTCACAGATCTGTGCTCCTCAGCCATCTGAAAAGCCTAAATTGAGCCAAGAGCTTACTGTCTCTCACCCAGAGAATCTCTTTCCTGGGAGCAGTTCTAGACTCAGGCCAAATGAGGGGCTGGCTAACCCAGGAGCGCGCTCACACGGTTCAGCGGCTCGCCTCCTCGTTCAGAGCAGGGGCCTTTCCCCGCCCTTCAGAACTTTTCAGATGATACTAAGCCTCTGCAGGCCTTTCCCAGGTGAAGAGGACAATCTGGCATCCCCGACCCAAGATGTGGGCCCTCCACGTATGCCCCCTCAACGGGAACTTAAGGACCTCCCAATGAGAGTCCTGAGTACTATCTCAGAGGCTAGAGCTCCGTCCACAAGACGTCTTTACGCTCTTAAGTGGTCTGTCTTCGCTGACTGGTGTTCAGTCCGGAACCAGGACCCTTTTTCATGTGAAGTACCTCTAGTACTCTCCTTCCTACAAGAGCTAATGGACGCGGGTCGCACCCCCTCCATGCTCAAAGTCTATGTGGCGGACATAACACGCTTCAGTGGCCAGCCAGCCCTTAGGTAGAAGCGACCTGGTCATCCGCTTCCTAAAAGGGGCAAGGAGGCTCAACCCGCCTCGTCCTCTTAACGTACCCCCTTGGGTACTATCCACAGTCCTTAGGGCCCTCAAAGGGCCTACACTTTCGTTTAAGAAAGTGGAATGTTTTTTAATTAAAGGCTTCAAAATTCAGAGAAAAAGAGTTTTCCCCGTAGCGTCTAAGGACCAAATACTCGTTCTCATAATCTCAGGGAACCGAGATTAAGTAAGTAACCGAGACGTTAAGCGTTTCCTCCTATAGAAAACTGTTTAAAAGAAAACGGTTTAATGCATTAAGACAGTGATATTAAAAGACAAAATTCTGTACACACCAAACTAAAGCATATTATGTACAAAAAAGCAGATGAGCCCAGAATATGAACGCAACGCATTACACGTTAAGCACTTTCCTCCTACAGAATATTAAATATTTATTAAACTATTTAGAGAAAGAATTGTGCCAAAATTCTAAAATCTTCAGAATATATCACTGAACATTCAACCATAGAAAAAATAGGCTCGTCTAAATTTCTTCCTGGAGTCAATTTTTCATCTCAGTTTTAGTGTTTATATAGACATTTATATAAGTTTATATAAATGAGACATAAAATCTGCGATTATTTTAATCTCTAATCTGTTATTTAACAGTTGAGAGTTCTTTAATGCTGATCTAACCAGTAGAAGACACTAGTCAGGTTTAAATCCCAGTTGTGCAGGTGGAGTATGTTGTCTATGATTAGAACTATGGTATTCTATGATGTTATAATAATTCACATGAACAACTTTTATGAATTATATTTAGAAAGTTTAGAAAGAGGTGAATAAAGACTGAGAGTCAATGTTCAGAAATTATTAATTATTATTAGCCTGTCTTTTGAACTATGCTGCATACTGTTTTTGTTGTCAAACTCAAAAATGATTTTATTTTTAATTATTAAAAATGCCATTATTTTATATGATAAAGTTAATAATTGTATTTTATTGACAAAATATTTTAGTTTGTCTTGCATTAAAAAAAAAAAAAAATAGATCAGATAACATTTTAATCCCACCTATGGGGCATGTTGTCACATTTCACTTCAATTCTTTCAGGGTTAATTCAAAAAAAGGATACACTGTATTAATGAAACAAAACCACAAATTTGTGCTAGACATGTGTGAAATTAATGTGGTAAAAAAGAAATACTCTGAAACCCAAGTGGATATACACAAACTGAAAAAAGTCAAAAAGTGTAAGGTTGTTCCCCACTCTCCCACACCTGGCTTTTTAACATATTACAAACAAAGTCTCAGATCTCAGTTTTAATTTATATTTGTTATTATTTTTAAATGCTCTATTCAATCCCAAATATTATAATCTGATTCACAGGATCAGCTTCATCTGAACTCAGGATTGTTCTTCTGGGTAAAACTGGTTCAGGAAAGAGTGCGACGGGAAACAACATCTTAGGTGGAGTGTGTTTTAAGGAGGATGTTGGAGCAGGGTCAGTGACTAACACCTGTGAGAGAGGAGAAGTAACGATTGATGAGAAGAGCATCTCAGTCATCGACACTCCAGGCCTGTTTGATACGGAAATGACAGTGGAGAAACTGAAGGAGGAAATAGAGAAGTGTGTCTACATGTCTGTTCCTGGTCCTCATGTGTTTCTGCTGGTCACCAGACTGGATGTGAGATTTACAGAAGAGGAGAAAAACACTGTGAAATGGATTCAGGAGAACTTTGGAGAAGAAGCTGCACGTTACACCATCATTCTGTTCACTCACGCTGATGCATACTGGAAACCATTAGATGAGTATATCAGAGAAAGTAATGATCTCCGGGCTCTTGTTGATAAGTGTGGAGGATTTCACTCATTCAACAATAAGGTCAAGGACGACCGCTCTCAGGTCACTGAACTGCTGGAGAAGATAGAGAAGATGGTGGAAGCAAACGGAGGAGAGCACTACACTAACGAGATGTACCAGGACGCTCAGAGCAGGATAGTAGAAAGAGCACAGTTCTGTAAGTGTCTTTGACTTTCTGTGTTTTTGAGACATAACTCTTACAAAAATATGTTTCCATATATTTATGATAAATATATTAAATGGTTTGAATATAGTCCTGCATCAGTCACTGTTTCATTTCATACTCTATCGATTACATTAAATTTAGTCTACGTGTGAATTATAATCAAAAGTTTTATGTTTTTGTGATTGTTATGTAGCGTGTATTCAAGACTAGCAGTCCATAGTTTCCTGTCATGATTTATTTTCCAAATCAACAAAGAATAACATTTCGTTCAGTCTTCTTACATCATAATCCTCTTGTGCAACGTCTTCTCTTGACAACTTGTTTTTTGAGATACTGTACTTAATTATCACTTCTGCTATCTTACAAAACTAGACACGGTCAAAACAACAATACAATATTTATTAATGCCATAAACCAGAACAATACAATGAGACATATTATTTCAAAAGTAAACAAAATATAAAAAATAACTAAAGTAAAATATAAGAAAACGGCGCCAGATGGCAATAACAAAATCAAAAAAGGGAAAAGGGAAGCCACCTTATACAACATCATAATTGCTTATAAACTCTAATTGCCTTTTTACTTTTTACAAAACAGAACAATAAAGCTTGAAATCATTTTTAAAGTAAGAAAAATGTGGTTTGGAGTCAGACCATTTCATTTTATGAATGTGAAACTTTCCTATTAATATTCACAATGAGTATGCCTTATCTTTCTCAATCCCATGATCAGCTGCAAAAAACAATGTTACATTTTTTCTTAGTTAAATGCTCCTAATCAATCCAAAATATTTTGTATGTATGTAATGAAAAAATAATTTAAAACGTTACAGCACACGTTTTACTGGATATATTCTATGCATTATTTTAAAAGACTTTTACGTTGTTATTAATATAGAATTTATCCAAAGTTCGGCCAATTTACTTCTCCAAACACAGAAGATGAGCTAGAGGATAAACAATGTTATTAAGTATATTTCATATGTAGTGATTTGAGACTCTTATTATGACCGCCGCCGCTGAAATTTGGTGGGCATGTAGCCCCACTAGACTTTTACGGAAAAATTTCGTTTGGTCCCCGGGGGCCACCCCCCCCCCCCCCCCGCTGGGCCCCCCCAAACCCAAAAAAAGCAGTTTTTCCTAAATAACTACTTGAACCGTGGAACCGAGGATGAAGAAATTTTTATGGTATGTTGGTCTTAAGGGCCCACATCAACCTAGCCCATAATCACTCATTTGTGATTTGCGCCCCTCCCATAAAAAATGAAAATGCAATATTATTCTGCTTTAATCGCCCCTATCTTCAGTGGAGATGTTCAGAACTGCACCATATTTCATGTGTATGATTAACTTGACATCCTCTGGGGGTATGCTAAGTTTCGTAGAATTTCATCCATGGGGGGGTATAAAATAAATTCATTTATGTGCACATTTAGTGACTGTACACTCATCAGCCTGTAGATGGTGCTGTTGAGCGAAGGGTTGCTGGTTTAGGATGATACTGTCACACACACACATGCAGGAATACAAACAAACGCAAGCATGCACACACACTGACATCCACACGCACAGACACACACCCATACACACACATACAAATCCACATGCACAGACACACACACACACGCACACACACATGTACGCACGCATACATACACGCACAGACACACACACACACATACACAAACACACACACATACACACACACACAGACAGACATGCACATACTACTACTTTTTTTAGGTATCAGCCATATATACCCGATTTACCAGTACCCAATGTGTTATGCTTGGGCAGTATACTAATGAGGTGGGTGGGACATGTTTCATGCCATGTTAGATCACATCCTGAGAGTCTACGCTTTCAGAAAATATATAGTTTATATAGTTGAATCAGTTTTCTCTTCATGGTACAGACCAAAATGTATTATGTGTACACTTTCTTCACCTAAATCCATAAAATCCCATTAATTTCAATGGGACATTTACTTAAGTGTTCTACTAGGTACAGTGGGAATGAGTTTAATTTTGTTAACATTTTTTTTTACAACTCTGAGACCAGGGCTACAAGATAAAACCACTTTTTTGGGGAATTTTTTTTTTTTATTTCAGTAAAACACAACAAACCCATGCCAAAGTGAGATAACTGAATTTTACCATCAACAGGCACCTCAACCGTTTGGTAGAGGTTTGTAGAAATTGAATGGGAGGGTCCTTTGAAAAAAATTCACAGATTTTTCATACTTAGTATGTTCTGAAGGATTAATTAAGGACTGTATTTTACTGGAGTAGGTGGATTTGTATCCGCACTGGTGTGTCGGTAAGAACACATACGACTCAGAGTTCGAGGCAGAGTCTGTAGTTTACTCTTGATTCAGGTTGAATAGTAACAGTTAGTGGTAACAGTAAGTGGTCTGAAAATAATAAAGAATAACAGTCGTATTAGATATACAGCTAAATCAATAACATTCACCAAGGCAATAGAACTGGCTACATTATTAAAGTTATTGCAGTTCCTAGATAATCCACAAGGTGGAGTTCAAGGGACGCACATGGAGTTAGTTGTTATGTGAGACGCCATTATAGTTTCATTACAGGCAGTAACAGATACACCCGATATAGGAAACAGCACATAACACAATATTTACACAAATATAGGCAAATAACCTTATAAATCACCATCCAGAGATATATCTCACACTATGAAAGTACTCATGCATTACTTATATTAAACATAAAGGATGAACTTTGGCGCTTAGGCGCTAGCGCGAGCTGCCGCGATGGTGAGCAAAACGTCCTCGTGATAACTCAAAGTACACAAATTGGGACGTTTGCCCATATATATTTAAAACAATAATATCTTAGTAAAAACCTAAAGTAATATTGACAAACTATATATCATTTGAAAGCTTACAATCTCTAGTTTTCATATTTGGTGGCTGTTTTTTAAAATAAATTACAGAGGAGCAGTAATTTATCAATTTGCAACAAGAATATTTCATATTTATTAGGCGTGTTTAGGCCTTTATTTTGAAATAGAAATAAACATGAAAAATCATGAAATATTGGTAGAAACCTCAGTTTGTTTTCATGCCAAGAGTTCAAAAGATAACACCAATTAAATTTTATGAGAAAAAAAGGTCTGAAAATGTTTAGAATATAAAGAAAAATATTATGGATTCTCAATTTGTGATGGGGCACGCAGCGAGCTAGCGCACATGTGCTCTTTTTATGTTTATTAAAGGTTGAAATCAAATCAAATACTGCCAAAACACCCATACTAATTCTGAATAGGATGTACCCTTCATTAATTGTATGAAATTATGAAAAAACATGGTTCAGATCACTCAAAACATATATGAAAATGGAGACGCCCTTATATGGTCAGTAAGGAAGCTGGCTGTCCATCTAGTGAAAAAGTGTGGTACTGCGCCCAAATAAAATCTTACTGAAAGCTCATTTTTTGAGATATCAACCTAAAATTTGGAACACAACTTGTTTATATTTTTGGCTTTCATTTTCTAGCAGTTTTAGAGTAAAATATATTTTGTAATATATATATTTTATATAAAATATAAATAATTATATTTTTACATTCTATATTTTCATAAACTCAAACTTATATAACTTTTTTTCTATTTCACTTTCATAATTTATTTCACTTCTACAATAATTTGGCAAATTTCTTCTTAAAAACAAGACCAACCATATGTCTATATTCCAAAGCATTCTTGAATTACAACCATTTAAGTTTGTATAGTGATTTTTTTGTCTATGCGAAAAAAGGGGGGGTGACAGTTAAAGGGTTAAACGCATATATAACATCACAAGATAAAAGGAAATAAACAACTTACATTCTTGTCATTAACTCGCTCACATAAGACCACTACTGAAGGAAAGATGAGATCTTAATCTTCTGCATCGGAGCATTCATATTTCGTTCGTCTCTTACTGACTATAGGCACTGACTGACGTCATTCATTAAATGACTCTCTGATTGGATGAAACCTTCTTAACATTGCCGCCCCCAAATATGCAAAGCATATTTGAACTCTATAAATTAATCAGTCTGAGGGGCTAAGACAAGTTCCCTTTGATCTGTGAATGCAGGCAGGGGGATCAAGCGAGAAACAGGCCGGATGTAGGTCTTATCCTTAATTTGAATCTCAGCAGATCTGATGTGGCCATCAGAACCTGGGAACGTCTTCGCAACTTTGCCTACCAACCACAATGCTCGTGGTAGTTGTGGATCGATGAGCATTACCACTGTTCCGGTAGAAATGTCACCGGCATCTGTGTGCCACTTGTTGCGGGTCTGTAGCGTAGGCAGGTAGTGCTGGATGAAACTTGACCAGAACTGATCGGCCAGAACCTGACTCTGCTTCCACCTTCTTCGACCCATGAGCTCTGTAGCAGGATAAATTACGAGTGGTAGTGAGCTATCTGGCCGCCCCATCAGCAAATAATTTGGTGTAACAGGGTCAAGGTTAGCTACATTGCTGGAAGTGTAACCCAGGGGCTTGCTATTAAGCATTCCCTCCACCTCAATGAGGACTGTTTGGAGAACTTCCTCAGTTACGACTTGGGAGCTGACTGTGATGCGAAGAGCAGTCTTGACCGACCTAATTTCTCTTTCCCACACATCTCCAAAGTGTGGGGCTCCAGGTGGGTTAAAGTGGAAAGAAATCTTTTGTTTAGCCAAATGTAGCTGGATCTGTGGAGTAAGCAATGCAAAGGCTTCTTGCAACTCTCTCTGTCCTCCGTGAAAGTTAGTGCCATTGTCTGAATATAACTCGCGAGGTGTGCCAAGGCGAGCTACAAACCTCCTCAAGGCCATCAGAAAGGAATCAGTATCAATGGCTGTAAGGAGGTCCAGATGAACGCTTCGTGTCGTGAGACACTTAAAGATGATTCCCCACCTTTTCTCACATCGTCTGCCAATCTTAATTTGGAATGGCCCGAAACAGTCCATGCCTGTACTGTAGAATGGGGGTTTGAGCAGTCTGAGTCGAGCTGGAGGTAGATCTGCCATTCGGGGAATAACTGGTTTGTTCTTCCATTTTTGACAGTCTTTGCACAAATGTTGTTGTTTGCGTATAGCTTCTCGTCCTCTCAGTATCCAAAAGCTTCTCCTTATCTCTCCGAAGACTCTTTCAGGTCCTGGATGGCAGAGTTTACTATCAAAGTCTTGGATCAATAACTTGGTAACCCAGTGATGTGGGTCAAGGACTACAGGGTGTATAACTGACATCTCTAGTCCTTCAACTCGACGTAAACGGCCACCAACTCTTATAAGCTGACAAGAGTCGTCAAATTCTGGGGCAAGAGCAAGTAGTCGACTAGCGGAAGGTACAGATTTACCAGCTTTTAGCAGTTTGTATTCATCTGGAAAACTATCAATTTGAGATTTCTGCAGGATATACCATTCTGCAGTTTGGTAGTCCACTGCTGATGGTGGTCCTGTATCTTTTAGCCCCTGAACTGTGGCCTCTACTAACTCATTCCAGGTGTTGTGTGTGGTAGGGTCAGGAATGTCAGGAACAACTACTTCTGTCATAAGGCCACAGAAGATTCCTTTACGCTGCTCTGTTTTGATTTCCGGTGGTTGTATGGGAGGAGTGACAGGCCATACTGACTCAGACTCAAACAGGAATGATGGTCCCTGACTCCATCTGTTGGGCACTGATAACTGAGAAAGAGTTTTACCTCTGGTGAGGTCATCCGCTGGATTACTGCTGGAATCCACATATCGCCAGGAACATTCTGCAGTCAGCTCTTGAATTTCGGCTATCCTGGTTCCAACGAACACCTTGAATCTGTATGATTCGGAGTTGAGCCAGGCTAGAACAGTGGTGGAATCTGTCCAAAGTGTCACTGTATTGATCTTTAGGGTGAGCTCAGTTTGCAAGAGTTTGGATAATTGGGCACCATTCAGGGCAGCACACAGCTCTAGTCGGGGGATGGTCAGACGTCGTTTCGGGGCAACCTTGGATCTTGCTAGTATAACGGCTAACTGGACATGACCACTGTCGTCCTCAGTACGTAGGTAAGCGACAGATCCATAAGCTTGCTCAGAAGCGTCACAAAAGATGTGAATCTGTCTGGTGTTGTGGGAGTGATTAATGTCTGAAGATGTGACACAGCGGGGAAGTGAAATACTTTCTAACGAAGGGAGTTCTCCCTCCCATTCCTTCCAGGATCTCAAAAGGTCATCAGGTAGATTTGGGTCATCCCATTCTCGTTGCTTGTCCCATAATCTTTGAACTAAAACTTTGGCCCGAGTGGTAAATGGAAGTATGAAGCCTAGGGGGTCGTACTGGGTTGCAAGTACCTTGTAAACGTGTCGCAGGGTACATGGTCCAGACTTGACAGGACGAGTTTTATATCCAAGGAGATCTGATTTTCAGTGCCACCTTAAACCTAATGCGGATTCTTGCACATCGGTACGATCTTGAGATAGCCACAATTCGGTACTGCTGGATCTCAATTCTGTCGGTAGGTGGTCAACCACACTGGGATCATTGCATGCCCACTGGCGCAGTTCGAAGCCACCGCTGGCAAAGAGGGTACAGAGTTTGTCTACAAGCTGCCTTGCCTCTTGAGGTGATGGTAGGCTCTTCAAACAATTGTCCACATAGAAATTCCTTTCTACTATGGTTCTGATATTGTCATCAGGAGTGCTATGATCTGTAACATGTCGCTGGACAGCATAAATGGCACAACACGGACTGCACGTAGTGCCAAAGGGTAGCACTTGCCATTCATAGATGTCCGGTGATTTAGATCTGTCCAAGTCTCGCCATGCAAAGCGGAGAATATGCCTATCTGCTGGAAGGAGACGAACCTGATGGAACATCCCTTTAATATCTCCGCTTATTGCCACTGGATGTTCACGAAAGCGCAGGAATACACCTAGCAATGATGGACCCAAGGCTGGTCCTGGCAGCAGATAGTTATTCAGATTATGGCCTTCAAAGTCAAATGAACAGTTAAAGACCACACGGTTCTTACCGTTGTGCTGCACAAGGTGGTGAGGGATGAACCATGACTCTCTTTGCGAATTAGCTGTTTCAGATGGGAGTTTGACAACATAGCCCGAGGTCTCTAATTTCTTTATCTCTTGTTGGTAGGCAGCTGCTTTACTAGGGTCTTTCTCCAGGCGTTTCTCTGTGTTCCTAAGGTTAGGAAGTACTGCCTCCATAGGAGCATGAAGTATGGGCATATCCTTCTTACGCAGGAGTGGAGTTGCATAGCGACTTACGCCATCGATCAGTACTCTGACAGTCTGTGACTGGAGCAAGTCAAGAGCTCCTTGGTCCTGCTTAGACCGCGTGACAGATTTCTCATTTCGATTGGGAATCACGTCTGCTTGCCAGAGTCTCTCAACATTCTGGAACAACTCTGTCATTGAGGGATTAATGGCAATGTGCAGACACTGTTGAGATTTCACATTATCTCCGAAGACTCTTGCTGGTCATTGTAAAGTCCAACCCAGCCTTGTCTTGACAGCTGCCGGACCTCCAGGTGGACCGAGACGAACTAGTTCAATCGGAGTGATAAGGTGAGGATGGTCTGCTCCAATCAGTAACAGGGGACACGCTTTGTGAATAGGCTGTAAAGGTAAGCCTTTCAAATGCCGGTATCGTCGCTGAAGGTCTGCAACAGGGTAGGAATGTTCAGCTAAGCTAAGTAGTTCTGCGGTGAAGGCTCCCGTTATTTTGTAACTCCTGCCAGGCTGGGATGGAGTTGAAATCTGAAAAGATACTGAGGTACCGCAAAGCTTAGTGATGTCTTGCCTTATAGTTCTCAAGGCTAAGTCCTCTGCCTGGCCTGTAAGTCCCAGCCTCCGGGCTGCCGCTGGTAACAGCATTGTCCGTTCAGAACCATCATCAAGCACAGCATAAGTATCTAGGCTCTGTCCCTTATGCTTCTGAATGACTCTGACCACTTTCAGAAGGACGCTGCTGAGTCCTTGAGGAAGGTCTAGGTATAGCATTTTGCTAGTTCAACTAACTAAACAGGTCCCTTCTTTCACAGGCTTAAAGTTGACCTCATGGAGGTTTTGGAGGTGCTTTCCATTACACAGATGGCAGAGTTTCTTGAGGGTACACTGTGCAGCTCTATGGTTATGTCCACACTTCCAGCATCTGTTATTAGTCTTAATCCAGTCAATCACTTGGTCTTTGGTTAAGGATTGGAATGTGGCACATTGACTCAGATAATGTTCTTTACTGTCACAGTATGGACAGAAGGCAAAGCTTTTGCCTTGACTCTTGGTTGGCACTGATGGTATTGAGGAACATAATTTGTTCGAGCCATGAAGGATTGTAGTCTGTCTGACCTTGGCTTTAGTTTCCTTCTGTTGATCCACTCGGGAACGGGCTCTATCTTTCTGGGGCTTATATCCACCAAAGCTCTCTGGATCCTGGCACCAGGATTCGAAATTAAGCCATTTAGCTAGATCAAGAAGCGTGTACACTGAGCCAGGTTCGTAACTCATGTGCCTGCGGAAGGATGCTCTTTGTTCTGGAGGGAGCTTGGACAAAAGTCGCGCCACGTGGGATCCACAATGTAATTCAATGTCTCCTTCTGTTCCTAATGTTTTAAGGAATCCTACTAAGGCTTGTATCTGAAGAGCGAAGCGTTCAAAGCCTACAGTGTCGCCAGGCTGAATATTTGATGCATCCATGATGGCAGCAATTTTACACAGGGCAAGCTGGTGAGGTCGACCGAACCGTTCAGTGATTGGCTGCCATGGTATCTGAGTAGGGAGTGGATGAATTTAAAAAGGAATCTGCAATGAGGCGAGCATCTGTTAACTTTAGGTGATCTACCAAAACTTGGTACTTGAATAGCTCTGTAGCTTCATCAGGTAGTAGGTTATTCAAGGCAAGTTTGAGACGGGCAAATTCACCAGGCTCTCGACGGGTAAAATCTGGAATGGTTGGCTGTGGACCTCTATAAATTATCTCCTGTCTTGCAATGTTAGTCTGGATCCGTGGAAAGTTAGCTGGTGCTACATGCGGCTGACTGGAGCTAGGAGGCGGTGGTGTGTAGATGATAGAAGCTCTCCTTACTGTTGTTGGCTGCCTTGTGTCCCGCGTAACTCTGTGAGTGTCAACAGGGCCTGAGGGAATCTGAGTAGCCACATTATCTGAAACAAAGGCATTTGAGTAAGGCTGCATTGGAGGAGTATGCTGTGCGTAGCTGACTGTATCTACATAAGGATTTGTATTTTTAGATGTAGAAAGGCGGCGTGGTGCAGGAACTGGAAAGGCTCTAGGAGTCGGTGTAGGCCTTGGAGACTCTGACTGTCTGCTTGCAACTCTAGGCAAAGGAACTGGAGGGGTTAATACTTGGAACTTTGAATTAGGCTTAGGAGTTGACCTCGGGCTTTGTGACTGGTTTATCAACATCTGCTGCATACTTTTCTGGATTTCTATAAGTTGGCTGATCTCTTCCCTCATGGATATCTGAGTAGCACGGAGATGTCTATTCTCTTGTTCCAGATCATGCACTGTGTTTTGGACATCAGGAGGTAAAGAACGTCCATACCGGTGAGGGCTGCGTTCATCTCTCTCACTCCAACGATCTGTGGTAAGGTACCAGGGCTCTAAAGCCAATAGTGGTGATTCTAATGAATCAGGTGATCCAACAGCCTCTTCTCTTTGATCATGATAAGAAATAGATGCCTGCGGATGGGCCATAGGAATATCCCTGTCCTCATCTTCATGTTGATAGTCATCTGACCCATGTGGTCGCGGTGTAGACTGAGGCAGAAGGACATTAGCTCTAGGCAGCCCAGCATACTGCAATTCGAAATCTTGTAAATAGGCTGGTTGACGAACTATACGTCTAGGGCGAGCTCCTTCAACTTGATACTCTGCATTCTTGTCCTCTGACATCATGAGTCCAGTGTAGATACAGCATCCGGCTCAAAGGACCAAATGTTCTGAAGGATTAATTAAGGACTGTATTTTACTGGAGTAGGTGGATTTGTATCCGCACTGGTGTGTTGGTAAGAACACATACGACTCAGAGTTTGAAGCAGAGTCTGTAGTTTACTCTTGATTCAGGTCGAATAGTAACAGTTAGTGGTAACAGTAAGTGGTCTGAAAATAATAAAGAATAACAGTCGTATTAGATATACAGCTAAATCAATAACATTCACTAAGGCAATAGAACTGGCTACATTATTAAAGTTATTGCAGTTCCTAGATAATCCACAAGGTGGCGTTCAAGGGACGCACATGGAGTTAGTTGTTGAGACGCCATTATAGTTTCATTACAGGCAGTAACATGTACACCCGATATAGGAAACAGCACATAACACAATATTTACACAAATATAGGCAAATAACCTTATAAATCACCATCCAGAGATATATCTCACACTATGAAAGTACTCATGCATTACTTATATTAAACATAAAGGATGAACTTTGGCGCTTAGGCGCTGGCGCGAGCTGCCGCGATGGTGAGCAAAACGAGCTCGTGATAACTCAAAGTACACAAATTTGCTTTAAACGCATATATAACATCACAAGATAAAAGGAAATAAACAACTTACATTCTTGTCATTAACTCGCTCACATAAGACCACTACTGAAGGAAAGATGAGGTATTAATCTTCTGCATCGGAGCATTCATATTTCGTTCGTCTCTTACTGACTATAGGCACTGATTGACGTCATTCATTAAATGACTCTCTGATTGGATGAAACCTTCTTAACATAGTATGTATAAATATAAGTATATATATAAGTATATAAGCTCGCATTGATGTGCCATTCTGGATGAGCTGCACTACCTGAGCCACTTGTGTGGGTTGTAGACTCCGTCTCATGCTACCACTAGAGTGAAAGCACCGCCAGCATTCAAAAGTGACCAAAACATCAGCCAGAAAGCATAGGAACTGAGAAGTGGTCTGTGGTCACCACCTGCAGAACCACTCCTTTATTGGGGGTGTCTTGCTAATTGCCTATAACTTCCACCTATTGTCTATTCCATTTGCACAACAGCATGTGAAATTGATTGTCAATCAGTGTTGCTTCCTAAGTGGACAGTTTGATTTCACAGAAGTGCGATTGACTTGGAGTTACATTGTGTTGTTTAAGTGTTCCCTTTATTTTTTTGATCAGTGTATTTTACCCTTGATGTCTGTAAAATATAGATCTTCCTCCTCTGATGTATTTCTCAGAAGGATCAGTATTTTTCGGGGGATTGCATTCATTACAACAGCAAATTCTTTAGGTCTAACTCTTAAATTTATTAGAAAATTCTCTATATGTTAATACATTTCCATCATTGTTTAAAAGCTGACTAACTAATTTAATATTGTTTTCAAACCAGTAATCAAAAAACGAGTAATAATATAAATATAATGTCTCCCTATAAAATGGGTTGAGAAAGGAATTCCAAATTCATATGCATCAATAACTTCACATGCGCTACAAAAATGATGTCACTGAACATGCGCAGAAAGAACAAATATAAACCACAGAAATATCATTTATTCAACAGTAAATGGCTAATTAACAAAAATAATGATTATGCCAAATTTACATAATAAAAATATGAAAATATAAATTCTGAAATATGAAATATGGGTCTTACAATCAATATCTGGATTGTAATTGTGTTATTTGATATTATGATTGACAGGGTCTGGGAAACCTCGGATTGTGCTGCTGGGTAAAACTGGATCTGGAAAGAGCAGAACAAGAGAAATCATTGAGGATCAAGAGAGTTTTGAGTGGAGAAGTTCACTATATTCTGCTACTGAAACCTGTGAGCTTCATGAAGCACATGTGGGCAGAAAGAGCATGAAAATAATCGACACTCCAGGACTGATTGGTGCATTAGAAGAGAAGAAGATTAAGAACGAAAGAAAGAAGTTTGTCATCATGTCTGCTCCTGGTCCTCATGTGTTTCTGCTGGTCATCAAACTGGATACGAGATTCACAGATGAAGAGAGAAACACAAAGGAATGGATTCAGGAGAACATTGGAGAAGATGCTTTACGTCACACCATCATTCTGTTCACTCACGCTGATCGTCTGAAGGGTAAATCAATAGATCAGTATATCGGTGAGAGAGAGTTCCTACGGTCACTGATCGGCAGCTGCGGTGGCAGATTCATCTCATTCAACCAGCAGAACCAGGTCCCAGAACTGCTGGAGAAGATTGAAAACATGGCAGAGGGAAATGGATGGAAGTACTACACAAATGAGAAGTTTCAAAAAATCATTAAAAAAGCGATAGTGTATGAAAAAATGAAAGCGGTGGTAGTTGACATTGCAGCAAAAGCTGGATCAGGAACAGGAGTAGGACTCATGGTCGCAGGAGGCGTCGCCCTGGGAGTAACAGAGTTGGTCTTAGCCCCAGCACTACTGATTGTAGGAGGAGGTGTAGTGTTAGTTTCTGCAGTCGTAGCTTGGAAGCTACTTAAGAAACAGGATTAATGTGCTTTTGTAAGCTATACTGTTGTGATTCCCAATGATTGTGCATGAATCTATTGCACATAAGAGGAGTAAAAGATCAGCATTTGTACAGTTTCATTAATGCAGTTGTGTAGTTCCTCATTTCCAGCTAAGAACGGCTGTATCGTGTCTGTCATCCTTCTCAGCCTTCTTTCTTTCAGTTCATTTAGACAAGTACAATGCAAAAAGTATTGCAATTCAGAGTATGTAAAAACATAACAACAACAACAACAACTAAAATATAAAACGAACATATATGTCAAAAAAGTAATAAAAAAAAAACTGGGATAAAAAGTGCTAATGTTAGGGCAGTTATTTGAAAAGTTTTAAAATTGTTATTGTTTCATAAGCTTTTTGTTTTGTGATCTCGTGTTTAAAAGGGTTTCAAAATTATATTGTGAGATCAATATTATAAAAGGAAATATATGAGGATTTATTTTGAGTTATTTTTGTCTTATGAATATACAACTTTGCCAAAAATAATTAAAAGATTAATAATGTAATTTTTTTCTAGAAAAATATGGGTTTTTAAAACAAAGAATAATGTCATGAGTTTCTAAATTAAGAGTTCTGTTTAATTTTTCTGTCATGTCTATTTCAAAGTCAGTCCAAAAATAAATAGAAAAAAGCCATTAAAAAATACATTTTAAATATTTTCAAATTATGTGTTACAATCACAAACAGTATGAATATATCTGGCTGCATTCACATGATAACATCTACGAATAATTTTCTAATTTATATATTTAACTTTATTAGAAATAACATATTTATATGGTAATGTCCAAATACTGTGCCAAGATATACAAAGAGGTTCAGGCCATTTTGATCTGCATGGAGGATTGGATCTGACATTATTATTTTATTATATATATTATTATTTCCTATAAAATTCTTATTAAACGTTTGGCAAAATCATTATTTAATAATAAACAATTTTTTAATATTAGTTTATGTGATGTCGGTAAGGATGTTGATGGCCTCCTCATATAACAGGAATATCGTCTATAAAAGCTTTATAAAATTCTGATGTAAGGCCGTCATTTCCAGGGTTTTTTTTTTTTTTTTTTTTTGTGATTTTATACATCAATTTCATTTATAGGGTTTCAGGAACATTCAAATTTACTTCTCCAAAGATTGCTTTTTTTTTTTTTTTCTAATTACTTTAAAATAATTGCATTATCTTGATCTTCTCCTAATGAATATATATCTGTAATGTAATTTAAACACCATTCATATCACACTCATTTAGTTTCTCTTTTTCTGTTTTCTTTCTTTGAATCACTGAATGAATGAATCACTCACTGCTCTTGACTGAATAACTTTAGTAGCTTTAATAAGGATCAGCCTATATTCATATAGTCAAGCAATGCTGTTTTACATCTTATTGTTCAATTTCTGTCATTTCTGACTTAAATGCTGTTAAATAGACCTATACTTTACCTGAAAAACTTAAAGCAGTCATGAAGTGAGTTTTCAAGTTTTTCAAATGATTCCTTGTAAACATAATATTCTGAAATTTTGTATTTTCAAATTACATATTACTTGCATTTTAATTAAATACATTTTCTCACACCTTTATTTTGTATTTTGTTTTTAAAACATTTGATGTGCAAGTGTAACAAAACACTTTTTGATGTATTTGTGGCCATATCTGCTCATCGTGCCTTCTTCTTCTTCCTCTTCTTCTTCTTCCTCTTCTTCTTCTTCATCATCTTCTTCATAATCCTCTTCTTCATAATCTTCTCCATCATTTTCTTCTTCATCATCATCTTCTTCTTCCGCTCTTGAGTCTATGGCAGCCCATAGAACCGAATGGTAAAAAGTTATACATTTTGGCACACAGGTCTGAATAGTCTGACAGTCTGAATAATAATCACAGCAATTTTGGAGTCTCTAACTCAATTGCTCTAGCGCCACCAGCTGTCCAAATTTGCACTCACGTTTATGCTAATAACTCTCAAACTGTGAGGTCTAGCGAAATTCGAACAAAATATTTTTCCTCTGATTCCTTCCACTCGACTGCACACTATGACGTCATTTTCCATCATGAAAAAGTTTCCGCTATTTTGAATTTTCTAAAACAAACCCTACTTTTTTTACCTCGTACTTGACGGTTCATCCGATTTTCACAAAATCATCTCAGATCATCTTCAGACCATGCCGGCAAAAAGTAATTAAAGTCCCCCTGTAGTCAATAATTTTATCCCTTAAAACTCATCTTTGATCACCAAAATGACATATTTAAGCTTTTTCCTTGAAAAAATGTCTTCATGCCTTAAAATATCTTGAATGTAACTCGACACCCTTGCCTCATTTAGTATTTGCGGTTCTATGAATATGCAAATGAGCCCCGCCTCCACTCACTCACTCAGCTCAGAGATCCACTGGTTGACGATCACACGTTGATCTGATTGGTTACAAGGTAGTTTGTGCCGTCAGAAACACCAGCGATTTCAAAGCGTGTTTTTGAGACTGTCTTTGGTTCACTGCAGTTTTAAGGAGGAAATACTCAGCAATGCTGTCGACTTATGAACTTACACATGCTTTGTCTTAAAGCAGATTAAAAACACCACATAGACACATAAACAACATTAAAAGCTGGATTTTCACCACAGGGGGACTTTAAAAACATTTTTTGATGCCAAGCTGATTCTGAAGCTGTAACCCTGAAACTCATATCCACACCAAACTCTGTGTGTGTCAATGTCTCCTCACACTGACCACTCAACATCAGTTTGGTAACAGCGCCATCTATTGGCCAAAAGTGATAAGCAAGTAAATCATGTTGGTATTTGAGATTTTTCCACCATATTTGTGACTAAAATAATTTAGATATGTCTTTAATTACTCACTGTTGCAGTTGCTCTGCAGTTCACAGCCATGACATTTGTGTTTGCCCCCTTCATTGCTATATGTTCTCTTGTCTCTCTCATCTTTCTCAGTCTCATTTGCTTCTGTAACTTACTGTCTACATTACTGTCTGTCTACGTGTTTTATTTGTTCTGTTTACTGTAGAGAATTTATTTAAATTTCCAGCCTTAGCATCATAACTCAAAAGGATGCTACATCCTACATCGGACAAGCAGTTTGGCAAATTATTAAGTTATGAAAACATTATTTCTGAATGTTCAAAACATTCAAAAACGTTTTTTTTTTTTTTTCTTTTTTCTTTTCTTGGTAATGTAAACATTAAGGGAATATTACATTTTATCATCCTTCATAATTTTGAATGTTCTCTGAACGTTCTGAAACAAGTAGTAACATTTAAAACATGTTAGACAAATGACATTGTATAAACAATGTATGTTTTTGTGATAATGCTTTGAGAGCATTATTAAAGGCCAGATAGCTTTAAACAAACAATGTATTAATTGTTGTATGCTGTTCATAAGTTTGAGAGGCTCTTGTCAGAAGGTTAGTGTGTGAGGACTCGGGTGTGATCATCGCTCCTGCTTTGTCTGTATGTTTCCCAGTATATTCCCACAGCACCACAGCTGTGCTGCAAAACTAACTTTAGCTGGACAATAGCTTTATTCTAGAGCTGCTGTGAAGCCTAAACATTCTGTTACTGTAATCTCCTATGATCGCTGTAAAGCTGCTTTGAAACAATCTATATTGTTAAAGCGCTGTATAAATGAAGGTGACTTGACTTGACATTGTGATTCGGCTCTTGCACAGCTCTCTCTCTCTCCTGATTCCCTCTCGCTTGATTTCTCACACTTATTCCCTCTCTATCTGCCTTCTCTGCCAGTGTTACAAGTATTGTTATATTTTTCATCATCTCTTCACCCCTTGCTCGGCTGCCTGATTAAATATTGTTTCCTTTTACTTTGATTATTTTGTCCAATAAATACAGTTTGAACTGATATGCTCTTGGGTTCTCAGTGTTTTCGTCCAGCCGTTTCAGTTAGCTAAAGTTCTGAGAACGTTTTTATTTAATTTTATATTATTACTTTTTATTATTATCCAACGAACGTTAGTAATATACAATATAATAATCAGAATTCACATTAATAGCCTATATCAAAACAAATATATATATATATATATATGCCAGAGTGTACAAATTGATTAATAAAACAAATGTCATAATCTCACTATCAAAAGTCATTCTTGCTTTCTTATTGACAATGTTCTCCAGAATGGTGCAATAATCCTTAGTATCCTGAAGAAAATGAATAAATTTAGACCATTTCTTCTTGTGTATGTGAAATTTTCCCAAAATAATAAAAAGTTGTACAATAAAAGTTAAATTATTATTATTATTGCTTACATTGGAAAAATACATTTAAAAAAATTATTATAACATTTGCTTTCCTACTAATGAAATTTTCCACATCCACCCAAAAATTACAATTACAAAACAGATGGATAATAGTTTTTTTTTTTAACAAAAATCACATGAATCAATATCTAAATTAAACCTCTCTAACACACTTTTAGCTGGATACTTACTGTCTATTAAACGACGTGAACGCGCCTGTTATTTTTCTCAGCGTTGGCTGAGAAACCAATGACACTCGTTTAAAGTGTAGAGGATTTCATTAAAACAATTGCAGTTATCGCTGGGCGGATTTTCATGTTGGAAATAACCTGTGGAAAGGATTATGTTTCAGTTATTAAACATAAAATACATTTGAATGCCCATCCTATGATGTCCAGACATCCGCGCGCCCCCTGGAGGAAGTTAACGTTCACTTCCACGCACGTGACAGCATTCTCTCCATTCATTGGCTGTGAAGGCGGAAGTGACTCGCTTGCAGTAACCCTTCCGCCAACATCAATACAAACACACAACATCACCGCAAGAAAACAGGTAAGATAAACGCTAACTTCATAAACTAAATCTAGTTTATTATATCAACCTGCCGCGTGTCATAATTTACAGTCTGTTCTCGATAAATGTATACCTCATTTCCCGGTGTTTAGTTGTGAATGTTTGTCATATTAGCTGCCAAGTTTAGCATGTCATTCATATGAGACTGAAGGATTGTGGTGATGATTGTAGTTCAGTTTTACGCAATATCTGACATATTTTCATTCTATAATATTAGAACAGGGTGTTCAAACATTAATATGCCACATATGATCATTCTTGTGCGAGGGACCCCGTCCTTACATTTAAAAGGCAGATATAATGTATGTGTAAAGACCCAATTTATACTGTGACAAATACATATTAGCCTATAAATGTGTAAAATATTATTTGGAGAATTATATCTTTTTTTTTCTCGCTATAGCACTGTGCTGTGTGTTGTTTATTTTTATTTATTTATTTTTTTAATCTATTTATTTTTTAATGTAACTTTTATAATTCATTTGAATCTATTATTTATTCATTTATTAAAATGAGAATGTTCTAATATTATTTATTTGTATCATATTTTGTATTTTAATCGTTTATTTCATTTAATCTTATTACTTATTTATTTTTACACAATGTGTGTGTGTGTGTCAGTATTATGTATTTGTTATTTAAATCTATTATTATTATTTATTTGAATGTATTATTTGTTATTGATTGTATTGATTCCTGAATATGACTCTTGTGTGTGTTGTGTGTGTTATGGGTGTAGTAAGCATGGAGCTGGCCCACAGTCTGCTGCTGAATGAAGAAGCTCTGGCTCACGTCACCGAGGCCAAGAGAGCCGTCTTCATCTTCGAGTGGCTCCGCTTCCTGGATAAAGTTCTCATCGCTGCTAACAAGGTAAAAGATCACGGAGAAACACACGCGTTTGCCTCTAAATAATGAGTCATATTTATCCATTTTTACACATATGAGGGAAATTTCTTTTTTAGCCATAACAATGCACATCATTTATATAAAATATCTCAGTAAATGAATTTTGAATTACAACAACTATGACTGTAATTATAAAATCTAATCAACATACATGCACAAAAGTGTTTGTAATAGCACAAATTGTATAAACAGATGCATTTGAAATGACTGTACTGCTTCTGTGTTAGATCAGACACTCTGCAGAGTTCTTCATGTTCAGTGTCTTCAGATCTGAGGCCGGTTGAAAGAGTCGTTGATCATGTTTATTCCCTGCACACTCCTTCAGGATTTGTGTTTCTGTAATGTGTTCTACGCTGTTGCTGCAGTTTCTGCTGATCTGATGTGGGATCATTCTGTGTAACTCAAGTAGTCTAAACATCTTCTTTTTCATCTCGTGAAAGAAATACATGAATGAAGACGAAAGCCAACATATTACACGTAATGGGTGTATATTTATTGATGAATTCACTATTTTGTAGAGGGAGTCAAAATTACCATTTTCACCTGAGATTTTGGAATGAGTGTGTGAGTGTGTCTGTGAGTGTGTGTGTGAGTGTGTAACTGTTTCTCAAGCTGCCATGTGTGTGTTTCACGGTAGGGGCGGCGGCCACCTGTCAAGAACGCACGCTCAGAGGGAAAACTCTCCTTTTGATAACATTAGATGAATGCTGAACACACAGTACAGTGTTGTGTATGTGTGTGTGTGTGTAGGTGGATGTGAAGGAGAAGCAGAAGCAGCTGGTGGAGCAGCTGACGGGGTTGATCAGTAGTGTGTGTGTGTGTGAGCGCAGGTGGATGTGAAGGAGAAGCAGCTGGTGGAGCAGGAGCTGATGGGGTTGATCAGCAGTGTGTGTGTGTGTGTGTAGGTGGATGTGAAGGAGAAGCAGAAGCTGCTGGTGGAGCAGCTGACGGGGTTGATCAGTAGTGTGTGTGTGTGTGTGTGTGTGTAGGTGGATGTGAAGGAGAAGCAGCTGGTGGAGCAGGAGCTGATGGGGTTGATCAGCAGTGTGTGTGTGTGTAGGTGGATGTGAAGGAGAAGCAGAAGCTGCTAGTGGAGCAGCTGACGGGGTTGATTAGTTGTGTGTGTGTGTGTGTGTGTGTGTAGGTGGATGTGAAGGAGAAGCAGAAGCTGCTGGTGGAGCAGCAGCTGACGGGGTTGATCAGCAGTGTGTGTGTGTGTGTAGGTGGATGTGAAGGAGAAGCAGAAGCTGCTGGTGGAGCAGGAGCTGATGGGGTTGATCAGCAGTGTGTGTGTGTGTAGGTGGATGTGAAGGAGAAGCAGAAGCTGCTGGTGGAGCAGCTGACGGGGTTGATCAGTAGTGTGTGTGTGTGTGTGTAGGTGGATGTGAAGGAGAAGCAGCTGGTGGAGCAGGAGCTGATGGGGTTGATCAGCAGTGTGTGTGTGTGTAGGTGGATGTGAAGGAGAAGCAGAAGCTGCTAGTGGAGCAGCTGACGGGGTTGATTAGTTGTGTGCGTGTGTGTGTGTGTGTGTAGGTGGATGTGAAGGAGAAGCAGAAGCTGCTGGTGGAGCAGCAGCTGACGGGGTTGATCAGCAGTGTGTGTGTGTGTGTGTGTGTGTAGGTGGATGTGAAGGAGAAGCAGAAGCTGCTAGTGGAGCAGCTGACGGGGTTGATTAGTTGTGTGTGTGTGTGTGTGTGTAGGTGGATGTGAAGGAGAAGCAGAAGCTGCTGGTGGAGCAGCAGCTGACGGGGTTGATCAGTAGTGTGTGTGTGTGTGTGTGTGAGCGCAGGTGGATGTGAAGGAGAAGCAGCTGGTGGAGCAGGAGCTGATGGGGTTGATCAGCAGTGTGTGTGTGTGTAGGTGGATGTGAAGGAGAAGCAGAAGCTGCTAGTGGAGCAGCAGCTGACGGGGTTGATCAGCAGTGTGTGTGTGTGTGTAGGTGGATGTGAAGGAGAAGCAGAAGCTGCTGGTGGAGCAGCTGACGGGGTTGATCAGTAGTGTGTGTGTGTGTGTGTAGGTGGATGTGAAGGAGAAGCAGCTGGTGGAGCAGGAGCTGATGGGGTTGATCAGCAGTGTGTGTGTGTGTGTAGGTGGATGTGAAGGAGAAGCAGAAGCTGCTAGTGGAGCAGCTGACGGGGTTGATTAGTTGTGTGTGTGTGTGTGTGTGTGTGTGTAGGTGGATGTGAAGGAGAAGCAGAAGCTGCTGGTGGAGCAGCAGCTGACGGGGTTGATCAGCAGTGTGTGTGTGTGTGTGTAGGTGGATGTGAAGGAGAAGCAGAAGCTGCTGGTGGAGCAGCTGACGGGGTTGATCAGTAGTGTGTGTGTGTGTGTGTAGGTGGATGTGAAGGAGAAGCAGCTGGTGGAGCAGGAGCTGATGGGGTTGATCAGCAGTGTGTGTGTGTGTAGGTGGATGTGAAGGAGAAGCAGAAGCTGCTAGTGGAGCAGCTGACGGGGTTGATTAGTTGTGTGTGTGTGTGTGTGTGTGTGTAGGTGGATGTGAAGGAGAAGCAGAAGCTGCTAGTGGAGCAGCTGACGGGGTTGATTAGTTGTGTGTGTGTGTGTGTGTGTGTGTGTAGGTGGATGTGAAGGAGAAGCAGAAGCTGCTGGTGGAGCAGCAGCTGACGGGGTTGATCAGTAGTGTGTGTGTGTGTGTGTGTGTGTGAGCGCAGGTGGATGTGAAGGAGAAGCAGCTGGTGGAGCAGGAGCTGATGGGGTTGATCAGCAGTGTGTGTGTGTGTGTGTGTGTGTGTGTGTGTGGATGTGAAGGAGAAGCAGAAGCTGCTAGTGGAGCAGCTGACGGGGTTGATTAGTTGTGTGTGTGTGTGTGTGTGTGTGTGTAGGTGGATGTGAAGGAGAAGCAGAAGCTGCTGGTGGAGCAGCAGCTGACGGGGTTGATCAGCAGTGTGTGTGTGTGTAGGTGGATGTGAAGGAGAAGCAGAAGCAGCTGGTGGAGCAGCTGACGGGGTTGATCAGCAGTGTGTGTGTGTGTGTGTAGGTGGATGTGAAGGAGAAGCAGAAGCTGCTGGTGGAGCAGCTGACGGGGTTGATTGTGTGTGTGTGTGTGTGTGTAGGTGGATGTGAAGGAGAAGCAGAAGCTGCTGGTGGAGCAGCTGAGGGGGTTGATCAGCAGTGTGTGTGTGTGTGTGTAGGTGGATGTGAAGGAGAAGCAGAAGCAGCTGGTGGAGCAGCTGACGGGGTTGATCAGTAGTGTGTGTGTGTGTGTAGGTGGATGTGAAGGAGAAGCAGAAGCAGCTGGTGGAGCAGCTGACGGGGTTGATCAGTAGTGTGTGTGTGTAGGTGGATGTGAAGGAGAAGCAGAAGCAGCTGGTGGAGCAGCTGACGGGGTTGATCAGTAGTGTGTGTGTGTATGTGTGAGTAGGTGGATGTGAAGGAGAAGCAGCTGGTGGAGCAGCTGACGGGGTTGATCAGCAATGTGTGTGTGTGGGTGGATGTGAAGGAGAAGCAGAAGCAGCTGGTGGAGCAGCTGACGGGGTTGATCAGCAGTGTGTGTAGGTGGATGTGAAGGAGAAGCAGAAGCTGCTGGTGGAGCAGCTGACGGGGTTGATCAGCTGTGTGTGTGTAGGTGGATGTGGATGTGAAGGAGAAGCAGAAACTGCTGGTGGAGCAGCTGACGGGGTTGATCATCAGTGTGTGTGTATGTGTGTAGGTGGATGTGAAGGAGAAGCAGAAGCAGCTGGTGGAGCAGCTGACAGGGTTGATCAGTAGTGTGTGTGTGTGTGTGTAGGTGGATGTGAAGGAGAAGCAGCTGGTGGAGCAGCTGACGGGGTTGATCAGCTGTATGTATGTGTGTGTGTGTGTGTGTGTGTAGGTGGATGTGAAGGAGAAGCAGCTGGTGGAGCAGCTGACGTGGTTGATCAGTAGTGTGTGTAGGTGGATGTGAAGAAGCAGAAGCAGCTGGTGGAGCAGCTGACGGGGTTGATCATCAGTGTGTGTGTGTGGGTGGATGTAGGGCTGTCGCGGTGAAGGATTTTCCCTTGCGGTAATTTTGAGTGGCTCAATAGCGCGATATGCGGTTTTACCGCATTTATTAATTTATTTTGATTTATTTATATTTATTTGTTGCTATATAAATAATCAGCATGCACAAAAACGAGTACATTTTTAGTAACCAATAAACCGAAACTAAACAGCGTCTCTCCGCATTGAAAGCCTGTCACTCAGCGCGCAGTTGTTACGGCAACGGACTGTCTTTGAGTGAGTCATTAAACTATTCATTCAACAACACGTTCAAAAACGCTGATTGATTCATTAAAAGATAGTAATGAAACAAGGTTAATTATTTTTTAACTTTGAGCTCCACTTTTCAAGGCTCAGCTGACCAGCAATGTGTCGCACGGGTAACACTGAAGCAGAGCCCGTCTTATTAGACATTCTCTGACTGAAGCTTCACTTAATGGAGACAAATGGCATTGATTCAATGCGTGACTCACTGAGTTTTGTTTCCCGCGACCGCGAGTTCCTCGTGCTGTGGATGCTGACCAGCGCTGTCGCTGATGCCATTCATGGTAACCTTTATTTTAAACGTTAAAAGGATGACAGGACAAATATTTAACTTTCCTTGGACACGGCAACCTTTTCACGAATATATGACTTGACCTCAAAGACAGACGCAGGTAATCGCACGCACTCAGTCGATCACTCTCATTCACTGTCTGTTTAGGCAAATCCACGAAGCCTCTGTACAAATCACCATGATAAAACCATGATTGCCGCGTCTTATTATCATTATTAACTTATTTAACATTCAATACATGCACGAAGTTCAAAACAAGAAGGGTATAGCCTTATGAAAAAAGAAAACACGTGAATATCGCGGTTGCTGCGGTTACTTGAATTCCTCTGCGGTTGGCTTGTCAGTAGCGCGGTACTGCGATATTGCGGTTATCGCGACAGCCCTAGGTGGATGTGAAGGAGAAGCAGAAGCAGCTGGTGGAGCAACTGACGGGTTTGATCAGCTGTGTGTGTGTGTGTGTAGGTGGATGTGAAGGAGAAGCAGCTGGTGGAGCAGCTGACGGGGTTGATCATCAGTGTGTGTGTGTGGGTGGATGTGAAGGAGAAGCAGAAGCAGCTGGTGGAACAACTGACGGGTTTGATCAGCTGTGTGTGTGTGTGTAGGTGGATGTGGATGTGAAGGAGAAGCAGAAACTGCTGGTGGAGCAGCTGACGGGGTTGATCATCAGTGTGTGTGTATGTGTGTAGGTGGATGTGAAGGAGAAGCAGCTGGTGGAGCAGCTGACGGGGTTGATCATCAGTGTGTGTGTATGTGTGTAGGTGGATGTGAAGGAGAAGCAGAAGCAGCTGGTGGAGCAGCTGACAGGGTTGATCAGTAGTGTGTGTGTGTGTGTGTAGGTGGATGTGAAGGAGAAGCAGCTGGTGGAGCAGCTGACGGGGTTGATCAGCTGTGTGTGTGTGTGTGTGTGTGTAGGTGGATGTGAAGGAGAAGCAGCTGGTGGAGCAGCTGACGTGGTTGATCAGTAGTGTGTGTGTGTGTGTGTGTGTAGGTGGATGTGAAGGAGAAGCAGAAGCTGCTGGTGGAGCAGCTGACGGGGTTGATCAGTAGTGTGTGTGTGTGTGTGTAGGTGGATGTGAAGGAGAAGCAGAAGCAGCTGGTGGAGCAGCTGACGGGGTTGATCAGTAGTGTGTGTGTGTATGTGAATGTGTGTGTGTGTTGGTGGATGTGAAGGAGAAGCAGAAGCAGCTGGTGGAGCAGCTGACGGGGTTGATCAGTAGTGTGTGTGTGTGTGTGTGTGTGTGTGTGTGTAAGTGGATGTGAAGGAGAAGCAGAAGCAGCTGGTGGAGCAGCTGACGGTTGATCAGCAGTGTGTGTGTGTGTGTGTGTGTGTGTGTGTGTGTGTGTGTGTGTGTGTGTGTGTGTGTGTGGGTGGGTGGGTGGTTGTGAAGGAGAAGCAGAAGCTGCTGGTGGAGCAGCTGACGGGGTTGATCAGCAGTGTGTGTGTGTGTGTGTAGGTGGTTGTGAAGGAGAAGCAGAAGCTGCTTGTGGAGCAGCTGACGGGGTTGATCAGCAGTGTGTGTGTGTGTAGGTGGTTGTGAAGGAGAAGCAGAAGCAGCTGACGGGGTTGACCAGTAGTGTGTGTGTGTGTGTAGGTGGATGTGAAGGAGAAGCAGGAGCAGCTGGTGGAGCAGCTGACGGAGTTGATCAGTAGTGTGTGTGTGTGTGTAGATGGATGTGAAGGAGAAGCAGAAGCTGCTGGTGGAGCAGCTGACGGGGTTGATCACTAGTGTGTGTGTATGTGTGTGTGTAGGTGGATGTGAAGGAGAAGCAGAAGCAGCTGGTGGAGCAGCTGACGGGGTTGATCAGCTGTGTGTGTGTGTGTAGGTGGATGTGAAGGAGAAGCAGAAGCAGCTGGTGGAGCAGCTGACAGGGTTGATCAGCTGTGTGTGTGTGTAGGTGGTTGTGAAGGAGAAGCAGAAGCAGCTGGTGGAGCAGCTGGCGGGGTTGATCAGTGTGTGTAGGTGGTAAGGGTGTCACGATTTCGATTTTAAATCGAAATCGATCGAAATTAATGCTCAATCTCGATTATCGAATCAAAAAATGGAATCATCGATGCTGTCACGCCCCCATGTCACGTCAGCTCGGCTTGCCAAGCGAAAGAAAAAAAAACACACACGTGTTGAAGTGCTGCCAACTCTCACGCATTCACCGTGAGACACGCGCAATTGACACTTTTCACACGCTCTCACGCACAGAAAAATCGTGAAGCAAAGAGGACACGGAGACCGACAGACTAGAGCAGGTTACTTTATGATATAAAAAAAATCTCAGCTCTCAGATTCTGTCAATTTTATCACGAAATTCAAACAATAAATACCGTTTTGGCGCTTGTAAATGTTACGTGACAGATCCCTAGCGCACGTGAAGATGCGATGATCGATCTCTAGCTAATAGTAAAGAAAAACACAAACAATGTTGAAAGATACAGTACAACTTACCGAAATGTATTTCCTCATACATAATATCGATCAATCAGTGTTTTTCATCAGCGTGAAGAGGTCAATAAAACAGCTGGATAACAATTATGTCACATTTACCTCAGGAAAGCCATTTAATGACCATAATATAGGCTATAGCACTTAGTTGGCAAGAAAAAAATAGCTATAGAGAGTATTTTGCTAAATATGTGTTCTATATTACATATTATATTTTTTACTTATATCATTAAATAAAGTTGTTATTATAATAAAAAAAACGCATTATATTTAATTATTTTTAATAGCCTACTACTAGCTGATCTGTATGTTTATAGCATTAGGTGAGTTGTTCTTTTTTTTTTAAGACAAATTAAGCCTATCTTGTGTAGCCTACCTAATATTTATCCAAATGAGTCCATATTAAATCAAATCACAATAATTGAATTGAACTGAAATAATAAAAAAGTGTAGCTTAATTGTACCATGTAAACATTGTAACATGCAATTGCGATGCAATTTTTTTACAATCAAACAAATCGAGAATCGAATCGAACCGTGACTTTAGAATCGAAAATGTAATCGAATCGAGGATTTGGAGAATCGTGACACCCTTAGTAGGTGGATGTGTGTGTGTGTGTAGGTGGATGTGAAGGAGAAGCAGAAGCTGCTGGTGGAGCAGCTGACAGGGTTGATCAGCAGTGGGTGTGTGTGTGTGTGTAGGTGGATGTGAAGGAGAAGCAGAAGCTGCTGGTGGAGCAGCTGACAGGGTTGATCAGCAGTGTGTGTGTGTGTGTAGGTGGATGTGAAGGAGAAGCAGGAGCAGCTGACGGGGTTGATCAGTAGTGTGTGTGTGTGTCTAGGTGGATGTGAAGGAGAAGCAGAAGCAGCTGGTGGAGCAGCTGACAGGGTTGATCAGCAGTGTGTGTGTGTGTGTGTGTGTGTGTGTGTGGATGTGAAGGAGAAGCAGAAGCAGCTGGTGGAGCAGCTGACGGGGTTGATCAGCAGTGTGTGTAGGTGGATGCGAAGGAGAAGCAGCTGGTGGAGCAGCTGACGGGGTTGATTAGCAGTGTGTGTGTGTGTGTGTGTAGGTGGATGTGAAGGAGAAGCAGAAGCAGCTGGTGGAGCAGCTGACGGGGTTGATCAGCAATGTGTGTAGGTGGATGTGAAGGAGAAGCAGCTGGTGGAGCAGCTGACGGGGTTGATTAGCAGTGTGTGTGTGTGTGTGTGTAGGTGGATGTGAAGGAGAAGCAGAAGCAGCTGGTGGAGCAGCTGACAGGGTTGATCAGCAGTGTGTGTGTGTGTGTGTGTGTGTGTGGATGTGAAGGAGAAGCAGAAGCAGCTGGTGGAGCAGCTGACGGGGTTGATCAGCAGTGTGTGTAGGTGGATGTGAAGAAGCAGAAGCTGCTGGTGGAGCAGCTGACGGGGTTGATCAGTAGTGTGTGTGTGTGTGTGTGTGTGTAGGTGGATGTGAAGGAGAAGCAGAAGCTGCTCTGTGGAGCAGCTGACGGGGTTGATCAGTAGTGTGTGTGTGTGTAGGTGGATGTGAAGGAGAAGCAGAAGCAGCTGGTTGAGCAGCTGATGGGGTTGATTAGCAGTGTGTGTGTAGGTGGATGTGAAGGAGAAGCAGAAGCAGCTGGTGGAGCAGCTGACGGGGTTGATTAGCAGTGTGTGTGTGTGTGTAGGTGGATGTGAAGGAGAAGCAGAAGCAGCTGGTGGAGCAGCTGACAGGGTTGATCAGCAGTGTGTGTGTGTGTGTGTGTGTGTAGGTGGATGTGAAGGAGAAGCAGAAGCTGCTGGTGGAGCAGCTGACAGGGTTGATCAGCAGTGTGTGTGTGTAGGTGGATGTGAAGGAGAAGCAGGAGCAGCTGACGGGGTTGATCAGTAGTGTGTGTGTGTGTCT
This sequence comes from Squalius cephalus, assembly GCA_022829025.1. NCBI lineage: Eukaryota > Metazoa > Chordata > Actinopteri > Cypriniformes > Leuciscidae > Squalius > Squalius cephalus. Next base: position 1,431,504 of record CM040811.1, on the reverse strand, counting down.
AGGTGGATGTGAAGGAGAAGCAGAAGCTGCTGGTGGAGCAGCTGACGGGGTTGATCAGCAGTGTGTGTGTAGGTGGATGTGAAGGAGAAGCAGAAGCTGCTGGTGGAGCAGCTGACGGGGTTGATCAGTAGTGTGTGTGTGTGTCTAGGTGGATGTGAAGGAGAAGCAGAAGCTGCTGGTGGAGCAGCTGACGGGGTTGATCAGCAGTGTGTGTGTAGGTGGATGTGAAGGAGAAGCAGAAGCTGCTGGTGGAGCAGCTGACGGGGTTGATCAGCAGTGTGTGTGTGTGTGGATGTGAAGGAGAAGCAGAAGCAGCTGGTGGAGCAGCTGACGGGGTTGATCAGCAGTGTGTGTGTGTGTGTAGGTGGATGTGAAGGAGAAGCAGAAGCTGCTGGTGGAGCAGCTGACGGGGTTGATCAGTAGTGTGTGTGTGTGTGTGTGTGTGTGTGTAGGTGGATGTGAAGGAGAAGCAGAAGCTGCTGGTGGAGCAGCTGACGGGGTTGATCAGTAGTGTGTGTGTGTGTAGGTGGATGTGAAGTAGAAGCAGAAGCAGCTGGTGGAGCAGCTGATGGGGTTGATTAGCAGTGTGTGTGTAGGTGGATGTGAAGGAGAAGCAGAAGCAGCTGGTGGAGCAGCTGACGGGGTTGATTAGCAGTGTGTGTGTGTGTGTGTGTGTAGGTGAATGTGAAGGAGAAGCAGAAGCAGCTGGTGGAGCAGATGACGGGGTTGATTAGCAGTGTGTGTGTGTGTGTGTGTGTGTAGGTGGATGTGAAGGAGAAGCAGAAGCTGCTGGTGGAGCAGCTGACGGGGTTGATCAGTAGTGTGTGTGTGTGTGTAGGTGGATGTGAAGGAGAAGCAGAAGCTGCTGGTGGAGCAGCTGACGGGGTTGATCAGTAGTGTGTGTGTGTGTGTGTGTGTGTGTAGGTGGATGTGAAGGAGAAGCAGAAGCTGCTCTGTGGAGCAGCTGACGGGGTTGATCAGTAGTGTGTGTGTGTGTAGGTGGATGTGAAGTAGAAGCAGAAGCAGCTGGTGGAGCAGCTGATGGGGTTGATTAGCAGTGTGTGTGTAGGTGGATGTGAAGGAGAAGCAGAAGCAGCTGGTGGAGCAGCTGACGGGGTTGATTAGCAGTGTGTGTGTGTGTGTGTGTGTAGGTGAATGTGAAGGAGAAGCAGAAGCAGCTGGTGGAGCAGATGACGGGGTTGATTAGCAGTGTGTGTGTGTGTGTGTGTGTGTAGGTGGATGTGAAGGAGAAGCAGAAGCAGCTGGTGGAGCAGCTGACGGGGTTGATCAGTAGTGTGTGTGTGTGTGTGTGTAGGTGGATGTGAAGGAGAAGCAGAAGCAGCTGGTGGAGCAGCTGACGGGGTTGATTAGCAGTGTGTGTGTGTGTGTGTGTGTAGGTGGATGTGAAGGAGAAGCAGAAGCAGCTGGTGGAGCAGCTGACGGGGTTGATCAGCAGTGTGTGTGTGTGTGTGTGTAGGTGGATGTGAAGGAGAAGCAGAAGCAGCTGGTGGAGCAGCTGACGGGGTTGATTAGCAGTGTGTGTGTGTGTGTGTGTGTAGGTGGATGTGAAGGAGAAGCAGAAGCAGCTGGTGGAGCAGCTGACGGGGTTGATTAGCAGTGTGTGTGTGTGTGTGTGTAGGTGGATGTGAAGGAGAAGCAGAAGCAGCTGGTGGAGCAGCTGACGGGGTTGATTAGCAGTGTGTGTGTGTGTGTGTGTGTAGGTGGATGTGAAGGAGAAGCAGAAGCAGCTGGTGGAGCAGCTGACGGGGTTGATCAGCAGTGTGTGTGTGTGTGTGTGTGTAGGTGGATGTGAAGGAGAAGCAGAAGCAGCTGGTGGAGCAGCTGACGGGGTTGATTAGCAGTTCCCCCGGGCCGCCCACTCGTAAGCTGCTCTCCAAGAACCTGGCGGTGCTTTACTCCATCGGCGACACTTTCACCGTCTTCCAGACACTTGACCGGTGCAATGACATCATCAGGAGCAAAGATGACACCGCTGCTTACTTACCCACCAAACTGTGAGTGTGCACTCACTCACTCACTCACTCACTCACTCACTCGCTCACTCGCTCACTCACTCTCTCACTCACTCGCTCACTCGCTCACTCGCTCACTCACTCACTCACTCACTCTCTCACTCACTCACTCACTCGCTCACTCGCTCACTCACTCTCTCACTCACTCACTCACTCACTCACTCACTCTCTCACTCACTCACTCACTCACTCACTCACTCACTCACTCACTCACTCACTCACTCACTCACTCACTCACTCACTCACTCTCTCACTCACTCACTCACTCACTCACTCACTCACTCACTCACTCACTCACTCACTCACTCACTCACTCACTCACTCTCTCACACACACACACACACACACACACACACACACACACACACACACACTCGCATATATTCACACACACACAAACACAAACACTTGCACTTGCACACACTCACTCACTCACTCACTCACTCACTCACTCACTCACTCACTCACTCACTCACTCACTCACTCACTCACTCCCACACTCACTCACTCACTCGCATATATTCACACACACACAAACACTTGCACACACACACTCACTCACACACACACACACACACACACACACACACACACACACACACACACACTCACTCACACACTCGCATATATTCACACACACACAAACACTTGCACACACTCACTCACTCACTCACTCACTCACTCACTCACTCACTCACACACACACACACACACACACACACATTCAGTCTCACACACACACACACACACACACACACACACACACACACACACACACACACACACACATTCAGTCACACACACTCAGTCACACACACTCACTCACTCACATACTCCCACACTCCCACACTCACTCACTTACATATACGCTCACATACACTTACACACAAACTGACACTCACTCACTCACTCACATATACTCACACTGACGTGTGTGTGTGTGCAGCGCTGCGGTGGCGTGTGTCGGGGCGTTCTACGAGCGGATGGGCCGAATGCTGGGCAGCTCTTTCCCTGAAACCATCAACAACCTCCTGAAAGCCCTGAAGAGTGCAGAGGTACAGCAGCTGTGTGTGTGTGTGTGTGTGTGTGTGTGTGTGTGTGTGTGACGAGTGCAGAGGTACAGCAGCTGTGTGTGTGTGTGAGTGCCGCTCTGACCTGTTATTCCTCTCCTTCAGTTTCTCAAGCTGCGGTGTGTGTGTGTGTGTGTGTGTTTCAGGCTCAGGGTCGAGGCGAGATCCTGCTGAGTCTGCAGAAAGTTCTCAGTGGTCTCGGTGGAGCGGCGGCCTCGTGTCACAGAGACATCTATAAGAACACGCGCTCGATGCTCACCGACAGATCCATGGCCGTCCGCTGCGCCGTCGCCAAGGTGAGGAGGAGGTTCACACACACACACACACACTCACACTCACACACTCACTCTCTCTCACACACACACACGCACACACACGTTCATACACCCTCACAGTTCCCACCGAAATCTGAAGCAGCACGACTGACTGTTTTCAACATTGATAATAATCATAAATGTTTCTTGATCATCAAATCCTCATATTAGAGTGATTTCTGAAGGATCATGTGACACTGAAGACTGGAGTAATGATGCTGGACATTCAGCTTTGATCACAGGAATAAATTACACTGTTTTTAGTTTTTTTATATAAAATAAATGCAGCTTTAGTGCGCAGAAGAGACTCTTTATCGAGTCGAATATCCACAGATCTTGTGAAGTGATGTCTGCTAGAGCTGACTGTGATTGGGCCTAATGAAGGATCATGTGATGATGATGATGATGATGATGATGATGATGATGTGTTTGGTCAGTGTCTGCTAGAGCTGCAGAACGAGGCCGTGTTCATCTGGACCACTGAGCTGGAGAACGTGGCCACTCTGTGTTTCAAGGCTCTGGAGGGCTCGACGTACGGTGTGCGTGTCGCTGTGTCCTCACTGCTGGGAACCGCCATGGCCACCGCACTCATGCCCAAACAGGCCACCGGTGAGACACACACACACACACACACACACACACACACACACACACACACACACACACACACCTGCCTGGATACACACACAACACACACCTGCCCGGACACACACACACACACACACCTGCCAGGACACACGGACACACAAACCACACACCTGCCAGGACACACGGACACACACACACACACACACACACACACACACACCTGCCCGGACACACACAACACGCAACACACACCTGCCAGGACACACGGACACACACACACACACACACACACACACACACACACACACACACACACCTCCCCATACACACACACACACACACACCTCCCCATACACACACACAACACACACCTGCCCGGACACGGACACACACACACACACACACACACACACACCCCTGTCCGGACACACACACACACCTGTCTGGACACACACACACACCTGCCCGGACACACACACACACCTGCCCGGACACACACAACACACACACCTGCCCGGATACACACACACACATACACACACACACACACACACACACACACACCTGCCCGGATATACAACACACACCTGCCCGCACACACACCATCCTTTTGTCTCACACATGAATTATGTTGAATATCTGTCAGCTGTTAAATTTAACTACACAATTAGATAATACCAGTTTAGCTCAACCAATCACCAAGCAATGCTTCATTGTGTTCAGTCTGTGTGTAAAAATTAGAGCATTAGCAATTAAAGAAAAAACACTTCAGCAAAACATGATCAGATCAAAGTGTCGGAATCAGTTTTGCTCCCAAATGTGTATAAATGTCACTGGTAGTCGCTGTGTGAAGAGTGTTTGGGTGTAATATGTCACAGTTTACTGTATTCTGCTATCCTCACTCACAGAAATGAACTATAGTGTCCTGATCACACTAGTAAATATCAATCAAATTTGTGTCTGAATAAGTTTTGGTTTGACTGTATGACACGTGTGTGTGTGTGTGTGTGTGTGTGTGTGTAGTGATGCGTCAGAACGTGAAGCGAGCGACTCTGGAGGAGGTTCTGGAGCTGATGTCCACAGGGTTCCTGCGCGGAGGATCAGGGTTCCTGAAGAGTGGAGGAGAGATGCTGAAAGGAGCCTCGGTCAGTCGAGAGGTGCGCGTCGGAGTCACTCAGGTGAGACTGAAGCTATCACTCACACACACACACACACACACACACACACACACACACACACACACACACACACACACACACACACAGGGTTGCAGATGTAGCCTGTTTTAAGCTGTCACTCAAATATCAGTGGATTATGTCTAATGGTTTCCAAACCGCTTCATAGCAATAAGCAGGAAAATAACAGAATCAGTGGTGCGTTCTTCATCACATATGAGACAAATTCAGCTAAAACTGCAAAGCAAGACAATAGTGTCATTATTCAGATCAATTCAGCTCATATTTTGTTCTCATTGATAGTGTCAGTGCAGTTAAATCAATAATATTACTGAATGTTAATCGTCTTTTAAACTCAACTGAGTTTGCCTAAGGTGTCTCACACACACACACACACAAACACACACACACACACACACACACACACACACACACACACACACACTCACACACACTCACACACACACTCACTCACAGTGGCAATTCGTTTGGTCTGTCCATATTTTCATCAAATAATTTTGATTCTTAGTAAAACAGTTAAACACAAATTCCTATTTAGATTTCATATAATTATGTATGTATGTACAATACAGATAAATGCAGATGTCATGCAGGGAACCAGATCTGCCACTGAAATACTTCATACTACATAACCAACGTTTGAAACCTTTAACATTTGTGCATACAGACATGTAAGCGGAGTAAAAATATTCAGACACAATCTTTTCTTCCTCTATTGTGTCGTGTGGTTTGCTATTGGCTGATCTCATGTGAGTGACAGGTTGCCCCGCCCACATCATCAGAGAAGAGAAGAGATGCTGCAAGAGGAAATTATTCTGATTCAAGATTACAGGAACATGAGAGTTAAAGTGTGTAAAAGTGAAAGTAAAAAAGTGTCTGAAAATCCAGCTTTTAATGTTGTTTATGTGTCTATGTGGTGTTTTTAATCTGCTTTAAGACAAAGCATGTGTAAATTCATAAGTCGACAGCATTGCTGAGTATTTCCTCCTTAAAACTGCAGTGAACCAAAGACAGTCTCAAAAACACGCTTTGAAATCGCTGGTGTTTCTGACGTCACAAACTACCTTGTAACCAATCAGATCAACGTGTGATCGTCAACCAGTGGATCTCTGAGCTGAGTGAGTGGAGGCGGGGCTCATTTGCATATTCATAGAACCGCGTATACTAAATGAGGCAAGGGTGTCGAGTTACATTCAAGATATTTTAAGGCATGAAGACATTATTTTAAAGGAAAAAAAACATTTAAATATTTCAATTTGATGATCAAAGATGAGATAAAATGATTGACTACAGGGGGTCTTTAAACAAAAAAGATGTTTGTTCTTTATGGACATGGCAAGTTGGAATTACCAATCACAGGGCTCGTGGAAGAGTTCAAATGCACCAAAGCAAGGCTCGTTATGAACCTATCTGAATCAGAGGATGCAGTCATTCGAACCTGGGCCCCCCGGGTGGTAGCGGGGAGGAAGTGGATTCCATCAGAAGCTGTTCGGAGTGCAAAGTCTGCGCTTCATTTCAGAGACGTGGTTGGACAAGTACAGCAGGTTTGGACTCATCCCCAAAACTCCTCTGTGGCATAAAGCAACATCAGTGCAGAAGAGACAGCTAGTGGTAGAAGAGGTTAGGAGACAGGAGGAGGGAGAGCGACATGCCAAAGCCATATCAATGGCCAAGCAAGGGAGATGGACCAACTGGGAGGGCCTGGAGAAGAAAAAGCTCAGCTGGCGTGACATCTGGCAGATGGAGGGAGCACGGCTGAGTTTTGTAATCAGGGCCACATACGACCTGCTACCCTCCCCTCAAAATCTGAAAGAGTGGTATGGAGAGGATCCCGCCTGTTCCCTGTGTCAAGTACCTGCATCCCTAAGGCACATTCTATCAGGGTGTACTACAAGTCTCACCCAAGGGCGCTATACTTGGCGGCATAACCAAGTTCTCAGAGAACTGGCATCAATACTGGAACAGAAACGAACTACAACAAACAATCTCCCACAAACATCAGCAGGAGAGGTCAACTTCACAAATTTCGTACCAGCTGGCCAACATCAAGAGCATAGTACAACACCTAAGGATGCAAGCATCCTGCAGTCAGCGCGGGATTGGAAATTGGAAGTGGACCTTGATAAGAAGCTTGTGTTTCCCCCAGAAATAGTGGTTACAACACTCCGGCCAGACATGGTCCTGTGGTCTCCAACAACAAAGTTAGCATATGTTGTGGAATTAACAGTACCATGGGAAGATGGGGTTGAAGAGGCTTATGAGAGGAAAAAGAACAAATATTCCGACCTGGCAGCTGAGGGATCCCAGAACGGCTGGAAGACCAGCATCTTCCCAGTAGAAGTGGGATGCAGGGGATTTGTTGCCACATCTACCACCAGTTTTCTGCGGAAAATAGGGGTGAAGGGTCGCTCTCTCCAACAGGCCATCAAGTCTATATCAAGTGCTGCCGAAAAAAGCAGTAACTGGCTCTGGATCAAGCGTAAGGACCCCAACTGGGCAGTAAGGTAGAGACAGATGGTATGCGGTCAGGCTTAGGCCCGACTCAGGGAGAAGGACGCCCCTGCCAGGCAGAGTCCATCAGGGATATGGAGGGTATGGCATGGAGGGGGTGTACCTTGGACGCTGGCTACACTGTTGAGCCTTCTGGAGACGTTGTGGGCTTCAATCAACGAAACGTCGATGAAGCAGGGTGCCCACCTGATGACCCCAATGACATACCTTACCCTCCTTTTTCACCACTCCACACCGACTGCTACTGTCAAGAGTTTCTTACTAAGGGGATTGAAACATCTACTTGTATTAGCTTTAATAATTAACGCTCTGCGTGATGATTTGATGAGCTGGTGTTTGGCATAATAACTCTTTCTATACTGTGGCTTTATCTCAGCCATGACCAAACTGTCTGTTTTATTTTAAGCTATAAAGCAACAGAAGGTTTTATTCACTGCATTACATGTGTAATCATCTGCACATCGGTGTCTCTTCGTGCAGGCGTATGTTGTGTTCGTCACAACTCTGGGCGGCCAGTGGCTGGAGCGTAACTTTGCAGTGTTTCTGTCTCATCTGCTGGAGCTGGTGGCTCACCCGCGCGCCACACAGACTCACGTGGAGGCCGTGTATTCCCGCCGCTGCGTGTCCTTCGCCTTGCGGGCGACACTGGGAGGTCTGCTGGGAGAGAAAGCTCAAATCGCTGCTGCCAAAGAGATCTGCCTGGCCATCAGCAAACAGATGAGAGCTGTGGGTAAGATGGAGATCACACTGTGACAGATCATAAGAGTGATTCACGATCAGTGATGCTCATCCATGTGTCTGAAATCACATTTGTCCTCGGTTATTGGGCTTTTTTTTTCTTTCTAGTGCTGTGCAACGATTAATCACATCCAAAATAATTATTTCTGTTTCCATAATATATGTGTGTGTAGTGTATAATTATTTTGTATATATACACACATGCATTTATATATTTAAGAAAAATGTGTTATTTATATATAAAATATTTATGTATATAAATATATAAAGTATATACATGCAAATATTTCTCAAATATATACATGCATGTGTGTGTGTTTATATATACAAAATAATTATACACTACACACACATATGTATTATGGAAACACAAACGTTTTATTTTGGAATGTGATTAATCGCTGCACAGCCCTATTCCTTATTAGATTTGAATTTTTTACGTCAAATTCTTACATATAATCAATAATAATGGATCCAAATGGAGGTTTCGCAGTTTTCGTCATTTTTGGTTCCTAAAAGAACCTTTCATTGATCAGTTCTTAAAAGAACCATGTTTTTCTTTGTGTGAAAAACATTTTAATATTTTAAAGAACCTTTTATTTACTTTTTAAGTAGATGGCAGCAAGTCACTGTCTTAATATGTGAGTCATTGAATCATTTATACAACCGATTTGTTCAAAAGCTTGATTTGTTCAACATTTTAAAGAACATTTTTCCACTCTAAAAAAAATGTTATGCAATGGAAAGATTCCATGGATGTTAAAGATTGTTCATGGAACTATCGATGCTAATAAAGAACCTTTATTTTTAAGAGTGATTTCTATTTTAAAAAAATAAACCAAATTAATCTACAATTCACTGTCTTAATAAGTGAGTCATTGAATCATTCATACAACCGTTTTATTCAAAAGCCTGATTCGTTCAAGAACGAAGCAAGTGAGCGGCTGGAATTAACGCAATTATGTAACACAACTTTTAACAGTAACCGTCCCCAACACTGGTCCTGACAGCGATGAGTGTTTGATCGCTCCGTGTGAATGAAGACGCTCATGACTGTGCTCTCTCCCACACAGAGGCGGTGGTGAACGACCCGAGCAGCGAGAGCCGCGCCGGAGCCGCTGACGTGTCGGCTAGTCAGCATGTGATGGTGTGCGCGCTGAAAGAGCTGGGCAGTTTGGTCCAGAGTCTGAGCGCTACGGCCTCCCCGCTGATCCTGGAGCCGTCCGTCGGTAGGAGAAATGCACATAACCACAACATGTAGCAGTTGGGTACAGAACCAGACAAACATCCCAGGTGGCATGTTTATCAAAAGTCTCATTACCATGGATGCTCAAGCTAAATTTCACCCTGACACTTAATTTTAATAGCACTTTTCTAGTGCCATTTTTGGCAGAAATACTGTTTTTTAGGCATGTGTAATTATCACTGTCTGAGAATCCATGCGTCCCAACATGCTCCATTTCTTTCTTCTGAGCCATTTCTTTTCCCGTTTTCCTTGTTGCTTGCATACTTTGGGTCATTAGCATTTTTAAACGTCCACTTATGATTAAGCTTTTCTTTTTTGATTTATAAATAGAGATTACTACATTATTTGGTATAGATATGGAATTTGTAGTTGATGTTATGATGGCAAGTTTGTCACTTTTTTTTTGGCAAATGTCCATGTCTCATTCAACCCTCAAAATTCTTTCCTTATTCGTACATTTATACATTACATATATTTAAAATGTTATTCCAAACCTATAAGACTTTTATATTCAAAACTTTTGAAACTCATCTTCGATATTTTTAATGAAATCTGAGATATTCCTGTCCCTCCACAGTCTGTTCACACAAAACTCTGATGCTTCAAAACGAGATGGTAAAATACATCCATATTGAATGGAACGCTTTAATCCAAGTCTTCTGAAGAGACACGATCACTTTATATGATTAAAAGATTTAATTTAGGCTTTTATTCACATATAAACATAATGTACATAGAGCTCATCAAATATGGTAAACAAAAGCTCGGGAACCAATGAGGATTGTTCAAGCAAAAAACGGTTGAGCTTCCTTTTTCCGTATTTGATGTGGAGTTTTTACAATCTCTTTATGAACTTTTGTAGTTTGAAAGTTTAGATTACATGGACTTTCAATGGAGGGACAGAAGTGTTTCGGATTTCTTTAAAGTCAAACTGTTAGCAGCGTAGTCGGCTCACTATCTGGACGCCTGTGATGATGTGTTCAGGTTTTCTGGAGACGGTGACGTCTGTGCTGCTGCACCCGAGTATGGCGGCTCGTCTGTCGGCTGCCTGGTGTCTGCGCTGCGTTTCTGTCGCTCTTCCACACCAGCTCACGCCTCTGCTGGACCGCTGCGCCGAGTGCATCAACAACCTGAAGAACTCGCCCGAGGCCGTGAGCGGGTACAGCTTCGCCATGGCGGCTCTGCTGGGAGGAGTCCATCAGTGTCCTCTGGGTATCCCACACTCCAAGGGCAAGGTCTGAGTCTCCACTGCCTCTCCTCCCGATCCCAGTCTGAGTCTCCACTGCCTCTCCTCCCGATCCCAGTCTGAGTCTCCATTGCCGCCCCTCCCGATCCCAGTCTGAGTCTCCATTGCCGCCCCTCCCGATCCCAGTCTGAGTCTCCATTGCTGCCCCTCCCGATCTCAGTCTGAGTCTCCACTGCCTCTCCTCCCGATCCCAGTCTGAGTCTCCACTGCCTCTCCTTCCGATCCCAGTCTCAGTCTCCACTGTCGCCCCTCCCGATCCCAGTCTGTGTCTCCATTGCCGCCCCTCCCGATCTCAGTCTGTCTTCACTGCCTCTCCTCCCGATCCCAGTCTGAGTCTACACTGCCACCCCTCCCGATCCCAGTCTGAGTCTCCACTGCCTCCCCTCCTGATCCCAGTCTGAGTCTCCACTGCCTCCCCTCCTGATCCCAGTCTGAGTCTCCACTGCCACCTGCCCCTCCCGATCCCAGTCTGAGTCTCCACTGCTGCCCGCCCCTCCCGATCCCAGTCTGAGTCTCCACTGCCTCCCCTCCCGATTCCAGTCTGAGTCTCCACTGCCTCCCCTCCTGATCCCAGTCTGAGTCTCCACTGCCACCCGCCCCTCCCGATCCCAGTCTGAGTCTCCACTGCTGCCCGCCCCTCCCGATCCCAGTCTGAGTCTCCACTGCCTCTCCTCCCGATCCCAGTCTGAGTCTCCACTGCCTCCCCTCCCGATCCCAGTCTGAGTCTCCACTGCCTCCCCTCCCGATTCCAGTCTGAGTCTCCACTGCCTCCCCTCCTGATCCCAGTCTGAGTCTCCACTGCCGCCCCTCCCGATCCCAGTCTGAGTCTCCACTGCCGCCCCTCCCGATCCCAGTCTGAGTCTCCACTGCCTCCCCTCCCGATCCCAGTCTGAGTCTCCACTGCCGCCCCTCCTGATCCCAGTCTGAATCTGCACTGCCTCCCCTCCTGATCCCAGTCTGAATCTGCACTGCCTCCCCTCCCGATCCCAGTCAGAGTCTCCACTGCTGCCCCTCCCTAACCCAGTTTGAGTCTCCACTGCCTCTCCTCCCGATCCCAGTCTGAGTCTCCACTGCCGCCCCTCCCGATCCCAGTCTGAGTCTACACTGCCTCCCCTCCCGATCCCAGTCTGAGTCTCCACTGCCGCCCCTCCCGATCCCAGTCTGAATCTGCACTGCCTCCCCTCCTGATCCCAGTCTGAATCTGCACTGCCTCCCCTCCCGATTCCAGTCTGAGTCTCCACTGCCGCCCCTCCCGATCCCAGTCTGAGTCTCCACTGCCGCCCCTCCCGATCCCAGTCTGAGTCTCCATTGCCGCCCCTCCCGATCCCAGTCGGAGTCTCCACTGCCGCCCCTCCCGATCCCAGTCTGAGTCTCCACTGCCTCTCCTCCCGATCCCAGTCTGAGTCTCCACTGCCGCCCCTCCCGATCCCAGTCTGAGTCTCCACTGCCTCCCCTCCCGATCCCAGTCTGAGTCTCCACTGCTGCCCCTTCCTATCCCAGTCTGAGTCTCCACTGCCTCTTCTCCTGATCCCAGTCTGAGTCTCCACTGCCTCCCCTCCCCTCCCAATCCCAGTCTGAGTCTCCACTGCTGCCCCTTCCTATCCCAGTCTGAGTCTCCACTGCCTCTTCTCCTGATCCCAGTCTGAGTCTCCACTGCCTCTCCTCCTGATCCCAGTCTGAGTCTCCATTGCCGTCCCTCCCGATCCCAGTCTGAGTCTCCACTGCCTCCCCTCCCGATCCCAGCCTGAGTCTCCACTGCTGCCCCTCCCGATCCCAGTCTGAGTCTCCACTGCTGCCCCTCCCGATCCCAGTCTGAGTCTCCACCGCCTCCCCTCCCGATCCCAGTCTGAGTCTCCACTGCCGCCCCTCCCGATCCCAGTCTGAGTCTATACATATTGTTGCATTTTTGTATTCCGATATATTGTTACATCTCTAATGTTTAGTATTAGAAGAATATGTATTCGTGAAAAAATCGAAGCTGCTATCACAGACTCCTTTAGAGAAGCACCTGTATCTGAGTGCTGTAACAGAGCCTGACTGTGAGTGGTGTGTTTCAGATGGTGGTGAGTATAGCTGAGGATCTGCTGCGATCGGCAGCGCAGAACAGCCGTCTGTCTCTCCAGCGGACTCAAGCTGGCTGGCTGCTGTTAGGAGCGCTCATGACCTTAGGTGAGTCCAGCAACCAGATCCCCTCATCACATAAGCTCTTAACATGGGCTCTTGCATCCATGTGTTCAGCGTTCCAGCTGTAAACGTGTACGGGATGAATGATCTATATAATCCTGCTCATCACACGGCTACTTGCCACATTATAGGGGCTTTCGCACCGGAGGAACCTTTTCATAGTTCCTAGAACTATTGGTGGAAGTTCCCGGATGTCGGCGTGTTTGCACCGCAGGAACTAGGAACGATTTTAGTTCTAGGAACTCTTTTGGAGGAACTAATTTCCTCCTCCTCCAGAGTCGGTCTAAACCAGCGCTATAGGAACTATCCGTGACGTTAGTGTTCGCTGATTGGCCAAATGTACGCGAAAGACCAGTACCCGCTTTTTAAAAAAGCCGTGTAAACACAGATTATAGCCTATATATTTACTCCATAAACTAACTCTACGAACATGGAAAACAGTGATAGATGAACCTCTTAATCTTTACGCTGAGGAGAAAATCCAACGCAACTTTGAATAGGACCAAGTGAAATCTGATTATGTATTTCTGCTCAGCAACACTGGATATCAACCACACGGCATACGCTAATAACTCATTACTGTCTACTTTCTATTTATAACAGTTCTATCTAATAACTTATTAGACAGGAGTGTTAGACAGATCGTAAACTAATGAACACGGAGAATACAACGAGCGCAGCTTACGTCACTTCAGAGTTCCTACTGGCGGTGCGAATGCAACGTATATATGCAGTGCTCTTGCAGATAGACTCTGCCCACACACCCTTCTGATTGGCTGTGATTTTATTTTGTCCCATCAATGGACAAACTGATGTCACTGGAATCTTATTGCATCGCGTCTAATTAGAATACGGTGTGAAAAACGAAGAGGCTCAGAAGTACAGTGTGTTTCTGGCCTAATAGCATTTACATGATGGCAGTAATATTAGCAGTCGTGTTGTTTCATCTCCTCAGGACCTTCTTTAGTGCGTTACCACCTGCCTAAGATGCTGCTGCTGTGGCGTAACGTGTTCCCTCGCTCGCAGAAGGAGCTGGAGGCGGAGAAGGCCAGAGGAGACTCCTTCAGCTGGCAGGTGATGCTGGAGGGCCGCGCCGGAGCCCTGTGCGGTAAAACACCTCGCTTCATCCCTGCATGGCTTTCTCTGCTCTGCTTATCACACGCATCAGGAAAACATCATGTTTCTGCTTCCTCACAGCCATGCGCAGCTTTGTGGCCCATTGTCCAGAGCTGCTGACAGAGGACGTGATCCGCAGACTGATGACGCCCATCGAGTGCGCCATGACCATGATGTCCCAGTGAGTGTGATGCAGTGCAGGATTTACAGTAAAGACATGCCGGTGCCTGTGCTCAGCACTGTTTCTGTTAGTTTGAAGGGAAATCAGCAAGGCTGTGTGTTAAATTGATCAAAAGTGACCATTTATAATGTCACACAAGATTCTTTTTCAAATAAATGCTATTCTCTTGAATATTCTACTCATCAAAGAATCCTGAAAAATTAAAATGTATGACCGTTTCCAGACAAATCTTTAGCAGCACAACAGTTTTCAACATTGAGAATTGCAGAGACTCCGCCCACAAGCTCTTCTGATTGGCTGTGATTTATGATTGATTTGGTTGCGAGTACAGTGTGCTTGCAGAGAGACTCCGCCCACATGTAATCATAAATGTTTCTTGAGCATCAAATCATCATATTAGAATGATTTCCGAAGGATCATGTGACACTGAAGACTGGAGTAATGATGCTGGAAATTGAGGAATAAATGATACTTTACTATATATTCACATTGAAAACAGCTCTTAAATTGTAATCATATTTCACAGTCTTTTTGATCAAATAAATGCAGCCTTGGTGAGCAGAAGAGCCTCTTTAAAAGCATTAACAAATCTCACAGACCCCACTGTACCTTAAACATCAAATTTGTTCTGACTGGCTGTGATTTTTGTATCTTCAGGCTGTATTTTTGCTGTGTTTGAGTGAGGACTGATAAATGACTTGATTATATTTTCCACAGTACAGTGTGTTTGAGTGTAGTGTTGTGTCGCAGTGTTCCTGCAGTGATCAAGGTTCACGGAGCTCATCTGAAGGCCAGCGCTGCCATGGTTCGCCTGCGACTCTACGATATACTGGCTCTGCTGCCGCCCAAGACTTACGAAGGCAGCTTTAACGCTCTCCTGCGCGAGCTGGTGGCCGAGTTCACGCTCACGGATAACTCCGCCAACACCACCACATCTCTGCTGCGCTCGCTGTGCCATTACGACGACAGTGTGCTGATGGGCTCCTGGCTTCAGGAAACCGATCACAAGTCCATCGAGGATCAGGTGAGATGCAGAAACCAGTGTCCTTCACTGCAAAAAATACTTCTCTTACTTAGATATTTGGACTGGAAACAAGACAAAAATCCTAACAATTCTTAAATCAAGATGCATTTACTAGATGAGAAAAATGACATTAGATATTAAGTCTTGTTTTCTGGGGAAATAAATAAAATTTAGTTTTTGCTTAAAAAAAGCTAAATTATCTGCCAATGGGGTGAGAAAAATAATAAAAATAATAATAATCTTGTGTCTGTTTGAATTAAGATATTTTTTCTGACCCCATTAGCAGATTATTTAGCCTTTTTTAAGCATCAACTTACATTATTTATATTAATTCTCCGGAAAACAGGACATAATATCTTATGTCATTTTTACTCATCTAGTAAATGTATCTTGATTTAAGAATTTGGGATGGAAACAAGACAAAAATACTAAGTAAGAAAAGCATTTTTTGCAGTGTTCAAGTGTTCATTTAGCATGCGGTTTTCTGGGGCCTCATTTATAACCGTTGCAGGCCCTGAAAGAGCTGTACGCCACTTCACACACGAGCTGTGATTTATAAAAACACACTTGACGGGAGAATGTGCAGCTGTAAGTAACTCTGATCCTGCGGACGAACATTAGAGACGGAGCAGTTTAACGACACCGATGGGGATCTGACGGCTGATGAAGGAAAACCACTTTAAATCCTCATTATGAGTCCTAATCATACAGTTCATGTTCACTAAAACAGTTTAAATACATAAAAGAACGATTTAAAAAATTTTTTTTTTTTTTTTTTTTTTTTTTTTTTACATCTGATATACACATTTAGATTAAATATGCCATTCTCATTAATGGGGTTAAGCTCTAAAATTACATGAAATCATTACAGAGAAATTACAAAAAAAAATTATATTATAATAAATAATATTTGTAGTGGATGCAATGCTTTTGAAAGCACACTTTTAGCGGATCCTACACAGTTTCTAAATGATTCCCCTGGTGTGTGTGTGTCCCTCAGCTTCAGCCGAACAGTGCGTCGGGCAGCGGCGCGCTGGAACACGACCCGTCCTCCATATACCTGCGTGTTCCTGTGGGCGAGGCCGTGCCCGGTCCACTCCCGCTCGGCGTGTCCGTGATCGACGCTTCCGTGGCCCTGTTCGGGGTCGTGTTTCCTCACGTCTCCTTCAAACACAGGTGCGTTCTTTCACTGGGGGGGCGGGGTGTGTGCTAAGTGTTCCTGCAGCCAGACTAATTCAGTATACTTGGAGTGTGTTAACGACTAGTTAACTTGAACTGTGCGGCTACACTTTATTTGGTAACACTTTATTTCACAGTGTCTTTGTGACATATGTTACATGTACTTACCATAGTAATGCCAGTAAATTATGCATAATTACATGCAACCCTCAACCAAATCCTAATCCCACCCTAACCCTATAGTAAGTACATGTAGTTAATTAATATTAGTCTGTACTTAAATATATAATTACACTGTAACACTGACACCTTAAAATAAACTGTAACCCTTTATAAGGTGTCATTGTTACAGTGTAATTATATATTTAAGTACTGAGTAATAATAATTAACTACATGCACTTACTATAGGGTTAGGTGCTTTCATTCACTTTACTCACACTGTCAACCCTGAGTAGAATTATAGATTCGTTTTTTATAGTGCTGGGCAACGATTAATCACATCCAAAATAAAAGTTTGTGTTTGCATAATATATGTATGTGTACTGTGTGTAATTATTTTGTATGTATAAATACACACACGTATGCATGTATATTTGTAAGAAATATTTGCATGTGTATACTATATATACATTTATACATAATTTATATTATATATAAATATTTTATATATAAATAACACATTGTTCTTAAATGTATACATTTATGTGTATTTATATATACAAAATAATTACACACAGCACACACACATATATTATGCAAACACAAACTTTTATTTTGGATGTGATTTATCATCGCCAGCACTAGTTTTTAACTATCAAATCTTTGAAACAATTCACTAGATCCATGTGCTGATTTAGGGCGTGTCATAATCGAAGCAGAAAAATAATATTATCATGGGTAATGGAGGTGAGGCAACATTAGTTCACAAAAACCCCAGATTTCTTATTTTTTGTCCTATGACATTACTTTTACTATTACTATTACTTTTTAATTTTGCTGCTTCAATAAAGACGCAATGTCTTGGTCGGATGAGATTGTAGCATTACCGTTCCTCTCGTTTCACAGCATTGCTTGGGATTTATCTCATGTCCTGTTGTCTATTCCAGGTTGCAAATGCTGGATCACTTTGCCGAATGCATTAAACAAGCTAAAGGAGTCCGTCAACAGGCCGTCCAGCTAAACATATTCACCGCAGTGCTGAGCGCTCTCAAGGTTTCAGAAGTGTTGTGTGGTTCATAAACCTACAGTAGAGTAGTTTAAGAGTAGTAATGATGATTGCTGATGGGGGTGTGTGTGTTTGTGCAGGGTCTGGCTGAGAACAAGAGCAGTCTGGGTCCAGAAGAGGTGCGTAAGTCGGCTCTGGCGCTGGTGATGGGCGCGCTGGACAACCCAAACCCAATCCTGCGCTGCGCGGCGGGCGAGGCTCTGGGACGCATGGCACAAGTCGTCGGAGAAGCGTCCTTCATCGCCCGGATGGCACAGCACAGCTTCGACAAGTAAGCACAGCTTCAGCAGCGATGGCGAGACCACAGAGGAATACAACATCTTGAGTTGCTCCAATTCAAATTGATACAGACTCCTTAAAAAGTCTAGTTTGATCCAATTTAAGGTCATAAAAAGTCTTAAAAATCTGAAATGGTACAAGAAAAGTCTTTATTATCATTTCAAGAGGTCTTAAATTTGGAGATAATAGCGATTATTAAACTTCAGAAGGCTATGATTTAAATGAATGCGAGCTCTGCATGCTGGGCTTTTGTTCCTTCCGACAAGTAAATTGGTCGTTCACAAAATAGGATCTTTGTTTAAATATAATTTATTCTGAAGCAATATTCCCATTTAGTGTTCTATCAGCTTTTACATATTTAAATTTGCTTATTTGTGATATTTACCTCGCGGAGGTAAAGGTTTTTATCCCCTAATCTTATTAAACGTATGCTTTCATTTGTCTTTCATTTCAAATTCTTAAATTTGATCAATAGATAAAATTAGAATAACACACTGATTGGCTGTTACCAATCAAATCATTTACACTGACAAATTACATTTGCATTAAATAATGCTAGAGATTGCTTAAAAATTATTATTATTTTTTAGAAATGTTGGAAAGAATGATTCTTTTAAACGTGAATCTAAACCACCAGTAGGTGGCGGCAGGGGACCGCCTTAATGAGTGAGTCATTGATTCAAACGACTCGTTCAAAACGGTGAATCATTCAGTGATTAAAACACGGAAATTTGTCAATATTGCGTCTAAATGTAAGTGATTTAATTTTAAGTACTTGTTCATTGAATTGTCGTTTGAAATCAGTGCCACATTTTCAGTCGTGATGGTATTCAGGAAAACAGCTGGTCGTGTGATGTAGCTTAACTGTATTATGTTGTAAAAATAAACATTTATATTTTTTATATATTTTTTTTACGCAGTATGTAAACTGAGTTGTGTTACTCTTTTTTTGATTTCTTCCCGAGAGGCTCAACAGCCCAACCTTGTACCCGTCAATAAATTATACATTATTTATATTTATCCACTATAGATCACCGCTTACACTAAATGTAATAAATCAGAGTGGTTCTTGCGTTTTGGTGATTCCCTAGTTATCTTTGTTATATCTTTTGTTATCTGTTCATCTTCATCATGATGCCTAATAAAGTAGTGTTTATAAGCGCAGTGGCTTTGCTTACAGAGGGAACCGGGGTCACCACTGTACTTCTGCTGTTCCATACGTTTGTTTGTTTGTTTGTTTGTTTGTTTGTTTGTTTGTTTGTTGTTTCCTC
Organism: Squalius cephalus; assembly: GCA_022829025.1. Lineage (NCBI taxonomy): Eukaryota > Metazoa > Chordata > Actinopteri > Cypriniformes > Leuciscidae > Squalius > Squalius cephalus. The sequence goes on along the minus strand of CM040811.1, from coordinate 1,412,102 downwards.
ATGTTTGTGTTATTCTGTGTGTGCTCCTCTGCACAGGCTGAAGTCTGCGCGTGACGTGGTGTCCAGGACGGGTCACTCTCTGGCGTTAGGATGCCTGCACCGTTACGTGGGCGGCATCGGGTCGGGCCAGCACCTCAAGACTAGCGTTAGCATCCTGCTAGCCTTAGCTCAAGACGCCACGTGTCACGAGGTCCAGGTGAGTGGAGCTTATGCTTCTGGTTTAGTGCGGCTCTGATGAGCAGTGTTGTGTAACTCGTTACAAATAGCTTGAGTTACGTAATCAGATTACTATTTCAAGTAACTAGCAAAGTAACGCATTACTTTTAAAATTTACAACAAAATATGTTACTTTCTGAAATAAGTAACGCTAGTTATTTTGACAGCTCTCCTGTACTCATGACAAATCGAAGTGCAGAGGCGGTGTGTGTGTGTGTGTGTGTGTGTGTGTGCGTGTATAAACATGATGGTTATTGTAGTTCTAGACTAAATGTGAGCATTTACTCATCTCACTGGCACAAAAAAGATTAAATATTCCTCACAATGAATAAAATCTGTGAAATACAGAATCCGAATAATATTCGAAACTCCAATAAACTAAATATGTTAAATAAAATATAATTTTTTATGCATTTAATCTCACTTTGACCAATATACTTGCTTCTGACCTTCGATGATTCAGTTAAACCATAAGCAAAAATGATAAAGTAAGTGTTAAACTGTTATCCAGAATAACAGCAGCTGAAAGGTTTGTTTGAGCGGTAACACAATTAGTTGCTTGTTAAGGGAGTAATGCAGTATTGTGATTGTCAGCGTAGCTCTGCTGATGAGCTGCTGTGGTGTTTCAGACGTGGGCGCTGCACTCTCTGGCTCTGATCGTGGACTCCAGCGGGCCGATGTACCGGGGCTATGTGGAGCCCACGCTGTCTCTGGTGCTGACGCTGCTGCTCACGGTGCCGCCCTCACACACAGAGGTGCATCAGTGTCTGGGCCGCTGTCTCGGGGCGCTCATCACCACCGTCGGCCCAGAACTACAGGGTATGCAGTTATAGCATTTGTGCTTGAAACATGTCAGTGTTTCTCCAGTATACTCACAGCAAAGTTATTTTTCTTTCTTAACTTAGGGGTAAAAAATAAGTTTTGAAATACCTTTGCAGCGATATTCTGTTAGCAAACATGATGACTCCACCCATAATTCTGTTTGCAAACATCATGACTCCGCCCACAATTCTGTTTGCAAACATCATGACTCCGCCCACAATTATGTTAGCAAACATGACTCCGCCCATAATTATTTGAGCAAACATCATGACTCCGCCCATAATTCTGTTAGCAAACATCATGACTCCGCCCCCATAATTCTGTAGTAAGCGTCATGACTCCGCCCACAAATCTCTTAACGAATTCTGTTTACAATTTCTACTGGTTTATCTAGTCTGTCGCTCATCACCTACTGCTCAATATATTTAACAGATGCTGATTTCCCATTCATAACAGGAGATGTGCACATTGGATGTGTTAAAAGATAATTCACAAATGATGTGACGCATGTCCAGCGAGTGAATCACACATCTGCATCTCTAGCCCTGGCTCACTCCTCCCTCTGGTTGTCCCGCAGGAAACGGCAGCAGCGTGTCGACGATCCGCTCGTCGTGTCTGGTGGGCTGTGCCATCATGCAGGACCACTCGGACTCTCTGGTGCAGGCGGCGGCCATCTCGTGTCTCCAGCAGCTGCATATGTTCGCGCCGCGACACGTCAACCTGTCCAGCCTCGTGCCCTGCCTCTGTGTAACACCGCCCATCAGATATACCTCCACATTTACACTCAGCATCTACACAAACCTGAATATTAAAGGAGTAGTTCACTTCAGAATGCAAACTTCCTGATTATTTACTCTCTCCCACATCATACATGATATTCATGTCTTTCTTTCTTTAGTCGAAAAGAAATGAAGGATTTTGAGGAAAACACTCCAGGATGTTTCTCCATATAGTGTCTTCAATGGGGTCCAACGGGCTGAAGGTCCAGATGTGAGTTTCAGTGCAGCTTCAAAGTCTCGACACGATCCAGCCGAGGAATAAGAGTCTCATCTAGACAAACCAGCGGACATTTTAGAACAAAATAAACATTATATACTTTTAAACCACTAATGCTGGTCTTGCTCTAGCTGTGATGAGACACACATTACGTGATCAGGTTGAAAGGTCAAGCATGTTCCGGTTCAGAAATGTAGAGTAGGGAGATAAACTCATTTTCTCCTCCAACTTCAAAATCGTCTGACATCGTTGTTTTACCTTTTATTTATTTTATTTTTTTGTAAATGGCGTTTGTCTTAGTCTTTGCACATTCGCTTTATAAACACTGGGTCGGTTCTTTCGCCTACGTCATGCTTGACCTTTCAACCTGATTACGTAATGTGTGTCGTATCACAGCTAGAGCAAGACCAGCATTTGTGGTTAAAAGTATATAATGTTTATTTTGCTATAAAATGTCCGCTGGTTTGTCTAGATGAGACTCTTATTCCTCGGCTGGATCGTGTCGAGACTTTGAAGCTGCACTGAAACTCACATCTGGACCTTCAACCCGTTGGACCCCATTGAAGACACTATATGGAGAAACATCCTGGAGTGTTTTCCTCAAAAACCTTCATTTCTTTTAGACTGAAGAAAGAAAGACATGAACATCTTAGAGGACGAGGAGAAGAGTTAATTTTAATTCTGAAGTGAACTACTCCTTTAAATGTGCAGAAATGAGTGTATGGAGAGCACATGTGATTTTTGCAGTCTGTAGTTCGGTGCCGGTGAGTGACGTGTGTGTGTGTGTGTGTGTGTGTGTGCAGGTGCATCTGTGCAGCTCTCACCTGCTGTTACGGCGGGCCGCTGTGGCGTGTCTCCGTCAGCTGGCTCAGCGAGAGGCTCCAGAGGTGTGTGAGTACGCCATGAGTCTCGCCAGGAGGGCTGGGGACGCCAAAGACAACTCCACCATCAGTACGTCACGCTCTCCGTCACATTCACTGCATTATCTGATCCAGTCCCAGCGCAACACACTCTGCCATGGGCTGTTCTGTAGGGGATGAAGTTAGTTTAGTTAGTTTGTTTCTTGAGTTCATATTTTTCTGCTTGTCTGCACAAGGTAAGCTGTTCTATTAATAAGTTGTGTACCTGAAAATCACTTTCTTAAGCCACATTAAGGTTATTATATGAGGAAGAACACTTGATCACGGTGCCGTTGTCTGTTGTGGCAGACTAATGCCATCTAGTGGTAGCAGGTTCTCTCAGATGTGTGTGTGTGTGTGTGTGTGTGGACATGTTTTTCTACACCGGTGGGGACTTAAACCTGAATGCACACAGACTCATGGGGACTCGTGTCACCGTGGGGACCTAAATCGAGGTCCCCATGGGTACAAAAGCTTATAAATCATACAGAATTAGTTTTTTTGAAAATGTAAAAATGCAGAATGTCTCCTGTGATGGGTAGGTTTAGGGATAGGGGCAGTGTAAGGGGATAGAATATACAGTTTGTACAGTATAAAAACCATTACGTCTATGGAGAGTCCCCACAAAGATAGTGCACCAGACGTGTGTGTGTGTGTGTGTGTGTGTGTGTGTGTGTGTGTGTGTGTGTGTGTGTGTGTGTGTGTGTGTGTGTGTGTGTGTGTGTGGATCGTGCAAGGCTAAACCGGCGAAATGAAAGTCTCAAAATCCAAATGAATCAAATAGGATCGACTCGAAACGGGTCAATGAATGTACGCATGTCGCCTGATCCACAAATTTTGTGGATTTTGAGAAAAGGAAAAAAAAAAAGGATTTTGAGACTTTCATTTCGCTGGTTTAGCCTTGCATTATATTATATACAGTACCAGTCAAAAGTTTGGAAACATTACTATTTTTAATGTTTTTGAAAGAAGTCTCTTATGCTCATCAAGCCTGCAGTTAAAACAAACAAACAAAAAAAAAACAGTAATATTATGAAATATTATTACAATTTAAAATAATGGTTCTCTTTTTTAATATATTTTAAAATGTAATTTATTTTTGTGATGCAAAGCTGAATTTTCATCAGCAAGTACTCCAGTCTTTGGTGTCTTATGATCCTTCAGAAATCATTCTAATATGATGATTTATTATCAATGTTGGAAACAGTTGTGCTGCTTAATATTTTTTTTATAACCTGAGATACTTTTTTCAGGATTATTTGATGAATAGAAAGTTAAAAAGAAATGTATTTATTTAGAATAGAAATCTTTTGTAACAATATACACTACCGTTCAAAAGTTTGGGAACAATAACTATTTTTTTTTAAAGAAATTAGTACTTTAATTCAACAAGGATGCGTTAAATTGATAAAAGGTGATGGTGACGATTTATATTGTTAGAAATGTTTTTATTTTGAATAAATGCTGTTTTTATGAATAAATGCTGTTAACGTTTTACTCATCAATGAATCCTGAAAAAGTATTCCAAAAAATATATTAAACAGCACAACTGTTTCCATCATTGATAATAACTGAGTATCAAATCATCATATTAGAATGATTTCTGAAGGATCATAAGACACCAAAGACTGGAGTACTTGCTGATGAAAATTCAGCTTTGCATCACAAAAATAAATTACATTTTAAAATATATTAAAAAAGAGAACCATTATTTTAAATTGTAATAATATTTCATAATATTACTGTTTTTTTTTTTTTTTTTAACTGCAGGCTTGATGAGCATAAGAGACTTCTTTCAAAAACATTAAAAATAGTAATGTTTCCAAACTTTTGACTGGTACTGTAGCTCTCCAATGCAATAAAAAGCATCTTTTCCATGTTAATCAGTCGATACGCTACGGTTTGTATTTCTGTGACCGTGTCATTGCTCCTCCAGATCTGAACATCACCGAGACTGGGCTGGAAGGTGTTCTGTTCGGGATGCTGGACCGGGAGACGGATCGGAAGTTGTGCTCAGACATTCACGACACATTGGGTCACATGCTCTCGTCTCTGGCTGTGGGGAAACTTCCTCACTGGCTCAAACTCTGCAAAGATGTGCTGGCAGCGACTACAGGTGACGAACACACACTGACTGGGTGAAGTTAACCAGTGCAGGGTTTGCATTCCTCTATGATTCTGCAGGGTAGGATAACAAGAACATGTCTGAAATATGGGAAGGCTTCCAGTTTCCATAAGGATGCTTTTATCCAGCCTTCCTTTTGGACTTCTCAACCTTTCAAATGCATACAATGAACTTAGTGTAATTAGCTAAGCAAGTACTGAGTAATGTAAGGTAACTTCATGGACTAGGGCTGAGTGATTAATTAACGAAAGCGAAATAAAGTTTTTACCTGCAGAATGCATGATCCCCCCCCCCCAAAAAAAAACAAAAACAAAAACAAATGGAGGACGATCGACGTTGTCAGCTGGATCTCCTTGCGTGAGGTTTTTTAAACAAAGGAGAAAGAAGTATACAGGTGATCTTCTTTCTCAATCCACTTTCATGGCATGTTTGTGGCTGCCAAGTTCAATTCAATTCAAAACTTTATTGTCTATCCTCACAGGGGTAGAAAATTGTCTTTAGACAAAGGCTCAACAAACAATACAATTACAACACATAACATCAATTTTCAAAACTTGAAAAAAGTTTCAGCTATCCACCTTATTCCTGACGCTCTTACTGTGTTTTGAATTATGGGCGGCACTTCCGGTTTGGGGAACTTCCATTCAAAAAGGCTGAAACGAATCACTTTAAATCATAAGGTTGCCCTACAAATAAAGCTAATCATCAGTTTCCCTTCATGTTTTATTTTTAGACATCATGAGAATAACGTAACATTTGTTATTTTACCGTGCCGTTATAAGGAGAATATCTATGGCAAGAGCTCTTTTCAGTCGCTGCTTTCTTTTCCTCATGATTATTTAGTTTTTTCCCTTTGCATTCCGCTGTAAAAGTATAAAAAATGTCAACATATACTGCACATTTGTAATTTACAATATATCCCACTAATAATTCACTGGAATGCACGAATAATCTCTCATTATTCTCCTCAAATCCTCACGTCTCTTTCCAGGTTTGTTTTCACGGGTATATGCAATTTATTATCAGTCAAAATGACGTTAGTCACTTTGAAATAGTGTCACGCAATGCTGAACATTTTTGATTAAATCAACATAAGTTACATAATACAGATAGGATATATATTACTACAGTGTTATTTAAACCCGTCTGTTATTGCTGTGGAAAGAATTGTGCTTTTGGGGTTATTCATGGTCTGTTGAAAGTACCTTGTTGCTGCTTTTACAGTTTTAAATTTCCTTTTAATGTTTGATGGTTGAAGGGTGAGTAGAATAATGTCATCTCGTTGTGACACTTTTTTAACATATTGCGTTCATAGAGCGAGCCTTTCACTGATTGTTTACAGTTTAACAGAAGTTACACCCATAATGGGACGCAGGAAGAAGGTGGATAGAAGCACGCAACATCCAGTTGGTGAAGCTCGCCCGCTCTCATTGGCTATCGTGGGAATCACGTCAGAATCACGTCAGCCTGATCTACGTTCGCAAATATCAAACGTGTTTGGGATCGTGCGGGCTTCGCTGCAATTGAGAGCAGTAAAATAATCGTGATAACAGCACACAATTGAGGATTTTTTGGACAAAAAGTCGTTTGCCTCAAGTATCGAATCGGGCCACACACTCCGAGCACTTGGGGGTGCAAGTCAGGCGCAAAATCGTGTTTAAAGTCCCCCTATGGTGAAAATCCAGCTTTTAATGTTGTTTATGTGTCTATGTGGTGTTTTTAATATGCTTTAAGACAAACCATGTGTAAATTCATAAGTCGACAGCATTGCTGAGTATTTCCTCCTTAAAACTGCAGTGAACCAAAGACAGTCTCAAAAACACACTTTGAAATCGCTGGTGTTTCTGACGTCACAAACTACCTTGTAACCAATCAGATCAACGTGTGATCGTCAACCAGTGGATCTCTGAGCTGAGGGAGTGAGTGGAGGCGTTTCATTTCATTTGCATATTCATAGAACCGCGCATACTAAATGAGGGAAGGGTGTCGGGTTACATTCAAGATATTTTAAGGCATGAACACATTTTTTCAAGGAAAGAAACCCTTAAATATGTAGAAAACAGGGATAAAATGATTGACTACAGGGGGACTGTAGAATCTTAAAGTGTGTGGCCAGCCTAAGATACTGTATTTATACTGAGGTGCGTTCAACTTATATCGTACAAAACCCAAACCCAATTTTGTAGTGAGCATTACGGTGTTAGAAGCAGTGCTCCTTTTTCTATATTTGTAGGATTTTCTTGTTCTGTCTTGCTGCTTCCCATAAGGTCTTCAACACTGCCATTTCTAAGGTCACCACAAAACTTTTTTTACATTTTCCTAATAATCAGAGAAACTACAGTGTGCTTGTGTAAAGAGATGAACAGTGCACTATTAACCAGCTCATAGACTCTTGGATCCGTCGGTCCTCCTCATATGGTGGTGTTGTTGCAGAGGTCGGTGGGACTGTTGCGTCTCAAAGCCGGCGGAAGGAGGAGGACGACGACTCTGAGAAGAAGGATGAGATGGATGATGACATCATGTTCACGTCTCTGGGTCAGGATGAGAAGGCCAAGCCGTCCGTGGCGCCGCGCTGGGTCACGCGAGTGTTCGCTGCCGACTGCCTGTGCCGGATCATCCATCTGTGTGAGAATGCAGACAAGGCCCACTTCGACCTGGCAGCTGCACGGGTCGCCAAGACCAAAAACCCTGAAGGTAAACGTCTTAAGGTCTCGATATACTCACGGCACAGTTCTTTCGTTATAGTTAAAACTAAATTTGAAATACCTTTGCCTAATAAACTGTTACCGATCATCATGACTCCGCCCACAATTATGTTAGCGAACATACTGACTCCGCCCACAATTATGTTAGCGAACATTCTGACTCCGCCCACATTTCTCTTAGCGAACATCATGACTCCGCCCACGTTTAGATGAATGAGTAAACATGAGCTGCTCTTTCCTCTCGATAACAGAATAAACACACATTAATAATGAGAAAACAGCAGTTCAGAAAGCATCTGATCATGTGATGTGGAGATGTTTGCTCCACCTCTGAGATTCAGATCTACAGTCACGTCACGTTTACTCATACAGCACTTTATACAGTAGATTGATTTAAAGCAGCAGCTTTACAGTATTAAACATGAGAAACAGTGTCAGTGTCTCTTTCAGTCAGAGTTTCTACTATAAAGCGGCTCTCCAGTGTGTTCCTGTTTTTACTCGCGTCTGAACAGAAGAAATGGAGATTCACAGCTCAAAGAAGGCGGAGCCTTCGCTTTGGCCTGATTTTCAGTTTGCATCAGTTCGCTCTTCAGTTTCACTTTGTATATCAGGGCCTTTTTTTAATTTTGGTTGATCTTGATTTGGTTCTACTTGATGTAGTGACTTAAAGAAACGTTGTCAGCAAGATGGTAGAAAACTGCACATTTATTGTCTCTTTCCACTCACTGCTACTTATACCAGCGACGGAAATAAGCGCAGTTACAGTAGCTGGATATGTGGGAGAGCGTCGCCATAGTGTGACGATATTGTATTGTAATTGGTAACACTTCAAAGTCAATACTGAATCAAAACTAGTTTGCACATCATTAGTAATTGAAAAGGTTTAATGACAAGATGATGATAACTTGTATGCATATATGTAAAATGTTACGAGAGAGAGAGGGAGAGAGAGAGAGATAAAGAGGGAGAAAGAAAGGGAGATAGAGAGAGGGATAGAGAGAGAGAGAGAGAGAGAGAGAGGGAGATAGAGAGAGAGAGACAAATAAAAGAGGAGGTAAAGAAAGATCCCCAAGAATGGATCCAGAGAATCAAAGAGACAGAGCAACAGTTACAATCTTCTTTTATCCATGACTTGTGACTGAGACCCAAACGTGAGGCGTTCAAACTGACCAATCAGAAAATGACAACTTCCCTCCCTGCACTAAAGCTGTGACCATTAGAAGACCCGATGGCCACACGTCTTGAGCACTATCGCCCCTCTGTGTCTTCAGGAATTACAGATTGGGCTTGAAACAGTAAAAGCAAATGTCTTTGTTAATTTTCAACACCTTGGATAATGTTCAGTCCCACAGACTCCAGTGTTGTGTCTTCCTCAGGGGACTTCCTCGTGCTGCACTTGTGTGATCTGATCCGCATGGCGTTCATGGCCGCGACGGACCACAGCAACCAGCTGCGCATGGCAGGACTGCAGGCGCTCGAGGACATCATCAAGAAGTTCGCCGCGGTGCCGGAGCCAGAGTTCCCTGGTCATGTGATCCTGGAGCAGTATCAGGCCAACGTCAGTACAGTCACGTTCAAATGTTGCATGATCACTGTCACCCAGGATTGATCAAACCCGTGTCCTGATGTTGTGATGTTGTTTTCAGGTTGGTGCCGCGCTCCGACCAGCCTTTTCCCCGGACACACCTTCAGACATCACTGCTAAAGCCTGCCAGGTGAGCCTCACACTACACACACACACACACACGCACACGTCTGAACCCTCTGCTGCTCTTCGGACATTTTTTACCTAAAAATATTACATCTGTTTTTTAGAATTTTTTTCTTCATCAGAATGGTACGAAACTTGGTAAAGGTTTTGGCACTTGCTGTGTGAACACTCAAAAAGATCATGGACATGATTTGAAAAGGTTAAATGGTCTTGTAAACAATAGTCACACTTGTGCTCCTCGCCGTCAAACATGAGCGCATTGGAAATGAATGGAGACGAGTTTCCTCTAGTGGAAGCGTTTGGTACTGCAGCCGAACACACTCTCACTGAAAGATCATTTACTGAGATATCAAACTCAAATTTCAAACACAACTTTAGATTTACGGCCTTGATTTTCTTGCAGTTTTAGAGTAAAACATGATTTTGAAAATATATATTTCATATAAAAATTTAAAATAGTATTTTTGCAAATTTTTCATAACAATAAACGTAAAATTCTATAACTTTTTTTAAGTTCACTTTTTTCACTTCAGCAATAATCTGCCAAGTGTCGTCGATGAAAAGAGATCAAACTTCAGTCTGTCGCTCTAAAGCGTTCAAGATTTACCACAGTTTAAGTTGGTCTATGCTCAAAAAGTGAATAAATGGGCTATAAATACAGCGTAAATATAGTGTAGTACCATAAAACCTCCTAAAAATACTAAATACTAAATAAAAAAAACATTATCGAACTAAAATATAGTACATTAATTTCATTGAAATAAAAAAAATTTATTTCGGTCATTTGACGGACACACGAAGAGCACCAGTCTTATGATGCTTTTCAGTGTTTTCCTTATGCTTTGCAGAGCTGTGAGCGTTCATGTTCCCCTCTCCTGTGTGCAGGTGTGCAGTGCGTGGATAGGCAGTGGCGTGGTCAGTGACCTGAACGACCTGCGGCGCGTACACACTCTGCTGGTGTCGTCTCTGGACAAGCTTCAGGCCGGCAGATCCTCCAGCCAGCTGTACAGCGAGAGCGCCACCACCATGGAGAAGCTGGCGGTGCTGAAGGCCTGGGCCGAGGTGAAGACCGGATCTGATAAACCTCTCACACACAGTCTCCGGCAGTCCTGCTGTGTCTGATGGATAGCTTACACACTTCAGCAAGAAAAAGTCTTTTAGTATTATTTTACAAACGTCCTTCAAACATGTCTTTTTGCAGTCAAATCTTTAATGATTTTTATCAAGTAAATGTAAGAATAACTGGTTTAAACACTTTATTTTACAGTGTCCTTGTTACATATAGTACATGTACTTACCATAGTAATAACAGTAAATTATGCATAATTACATGCAACTAACCCTCAACCTAAGCCTATACATGTAGTTACTTAATATTACTCAGCACTTAAATATATAATTACACTAACAATGAGACCTTAAAATAAAGTGTAACCGATTAACTTTTATATTTTTAATAATATTTCAAGATGACTGATGCAACTTCTGTTTACTTGATTATCATACATCATTTTATAGAAAAATCATGAGTTTTTGAGGAAGGTTCATCTCTCAAACATAATTATATTGCACTGCTTTATGTTTTAAATCTACAGAGCTTTGATCATAAAACTAAGCATTTAAATATCATCTTACTAAGACATGTATGATATTTATATGCATTTTATGCAAGTTTCACTGATTTACATTACAAGCATCAGAATTTCATCTTACTTTTTGTCCATATAAATATCAGCATCTGCAGCAACTGAGCAGGTTTTTCCTCCATATTCTCACTATGTATCGAATATGATTAAAACACACATTTAAAAAATATATATCTTTTTCTGACTATTATTTTATATGTCAGGCTTTATGGGGTTCATCATTATGATCATCATTGCCTCTCTGTGTGTGGCTCCAGGTGTTTGTGGTGGCTATGAAGATAAAGCAGGAGTGTGAGTCTGGGCCGGCGCGAGCTGCTCCTCAGGCTGAGGATGAGGATGATGATGATGAAGGAGGAGGAGATGTTCTTCCTCCAGACAGCCTGATGACGTTAGTTCAGCCGGAGCTGCCGTCTCTGAGCCGTCTGTGGCTGTCGGTGTTGAGGGATTATGCTCTGCTCACTCTCCCCGCTGAGTTCTCCAGCCAGCTGCCGCCCGAAGGTACTCAACACATCAGCTCACTCAACACATCAGCTCACTCAACACATCAGCTCACTCAACACATCAGCTCACTCAACACATGATCACATTCAAGAACAGAAATAGTCTGAACGTCAGCATGAAAGTGAAGTTGTGCTGGTCTTTTCTCCTCTATTGTGTCGTATATCCGAGTGAAACGCTTCTGGAACAAGAACAAATGTGGGCGGGGCTTGATTGTGTCTGTGGGGAATTGATTGGATGGTTGTGGTTTGCTATTGGCTGATCTCATGTGAGTGACAGGTTGCCCCGCCCACATCATCAGAGAAGAGATTCTGCAAGAGGAACTTATTCTGATTCAAGATTATTAACACAATAATGATGTATAATATGTTAACATAATCATTTCTTAATACCGCGTTCTTTCTTAATTAAGGTTGCTATGGTCACGCAGGTTGTTTGCGCATTTTACTCGTGACCACAAGAAAAATATGTCGTTCAACATATCTCATAGAGATGCCGTTACCTCCACGAAATGATCTCGTTGTCATGGCTTATCACGTTCCCACGAGTTTATATGACCTTCCCTTGATTGCTATGTCTGAGGTAGAACACGCCCCCTCATTAGCATACAGAGGAAGAAATGTAGAAATAAATAAATGTGGAAATAAATAAATGTAGACATAAATACATATATACATAAACAAATGTGAAAATAAATGTGGAAAAAAATACAATTATACATAAATAAGGAAATAAAAGTATAAATGCTCATTTATTTTAGTTGATTTCTTCATGTATTTATGCATTTTGTTTTTTTTACATTTCTTTATATATTTATTTATTTATTTATTTATTTATTATGAAGTCAGGTCTGGCATTCCATAGCAGTTCCCCAGTTTTGTCATTTTGATAAGTATTAAGACACACACACACACACACACACACACACAAACGATGTGTTTTTCTTTGCTCACCTTCAAAAAGTAACAACTTTAACATGCTATATACAATATCTTTGGGGTATTTTGAGCTCAAACTTCACACACACACACACACACACACACTCTGGGGAGATCAGAGACTTATTTTACATTAGTGAAAAGGGCATTATACCCCCCCTTTAACTCTTAATTGTTATCTTGGTGTGAATGGGCCTTTATTGTTGTACTTGCTCCATGTAAACCTGTGATAACCCTGTGTTTCTCTTGATCTCTGGTTGTTCAGGAGGGGCGTTTTACACTCCTGAGACGATAGACACAGCCAGGCTTCACTACCGGAGCTCGTGGGCATCGGTCCTGCACGCCGAGGCTCTGTGGCTCAGTAGCACCGGCTTCGGCACGGCTGAGGACTCCACCGAGAGCAAGAGCGCCGCCATCACGGGACCGGCAGCTCCGGCGCCCGCCAGAAACACTGATGATCTGGTGAAGGACAGATTGCACCTTCTTCTGGGTAAATTATCTGCAAATGCATTTGGATTTTTCACATTTGCTCCCCCAGTGTGTAAAGTGGCGTTTTCTCCCGTTGTTTCAGGCATCAGCATTGAGTTCCTGTGTTTCCCTCGGGCCGAGGAGCCCATAGAGGATGTGATGTCGTGTTTGCACGCGCTCTGCACGCTGATGGACTCGCCCAGCGCTCGCACACACATCGCAGAGGACCAGGTCAGCATCTGCTTCATGTGTTTTACTTCACACCGTAGTAAATAGGGTTCGGTATCATTTGAATTTGAACAATTCAGATTTAGATTCTGCTTATCAATTCCTAATTTCCATTCCAATAAGTTTAAAGCGTAACTCTCGCCAAAATCTCCGAGTGCGAATGAACTGACTCTGAATTTTAGTATTGTTTCTTATATGAGGATCCTTTTTCAAATACAAGGTCAATATTAATTTTCACTAACGAGAAAACAACAAATTATCCGTGAATTTATATTGAACTAAGCTTTAGGAGCTTTCCATCTTTACTCTCCTCCGTTACGGAGATCGACTAGTTTTGACTGACAAAATGCCGGCGGACGGAAACACAGTGAGTTGTTCAAAATCTGTCTCTTTAGTAAACTCTGTGTACACACACACTGTTCTCAGTGCTGGAGTTCATGTGTAGAGCCCCTGGTTATACTTCAGCACAGTTTCATGTTGTGTCGAGCCGCATTAGTGTTTAAAAATAGCGATTTTTGATGCTATCATAAAAGTGCCCCATTCACTCCCATTCACAAGGCATTAACCTAAAACAAAAATATGGTCAAACTTAAAAGTGGCGTTTCCATTCTAATTATGCTTTTAAACGAAAGTTTGTCTCGGGTAGATTAACAAAAAGAGCCTAGGTTGCATTTTGGCGAGAGTTACGCTTTAAACAAAAGTAGATATCATTCATATTTAATCTTGTTGCAAAACATTTAATTGTAGCTGAATACCATAGAAAAACAACTTGCCTAACTAATATAAATGTCAAGCATTATTAAAGAATAGTAAACACTCAGTAATTAAAAAAGATCAAATAAAAATTTTGCAATCGCAACAAATAGATTCAACTGAACAAAGATATGATTGAAATAAACAGTGATTTAAGATATTCAGGTTTAGAAACTGTAATTAAATGTAAAATAACACTGCACTTTATAAATAAAATATACATTACAAATATAGTTACAAAGTTATTCAGTCAAGAACGAGTTAATTTTCTCTTTGTGACTGTGTCTTGAAGTGTTTGTGACTGTGTCTTGAAGTGTTTGTGACTGTGTCTTGAAGTGTTTGTGACTGTGTCTTGAAGTGTTTGTGATTGTGACTGTGTCTTGAAGTGTTTGTGACTGTGTCTTGAAGTGTTTGTGACTGTGTCTTAACTGTGTTGTGCTGTAGCTGCTGGCTGTGGAGCTGCTGAACGTGCTTCACCGGCTCTTACTGACCCGTGACCCGCAGAGCATGCAGTTACAGGTGACGACGGTGGTGCAGAAAACCATCCGCGCCGCACAGGAGCACCTGCACCACATCAGGAGTGAGTCAACATCACATTCACATTCAGTTAAACAACCTGTGACGAATCACCTGCAGGCGTTAGGACTAACTAGCTCATCTGAAGGGTTATGAAGCAGTCTAGGATATAAGAGTCTCCTACTCTGTTGCCTGATACTTCTATCCACCTTATTCCTGATGATCTTACTGTGCTTTGAATTATGGGTGTTCCGGACTTCCGTTCAAAAAGATTGAAACAAATCATTTCAAATCTTAAAGGGGGGGTACCATGGTGTTTCATGTATTCAGAGTTGTTTACAGTGTTAAAGAGATGGATTCTCATGTTAAACATGGGCAAAGTTTTAAAAAAATATTTTGGACGAATAACGGAGAATTTCTGTGCTGAAAATCTTACTTCCGGGTTGGTACAAGTTTCGGCTGGGTTTTTTTTCGATCGTGGATCTAATGACGTAGATGAGAGTGGAACTCCTTATATGAGCATTTCTCTCGGAAAAGCTCGCCCGCGCACACGTCGACTAGAGGAGAACGAGACCGCGCACATCAACGCGCTTCAACAGGAAATCATCGGCAGCGCTGCATAGGATTTGTTCAAGAATGTCTCCAAAAAAGTGTGTATTTGGATGTGAGGGAAAGCTTACCGTGTTCAGTTTTCCAAAGAACCCAGTGTTACAGGAACAGTGGATGCCGTTTGTTTTTCCGGGGCAGCAACGGAGTGTAGGAAGTGCGGTTGTGTGTTCTGGTCGTTTCAGTGACGAATGTTTTATTAACAAGGCCCAGGTCGACGCTGGATTTGCAAATCGTTTGCTATTAAAACGTGGAGCGGTCCCAGTGATAAAAGACCCCATTCATGTAAGTACAACTGGATCAGATTTCTGTCTTTTGCTGGAAATCAAGAACTACCGCTTGACTCTATAGCTCCGCCTCCAGGACCTCGGCTTTTTCCGGAGAGAATCGGAAAGCTGTATTTTTCTTTTATAAATTTAATAAAACTAAACACTTTTTTGAGATATTAAGGATGCACTACTACTCTATAGGTACTCAAGATTAACATGAGATTAGGTGAAACTGTGCATGTTATGTACCCTTTAAGGTTTCCCTGCAAATAAAGCTGATCCATCAGTTTCCCTTCATGTTTTATTTTCAGACATCATGAAAATAACATAACATTTTTATTTTAACGTGATATGTTATAACGAGAATATCTATGGCAAGAGCTCTTTTCAGTCGCTGCTTTCTTTTCCTCATGATTATTTAGTTTTTTCCCTTTGCTTTCCGCTGTACAAGTATGAAAAAGGTCAACATATACTGCACATTTGTGGTCTGTTCTCCCAGTTTAATATACGATATATCCCATTAATAATTCACTGGAATGCACAAAGAATCTCTAGTTTTTCTCTTCAAATTCTCACGTCTCTTTCCAGGTTTGTTTAACAGGTAAATTCAATTTATTATCGGTCAAAATGATGGATATCACTTTGAAATAGTGTCACGCAATGCTGAAGTTAATTGACATTTTTGATTAAGGCAACGTATGTTACGTAATATAGATATATTACTACAGTGATATTTAACCCGTCCGTTATTGCTGTGGAAAGACTCTTTTGGGGTTATTTGGTCTGTTGAAAGTACCTTGTTGCTGCTTTTACACTTTTAAATTTCCTTTTAATGTTCGATGGTTGAAGGGTGAGTAGATTAATGTCATCTCGTTGTACACGGTTTTTATAAAAAACTTCATAGAGCGAACCTTTCACTGATTGTTTACAGCTTAAAGGGGGGGTGAAATGCTCATTTTCACTCAATCTCCTGTTAATCTTGAGTACCTATAGAGTAGTATTGCATCCTTCATATCTCCAAAACATCTTTAGTTTTATTATATTTAGAGGTGAAAG